>CM060324.1:662171-672171 GCA_030674155.1 Stramonita haemastoma
GTTTTCCTTGCTCCATGCTACCTGGTGTCGGCATACAGACACACCCACTGGAGGTAAAAGCTGATCTATCTGCATCGTTCTCGTAAATTTTTTGTTTTGCTTTGTGGTGTGTGTGTGTGTGTGTGTGTGTGTGTGTGTGTGTGTGTGTGTGTGTGCGTGCGCGCGCGCGCGCGTGTATGTGTGGTGTGGTGGTGGTGGTGGTATATGTGTGTGCTTGTCTCTGTCTTTGTTGGGTTGTCTGCTTGTCTGTCTGCCTGCCTGCTTGCCTGCCTGCCTGCCTGCCTGCCTGCCTGCCTGTCTGTCTGTCTGTCTGTCTGTCTGTCTGTCTGTCTGTCTGTCTGTCTGTCTGTCTGTCTGTCTCAATCTTTCCCCTTCTGCGTTTAGTAGATATAGGATGATTCACAGCGCGTACGCACACAGACACAGCCACACAGACACACAGACACTACATCACACACATACGCACACACACACACACACACACACACACACACACACACACACACACACACACACACACACACACACACACACACACACACACACACAACACAACGCACACACACACACACGCTACCCCCCCCCCCCCCCAAACACACACAGAGAAAGAACATAATTCTCTTATACTTCAGCTTATTTTCTTGTCCTGTTTTTTTCTTCCAGCGGATCCTTTTAGATTTCCCCAGAGACTGTTTGTTGGACACGGTATGTCTGTTGAATCCAAATGAGAAGGGGAATGGATCCCCTGGAATGAAGATCTGGTGTTGTCTTCCGCCAAGTGACAGTGTTGTGTTTCTGGGGGTTTTGTACGTTGTGTGTGTGTGTGTGTGTGTGTGTGTGTGTGTGTGTGTGTGTGTGTGTGTGTGTGTGTTGTGTGTGTGTGTGTGTGTGTGTGTGTGTGTGTGTGTTGTTATGAGTTTAAGCGTCTGTATTGTGTTGATACCAATGTTGCGCAGTTGTGGAACGGCTTGTTGTTGTTGCTGTTGTTGTTATTGTTGTTGGTTGTAGTAGTAGTAGTAGTAGTAGTAGTAGTAGTAGTAGTAGTAGTAGTAGTAGTAGTCGTAATAGTAGTAGTAGTAGTAGTAGTAGTAGTAGTAGTAGTAGTAGTAGTAGTAGTAGTAGTAGTAGTAGTTGTTGTTAGTTTTGTTGTTGTTGTTGTTGGCGTTGCGCGTTCCCCAGCTGAACATCAAGAGAGTCACTTAGAATATGTACTCTGGTTCATGTCACCTGGGAATCACTGTGAGTTTGAAAGTACATACTGACTAAGAAGTTTAGCCTACGCATGGACATCCATACACCAACTTCAGAGGATTTTTCTGTTTGAAAAAAACCCATTCACACATTCAATGATTAAAAATCAACCCCACCCCCCAAAACCATAAAAAGAAAAAAGACTGCGTCATAACACGTTAAGTGTTTTTCAACGAACAATATGAAGTGATCAGACAATCGAAACGATACGAAAATAACATGATAACAGAAAAAGGGTATGGATAGGCTGACAAGTACATAAAACAACAAACAAAAGAAGAAGAAAAGCAAGCAAACAAACAACACCCATCGAAACAAACAGACAAACAAGCAAAACAGAAAAATAATTAACGAAAAAAAGGCTATGAAATCAGAAACATCTTGACAGAGAGAGAGGTCAGAAAGAGAGAATAGAGGCAAGAAATTAAAGTCGCGTTGAAGACAGAAAGTGACAGGCAGGAAGGAGCTAAAGTCTGAGAGCATTGTGTCTGAGAGTGAAAAAAAAACAAGTGGGTTTCTACATTTTACAGAGTAAAGGCATCAGGCACATACATATATCTCGTGAAGCGGCAGAGGATTTGTATTTCTCCTTTGAAGGAAACTGCCGGCTGATCTGCTATGCTAAGGCCTTGTCATGGCTAAAGACAAATCTCCATATAACAGCTTTAAGTATAACAACCTTTTAACGTAGATTTTGGTAAATAGCTTACATGAACAACATAAAGCCTTTGGTACGAGCCTAACTGAATGGTTAAGTGTTGACGTTCTGCCTTACTGGCCTTGAAGCCACAGGTTCGAATCTCGACAGTATCAGGAGGATTTCATGACTCTTATGGGAGTCGAACCCGCGACCTTCCTGTCCGAAATCCAAGGCGCCAACTAACCACTGTCATGCCATTTTTCTTGTTTCTGTCTCACCCGACAACTTATTCTGATTAACCTTTTCCAACTCTCCATTCATCCCCATCACTTTCTCTCTTCCTTTCTTTCATTTCTTCTCCTGTCTCCCTATCCCATATCATTGTTATTCATTCATTTCCCCGTTCCTTTTTTTCTTATCTTTCTTATTTTTTCACTTGGATCTTTGTTTTCCTATTTTTTGGCCTGTACTTTAATTCTGTTTTTCTTCGTTCATTCTTTCACTCTTTGTTTTTCTTCGTTTATATTTTTACTCTCTCTCTCTCTCTCTCTCTCTCTCTCTCTCTCTCTCTCTCTCTCTCTCTCTCTCTCTCTCTCTCTCTCTCTCTCTCTCTCCTCTCTCTCTCTCTCTCTCTCTCTCTCTCTCTCTTTTGCTTGCCTTGCCTTGCCTTGCCTTGTCTCTCTCTCTCTCTCTCTCTCTCTCTCTCTCTCTCTCTCTCTCTCCTCTCTCTCTCTCTCTCTCTCTCTCTCTCTCTCTCTCTCTCTCTCTCTCTCTCTCTCTCTCTCTCTCTCTCTCCTCCCGTCTTTTCAGTTCTAAAGTTTAGAGTGTTTTGCAATCTTTTAGTCAGAGTTGGAGGGAGCCAAGGAAAATAAATTGGAGCTGGTATTTCCCAGATATTTCAGACAGCGATTACCTCTGAATTCTAGGCAACACAATCTGAACAAACAACACGTTTGTTGGGCTGTCTGTCGGTCTATCGATTTATTTGTGTTTGTGTCTGTCTGTCTGTCTGTCTGTCTGTCTGTCTGTCTGTCTGTCTGTCTGACTACGATTATGTTTTTTGGTTTTGGCGTCGGTTGCACGTTCCCCATTCTTCCCCTTTTCTCTCTATTATTGTCTGTGTTTCTCTGTCTCTCCCCCCCTCTCTGTCTTTGTCTCTGTCTCTCTCTGTATCTCTCTGCTTCTGTCTGTCTGTCTCTCTCTTTCTCTCTGTCTCTGTCTCTCTGTCTGCATATGCCTCGCATTTTATGTTTCTGTCTCTTACTCTCTCTTTGTCTCTGTCTCTCTCATTCTGTGTTTAACTCTCATTCTGTGTCTCTGTCTCTCGATGTCTCTCTGTCTCTGTCTTTGTCTCTGTCTCTGTCTGTCTTTTATTGTCTCCCCCCCCCCTCTCTCTTTCAGATAAACCACAGCCAGTAGCAACGGGCCTTTCCTTTGAAAAAAAATCAAAAACTGAAAACTGAAAAAAACATTTTATAGAAAACTTGCGTGTGATATGGCCCTATGGATAAGAATCTTTGCAAGTTGGTTTTCTTTCCGTCTGGGCAAGATTTTGAGAAAAAAAATCAAAGCAGCCTCTCGTCGCTTGCTTTTGCGCATCAACAGCAGCAGCAGCAGCAAAAGAAGAAGAAGAAGAAGAAGAAGAAGAAGAAGAAGAAGAAGGAGAAGAAGGAGAAGAAGGAGAAGGAGAAGAAGAAGAAGAAGAAGCAGCATTATCATTAGCAGCATTAGCATTAGCATTAGTAGTAGCAGCAGCAGCAGCAGAAGCAGCAGCAGAAGCAGCAGCAGCAGCAGCAGCAGCAGCAGAAGAAGAAGCATTAGCAGCAGCAGCAGTAACAGCAGCAGCAGCAGCAGCAGCAGCCCAGATTAGCACTCTTTACGTATCGAACTAGGCCTACCTAATTTCGGCGCAGCATCCCTGCTGCTGGTTGATCGTGATCTGAGATAAGAAAGAGGAGAGGTTTGATGCAGATGTAAAGACCGATATTGTCTGGAGTATACAGTCTGGAGTGTGTACCTCTGTCCCTCTCTCTGTCTCTCTCTCTGTGTCTCTTTCTCTTCCTCTCTGTCTCTCTCTGTCTCTCTCTTTCTTTGATCTCTATCTGTCTGTCTGTCTGTCTGTCTGTCTGTCTGTCTGTCTCCCACTCTCTGTCTCTCTATCGTCTGTCTGTCTGTCTGTCTGTCTGTCTGTCTGTCTGTCTGTCTCTGTCTCTCTCTGTCTGTCTCTGTCTGTCTCTGAATAGTAAATAGTAAAACTTTTTAGTTGCTGAATTAGGATTTGTATCTTATGTGTATTATTATTTGAAAATGTTATCTTGATTTTTCATCATGTATTGCACTATCTGAAAATGTATTAGATTATGTCTAAATACTAGACTTTTTTATATAAATGTTTTTATACATACTATTCTTGACGTGTTTTGCCTGCTTGTAGTTACATTGTTGTTGTTTGGTTTTTTCTTTGTCTTTTTGTTTGGGTATTTCTCTTAGTAATGGCTCTCTTTACTATTCCTTTGGAATGTATTTGATTTTCATAATATGAATGTTCTGGTTTAAAAATATGTCGCATTATGTGATGCCTTGTGTACCATGCCCTAAATGATTGTAGTCTTCTTTTTAATAGTATATATGATATTTTAATGATTTGAGTTGATTTAAACCTGGTTCATATAACTTTAAATGCTGTTTCGTTGCTATTTGATATTTTTATATCTACAGTTTTGTTGTTCTTAGTTCTATTTTGTTTTTTATTTTTGCTTTTTGATTGTTTGTTTCTGTGTTGTTGCTTCTCATGGTGGTTTTTTGTTTGTTTTTATTTTGGTTTTTTTGTTGGTTTTTGTTTTGTTTTTTGTTTTTTATGTTTTGTTTTTTTTCATCTCCTATAGGTTTCATTGATGACAATTATTGTTTAAAGAAGTATTTTTATGGATGTTTTTAAATACTTTATTGACTGGGTTTTTTATGATGATGTAAGCTGAATATGCTCTCTCTCTCTCTCTCTCTCTCTCTCTCTCTCTCTCTCTCTCTCTCTCTCTCTCTCTCTCTCTCTCTCTCTCTCTCTCTCTCTCTCTCTCTCTCTCTCTCTCTCTCCTTTCCTTTCCTTTCCTTTCCTTTCCACCATCCACTCTCACATATATACTACCCTAGATTTATCTTTGTATAGGTGTTTGGTTCCTATATTGAACTGAAATGGAATTCTACTGTTTAAATATAGATATGATTTTTAAATAGTTTTTTGTGTTTAAGGGTTTTTACTTTTGTATATGTGTGTGCGTGGTTTTTTTTTATGCCTTCTTTGCTTGTTCCCCCCCTCCACACACACACACACACACACACACACACACACACACACACACACACACACACACACACACACACACACACAGGTACACACACACACACACACACACACACACACACACACACAACACACACACACACACGCACGCACGCACGGAAGCACGCACGCACACACGCACGCACGCACGCACGCACACACACACACACACACACACACACACACACACACACACACACACACACGCACACACACACACACACGGAATATATTACTTTTCATATAAATGTTTTGGGCTTATAGATTTGTAATGCCTTGTATACAATCGTCCTGAATTATTGCATTTTTCCCTTCCTCTTCATTAGTATATTTTAATCTTTCAATGTATTGAATTTGATTTAAAACTGTTTTATATAACCTTAAATGTTGTCTGGCTCCTATTTGATATCTCTTTTATATAATTTTGCTTTTTTGTTTGTTGTTTTGCTTTTGGGATTTTTCTTATCATTGTAAGGCTTGGCCATGCTGTGAGCTTACAGGTTTCTTTGATGATAATTATTGTGTATAGAAGTGTTATGTGGGTGCTTTAAAATACTTTATTGACTGGTATGTTTTGATCTTCATGTAACTTGAAGATGCCCCCCCCCCCCCCCCCTCATCTTCCACTTCCACATATGCAATCCTAACCTTATCATTGGATAGGAATGTTTTGGTTCTTATTGAAATTTGAATTGAAATTGTATTCACTGTTAAAATATAGAGATACGAATTGTATTTAGGGTTTTTTGTGTGTTTAAGGGTTTTTATGTTTGTTTTTCGAGTGCCTTTCTTTTTCCCTTTTGCCTTCTTTGCTTGTTTCCCCCCCCCCCCCCCCCCCCTCCCACCCCCCCCCACCCCCACGCCCACACACACCCCACGCACCACCACCACCACCACACCACACACACCACACACACACCCCTACACACACACACACACCACACCGCACCGCGCACACGCACGCACCACACACACAGCAACACACACCACACGCACAACACACGCAACACACGCACACACACCGCACACACACACACACAACACACCACACACACACATGGAATGTATTCTTTTTCATATGAATGTTTTGGCCTATAGATTTGTAATGCCTTATGTTTAATGGTCCTGATGAATATTTGCTATTTTCTCATTTTCATAAGTATATATATATTATCTTTTAAAGCATTGAGCTTGATTTATAACTTTGAATGTTGCTTCGCTCCTATTTGACATTTCTTTTATATAATCCTTTTTTTTTTCCTTTTGTGTGTGTGTGTGTGTGTGTTGTGTGTGTGTGTGTGTGTGTGTGTGTGTGTGTGTGTGTGTGTGTGTGTGTGTTGCTTTTCGGGGTTTTCTATTCCTTGTTAGATTTGGCCACATTGTGAGCTTATAGATCTAGGGTGTTTTTTTTTTTTTTTTTTTTTTGAAATAGAAGTGTGAGTCTTCTGACATATTTTGTAGGCTGGTTTGTTTTGATGACGATGTAACTTGAAGATGCTCTCTCTCTCTCTCTCTCTCTCTCTCTCTCTCTCTCTCTCTCTCTCTCTCTCTCTCTCTCTCTCTCTCTCTCTCTCTCTCTCTCTCTCTCCTCTCTCTCTCTCTCTCTCTCTCTCTCTCTCTCTCTCACACACACACACACACACACACACACTCACACGCTCATGCATTATAGATTTGTTAATGCCTTCTGTTTCATGGTCCTAAATATTTGCTATTTTTTAAGATTTTTTGCTATATTATTTTTTGTTTAAATAATTATCAGTGTATCCAGTTAGGATGACGCGTTTTGTTGAATGTATTCTGTTTTCTTCTTTTAAAATATTGGTTGAACTGCTTCTGGTGGTGATGCTGGTATGTAGGGGTAGGGAGGGGGTTTCTTAGCTTTATTCCCTGATCAGGGCAAGGGCCGGATGAAAAAAAGTATGTAATACTTACTCTGTTACCCTTGAAAAATAAAGATTATTCATTCATTCTGTCTGTCTGTCTGTATCTGTCTGTCTGTCTGTCTGTCTGTATGTCTGTCACTCTCTCCCCTCTCCTCTCTCTCTCTCTCTCTATTCTCTCTCTCTCTCTCTCTCTCTTCTTTCTCTTCTCTCTCTCCTCTCCTCTCCTCTCTCTCTCTCTCTCTCTCTCTCTCTCTCTCTCTCTCTCTCTCTCTCTCTCTCTCTCTCTCTCTCTCTCTCTCTCTCTCTCTCTCTTAGCCGTCTTTCGCAGGGAAAATGGGAGACAATACTACACTGTTCTCTCTGTGTTGTTTCATCCCCTGATTCTGTCTGTCTGTGTGTGTTTGTTTGGCTGTCTGCATGTCTGTCTGTCTGTCTGTCTGTCTTTCTGTCTCTGTCTCCGGGTCTCTGTTTCTGACTCTATATCTGTTGATCTCTCTCTCACTGTCCTGATTTGTCTTTGTCTGTCTGTCTGTCTGTCTGTCTGTCTGTCTGTCTGGCTGTCTGTCTGTCTGTCTGTCCTGTCTGTCTGTCTGTCTGTCTGTCTGTCTGTCTCTCTCTCTCTCTCTCTCTCTCTCTCTCTCTCTCTCTCTCTCTCTCTCTCTCTCTCTCTCTCTCTCTCTCTCTCCCTGCTCGCCTATCTGTGCCGTCTGTCTGTCTGTCTTTCTCTCTGCATTTCTGTCTGTATGTCTCTCAATCTCTCTCCCCTGCCCCCAAACAGATAAAAAAGGAGTGGAAAGACAGTGTGTGTGTGTGTGTGTGATTTTCTCTGTGTCAGGAACGTTCAGTGTTTCATACAGTACATACAACACTGGAATAGACAGGCTGTCGTCACGAAGCCTCTATCTCCCTCTGTGCTCTGTGAAAAGAACGAGAGAAAGAAAGAAAGACAGACAGAAAGAGAGAGAGAGAGGAGAGAGAGAGAGAGAGAGAGAGAGAGAGAGAGAGAGAGAGAGAGAGAGAGAGAGAGAGAGACAGACAGACAGACAGACAGACAGACAGACAGACAGACAGACAGACAGACAGACAGACAGACAGACAGACAGATGCCTATAAGCTAAGACCACATATTTCTCACGGTCTTGAAAGCAACCCGGATACATGTGGGGCATCACACAGCTACAGCTCTGTTAGTGCTAAAGCTGAAATGGCGCAAATTTTGTGCATGGATGCTTGGAATATAAAAATGTATTCATAAAAGATGTCAAGATATACGCTACACTGGTGTGTGTGTGTGTCTGTGTGCGCGCGCGCGCGTGAGTGTGTGTGTGTGTGTGTGCGTGCGTTCGTGCGTGCGTGCCGCGTGTGTATGTGTGTGTTCTTATCTGACTGTTACGAACGCGTTTTCTTCGTTATTCTCAGCAGATTTAATTTCTCACGGTAACATACAGCCAACATTTTGGAACAAGTCACATCGCCCAACTTTTACAAATATAATCACCCAAAGCACAACGCTTTAAGAAAAAAGCAGACAAGAGGAGAGTTAGGAATGCATCAAGGAGTTGACCACCTTGGCCATTTCTTTCGCCAACATCTAGAGAGCGGAAGAAGATAAAGAAGGAGAGAGGAGGAAGATAGAAACCGTGAGAGGTACCTTCACGACCCATGGTTCAAAGCATCCAAGAAAACCTGTGAATCGTGCCATTTGAATTAAGATAAGGAAGTGTGCAGGTGCCGTGCTATTAGCTGTTATTGCCAGGAAGAAGCCTGGCTGCCAAATGGTCTGTCTCCTTCTCTCACTCAGTGTCTCTTTATTTCATTGCTCCATGAAATTCTGTCCCTCCTCTCATTTTTATTTCATTATTCATCATTAAAAACCAATGACTTGATCCTCCATTTCTATATACTCCAGTCTTCGCTGGCCCTGCTGACTTCATGATGCTTTATGATTTTGTGATGTTTCCAATGAGAGAAGCTGGTGGACTGCTTTGCCTTGAAAGACAGTCTTAGTGATGTCCGTATCTTGGTTTCTATGGAAAAAATCCCCTGGAGCCGGAGTTTGAATAACAATATAGCAAAGTGGTTTTGAAATCAGTCCTACACGCAAACTTGTCACCCAGTGTATACAATCTCATAGTGATTCCCAAAAGGGATGATTGAGGCAGAGTGCATATACTGGGTAACCCACAAGCTGTGAAGCTGGGGAACGCGCGATAAAAAGAGAAGCAGCAGTAGTAGCATCACAGGAGTAGCAAAAGTAGTAGTAGCAGCAGCAGCAGCAGCAGCAGCAGCAGTAGTAGTAGTAGTAGTAGTAGTAGTAGTAGTAGTAGTAGTAGTAGTAGTAGTAGTAGTAGTAGTAGTAACATCATCATCAATAACAAAAAAAACAACAAAAATCCATTTTAAACTGATCACGACAAAATACGCACAGTGTACAGTAATAAGACTTTAACATTGTCATGTATGGGTCGGCAGTGTGAAGTCTGGGAAGTGGGGGTTGGGAGGAGATGGAGATAAGAGAGTTGAGAGCAAGAAGTTTCCTCTGCACAGATGCGCTTCAAAAACCAGGAAGAAGAAGCAACCACTTGTTGCTTGCTTCCTGCACCCGCGTTATCATCTACATCAGCAGCAGCAGAGGCAGCAGCAGCAGCAGCAGCAGCAGCAGCAGCAGCAGCAGCAGCAGAGGCGGTGTAGTGGTGGATGCAGCAGCAGTGCAGCCCAAGTTATAAAGTTAAAGTAATTTAGGTAGCACGCCCACTCTTGGGTTATCTGTCTGTGCGTGTGAAGATAAGAAAAAAAAGAATTTTTTTTTTACTTGGATCAAGTTTGTGTTAAGAGGGTGGTGAAGGGGTTGGGGTGGGGTGGTGGGGGTAAGGAGGGGGGAGGGGT
>CM060324.1:679671-682171 GCA_030674155.1 Stramonita haemastoma
TGCCAAAGGACTGTCTTTCAAATTTGGCCTCAACTTTTCCTACTTTGGCTTTCTCCCATTGTTACATCTCATCTGTCCCTACTTTTAACAACTATCTTCATCGCCATTTCCCTGTCTTAGTGTATTACTGTGTGTGTGTGTGTGTGTGTGTGTGTGTGTGTGTGTGTGTGTGTGTGTGTGTGTGTGTGTGTGTGTGCGTGCGTGCGTGCATGTGTGTGTGCGCGCGCGCTTGTGTGTATGTATGTCTGTGTATGTGTATGTGTGTATGTGTGTGCATGCGTGTGCACCCACGCGCGCATGTGTGTGTGGTCTGTTGGTTGTGGAACCACAAAACTATCCAGCGTGTAACGTGGCGTGTTCCTGGTTGTGCTGCAATGGGAGGGAGGTTTGCCAAACATGTGCTGGGTGAGGGTGTTGCCATCTGTGCCGTGAGCGTCTCTCAACTGGTTTGCACGGCCTGACTCCTGATGGGAACAGCCAAAACACTAACGGCCTGGTGTGCAGCAATCCTGTACATTGCGTCATGGTTAGGACCATAGAGACTGCAGCCTTCATTGCAGAATCTGAGCTGTCCTCCTTGAGAATGCAAAAAAAGAGAAAAGATAATGTCTGTCTCTGTCTCTCTCTGTATCTCTGTCTCTGTCTCTCTTTCTCTGTGTCTCTGTCTCTGTATTGTGACCCAAGGCCATTGTACATTAAATTTCTGAGTTCCCCCTCTCTCTGTCTCTGTCTCTCTCTGTCTCTGTCTCTCTCTCTGTGTCTCTATGTCCATCAGTCTGTCTGTCTGCCTCACTCACACACACACATACATATATCCAGCCCCCACCTTCTACCCCACCACACACACACACGCACACATACCCCCACCCAACCCCCACCCAAAGCAGTGTTCCATCCATTTGCAGAAACAGAAAAATAGCCAACATGTCCCTCAGCATGCGTCACTTCAGCATCAGGTTTTGCTGCAATGGGGGAACCGTGTGCCGCACATGTGCTGTGTGAAGGGCTGGCCATCTGTGCAGTAAGCATCTATCCACTGCTTTGCACCTGGTGACATTTGGTGAGAAAAGCGAAAAACAGACACAGCCAAGAATGCAACAGCAACAGTCATATTGCATCAATGTTAGAACATGTGTTGGCGTATTGCTTCCATTGCAGAGACTAAAGTCTGAACTGTCCATCTTAACGAATGTATGAGATTTAGATTTAGATTTAGATTTATTCTTTTATATCGAGACTATGGAATGAGAAAGAAAAACAAGAGAAGAATCAGCATCTTTGAGTGAAATCTGAAGCCACCCTGATGATTTTAGGAACTGAATTTTTGCATCGTCAGAGAAGAGAGTGTGAAGTGGGTATGCATGTTTGTTTGATTGGTGTCTGTGTTGATGTGGTACATGCATGTATAGATGGGTGTACATTTTGGTTTTGAATATTATGAAACGCCCATATAACTTGTGAATGGAAATTTATTGTTGGATGACTTCTTCTTAAAATTATTATTATTTCTCCCTGTTAAGATTTTTTAATATTAATTTTCTTGCTTTCAGAATTGTTCCACTCGGATTGCATAGTTTTGTTTTACCAATCAGCTTTTGGCTACTGCTTGATTTTGAAAGAACTCAGAGAATCAAAAGATACCACTTTAGTATATTACGTTATCATTGTTGTACTGGTGCAGACGTTTTCCATTACTTCTTTCTTTCTTAGTCTTTTTTTGTTATTGAATTTCATCAGAAACTAGTGGTAAAGTTAAACCAAAATTAAAGAAAAAAATGACAACACACACAGACACAGACACACACACACACACACACACACACACACACACACACACAGACACAGACATACACACACATACAAACACACACACACATACACACACACACATACACACACATCTACTGTTTATCTATCTTAGTACAGACCATGGGTGTGTGAAATGAATGCAGTTTGCTGTTTGGGTTCATTTTGGTTGTTTGGGTTTCTTCTGCTTCGGTTTGAAATATTGAGTCAGGTGTCGATGTTATTATCATTGCTCTGAGAAGGCTGTGTGTGTGTGTGTATGTGTGTGTGTGTGTGTGTGTGTGGCGCGCGCGCGCGTGCGTGCATGTGTGTGTATGTGTGTGTACGTATGCGCGCGCGGCCGATTATGCATATGTAAGCACGCGCGTGCAGACGTGCATACAGGTAGACCGATGTTTAGATTTGTGTGTATGTATGTATGTATGTATGTATGTATGTATGTATGTATGTATGTATGTATGTATGTATGTATGTATGTATGTATGTATGTATGTATGCGTGCGTGCGAGCGTGCGAGCGTGTGTGTGTGTATGTGTGTGTAGGTGGGCGTGTGTATGTGTCTGTCCTAATTTGTATTTGCTGTTTTGCTTTTTTGTGTGTTTGTGTGTATGTGTGCGTACGCATGTGTATGCCTGTATGTATGTATGTATGTGTGCTTGCTTGCCTGCATGTATATATGCATGTGGGTGTAAAT
>CM060324.1:686189-688689 GCA_030674155.1 Stramonita haemastoma
AAAGGCAAGGATCGTAGCTTGGTCTTAACCACTGGGTTTTTATTTTTTTGTCTATTTTTATACTTTCCTCAATGCTTTGCTATAAACAATATTTTTTTTTAATATAAAAAGCAGAAAAAATTTTTGGTTTTTCCCTTTGTTTGTGCGCAAGAAAATAGAAAACATTTGTGACTTATCAGACATGTGTTTTTATTGTAAAGAATGAATAAATAGTCACATGACTTAATTTTAGTTTTTTCGCCAGGTAGTGTTTTGTCTTAAGAAATAGAAAACCTGCATGTTATTTTGAGTTAGTAACACTGTATGTTGTTTCTATGATTCAAACCTATTAAAAATGGTGTAATCCCCATGGAGACATCCAAATTTTTGAACAGTAAACCTGTCTGACTTAAACTGGTTACAATACAATACAATGAATCCTTTATCTATCTCTATCTTCTCTATCTCTCGGGGTAATGATGAAATTAATTCTGGTTTGCACAAACGCTAAAACTTGATTAAACAATGAAATGCTACCGAAACGGACAGCAGTTGTATGTACACTGCATTAATATTTGCAAATAAAACAACAAAATTTCAGATTATTTACTACTACAACACACTATCTCATGTCCCCATAATAAGAAATACACAATACACAGCAATTTGTCTTTGACGAATTTTTCAAGCAACGCATTTTCACTCATATGACAGACTAGACGGCAAAGTTGCGTCTGAGAGTTCGACGGCAAAGAAGAAAAAAACACCAGCCCTAATTCGCTCTTCAGTACAGAAACCTGCAGTAACACCTTCTAGTGGTGGACGTAAAACTTTGGTAATGAAAACGCTCCACTTGCATGCACTATACTGCTGTTTTTCCGCCTGCCAGGAAAAAAGAGGGCAGACTGTATGTGGAATTTCTGAATCAATATTATGTCCACACGGGAGATCATGCCACAAGCAGGTTTCAGTTCAGCATCAACTTTATCAGGTTCTTCTTTCAGCCAAAACTCTTTTCTCCTGCCCCCCCCCCCCCCCCCCTCCGCCCCGCAAAAAAAAAAGGAAATTTACTTCGCAATGAGATTTCTTTCCTGGTTTGGTTTTATGTAAGGATTTGAAAGAAAGCTCTTCAAGTTGATGACACTCTAAGCGCATGGTTTATTAAACCTGGTTTTTTTGTATTTCTTTATAAAGGGATTTTTTAAAAATGCTGAATGGATGTATATCCGTTTCTTTTTTCATCTATTCAATAGCGTATTCACTTGCGCTCAATATGAGATACACGAGTTATTCGGTCACGATGTGTCCAGTTTCTGGGATCTAGCTATTTTTTGTATTACGTGTTGAAAATAAACAAAAAAAATAGATAGCTGACGGTTTTTCACTGCAGAAAATAGAAAAGAAATTCGTCTCACTTTTCCTGCTGGTGGATTGCAGGCCTACAAGTGTTTGCTGGTGATCAGCTGGAGACATCTCTGACTCGTGTTCTGTATGTATGGGTCTACATCAGTTCTGCCTTTCCACACTGTCTAAGGATTTGAGGATCTAGTCATTTTTTTACGACACGTGTTTGAAAAGCTGAAAAAATAATGTGAAGTTTTGAACTGTAGTTTTTATTGCAGGACCAGGCACGAAAGTCTTCTGCTTCTTTTTTTTCCATCCACCTTGTTTCTTCTTGTTGTTGTTGTTGTTGGTGTTGGTGTTTGCTGTTTGTTGTTGTTTGTTGTTGTTTTTTGTTGTTGTCGTCGTCGTCGTCGTTGTTGTTTTTTGTTGTTGTTCTTCTTCTTCTTCTTCTTTTTCTTCTCTTCTTCTTTCTTCTTCTTCTTCTTCTTCTTCTTCTTCTTCTTCTTCTTCTTCTTTCTTCTTCTTCTTCTTCTTCTTCTTCTTCTTAAATTTTTTTTCAAATTCTTCTTCAATTCTTTTTCTTCTTCAAATTCTTCTTCTTCTTCAAATTTTCTTCTTTTTCTTCAAATTTTTTCCAAATTTTTCTGTTTATTCTTCTTCTAATTTTTTCAATTTTTCAAATGCTCCTTCAAATTCTTCTTCTTCGCAATTCTTCTTCCTTTATTGTTTTCTTTTTCCATCACTTTCTCTTTCATCCCTTGTAGGTTGTAAGTGACAACACCAGACAGTCCCGTTCGCTATTGATAGTTGCATTTTCCGTATGTTTAATGATGGTTTGAATATAC
Source organism: Stramonita haemastoma (assembly GCA_030674155.1). Taxonomy (NCBI): domain Eukaryota; kingdom Metazoa; phylum Mollusca; class Gastropoda; order Neogastropoda; family Muricidae; genus Stramonita; species Stramonita haemastoma. The sequence continues at coordinate 688,358 of CM060324.1, forward strand.
AGTATCAGCGTACACTTCATTAGATTCAGAGATGATGCTGCGCCAGGTTTTATTCCTAAGTAATGGACAGAACATGCCTAGTTTGAAAGGCGGAGTTCTAAATACGTACGTGATTGTGCTCATTTAGAAGATTTCAAAATCACATTTGTCACGTCCACACACTTCTTCTTCTTCTTCTTCTTCTTCTTCTCTTCTTCTTCTTCTTCTTCTTCTTCTTCTTCTTCTTCTTCTTCCTTGCAATTTTTTCGCAATTTTTAGCAATTTCTTCTTTTTCGCAATTCTTCGCAATTCTTTTTCTTCTTCGCAATTCTTTTTCTCCTTCGCAATGCTTC
>CM060324.1:707153-717153 GCA_030674155.1 Stramonita haemastoma
TGGATGGATGGATGGATGGATGGATGGAGGGATGATGTATGTATGTATGTATGTATGTATGTATGTATGTATGTATGTATGTATGTGTGTATGTGTGTATGTGTGTATGTGTGTATGTGTGTATGTGTGTATGTGTGATGTGTGTGTGTATGTGTGTATGTGTGTCTGTCTGTCTGTATGTGTGTGTGTATGTGCGCGTGTGCGTGTGTGTTTATGTAATGTGCATGCTTGTTGTAAGTCTGTAGTTCTAACACTGCAGCAAGACCAATCAATCACTCTTCTTGTGCACAACACACAGTGAATCAGTGAATGATTTTCTGTCTCTGTCGTGAAGTATCACCAACCAAAGATCCCACACCAGATATTTATTGAGCGAATCAGCTTTTGACTACTACTTAGGACTGACTCCTAGGTAATTTTCCTTGATTAATTTGAATTTGATGAGAACATTATAGGTTTATGTTTTTTTCCCCTAAAATTACGTTATGATGATCGCATGCAACTTTAGGGGTCAGTCACGACCATGGAGGAAAAAAACACCTCAAATGTGTGTGTGTTTATTTTATTTTATTTTTTATTCTTTTATATCGAGGATAATGGAATCAACAGTCATATGCTTTTTTTTTACATCCAGTCTCTGTGTGTATGCAGTTTTGTTAATGTTATCTGTTCCCACCGGCACACAATGGTCTACACTTACGAATGGCGGAACAGGATTTAACGTGTGCGTAAGATGTTCTGCGTGCGTTCGCACACGGGGCCTCCGTTTATAGTCTCATCCGAAGGACTTTTGGGGAGAGTGGAGTCAGCACTGATGTTAACTCCAGATGAAAATTTCCCTCGACCGGACTTGAACCCGGGTCTTCAAATTGCCAGCGTAATGTTCTGACCATTAGGCTATACCCCGTGTGTGTGTGTGTGTGTGTGTGTGTGTGTGTGTGTGTGTGTGTGGTGTGTGTGTGTGTGTGTGTGTGTGTGTGTGTGTGTGTGGTGTGTGTGTGTGTGTGTGTGTGTGTGTGTGTGTGTGTGTGTGTGTGTGTGTGTGTGGTGTATGTGTGTGTGCGTGTGTGTGAGTGTGAGTGTGAGTGCGCGTAATGGCCTACTCTTTCGAAAATGTGAAACAGGTTTAACGTGTGTGCCAGACGTTCTGCTTGCAATTTCACACGCGATCTCAGTTTTCTGTCTAATCTGAAGAACTTTCGTTGAAGTAAAGTCGGCACTGATGTTAACCCATGGGGAAAATTTCCTCAAACAGATGTATGGGTGACAGCTCAAACCTACAGTATAGTCAGTACTGATGTTTAACTCAGGGGGATAATTCCCTCAAACAGATATATGGGTGACAGCTCAAACCTAGAGTGGAGTTGGTACTGAAGTTAACTCAGGGGGAAAATTGTATCGGTGGAAGCTCAAACCTGGGCTGTCAAAATGGTCGTTGACCTACAGCAATTCTTCAAAAAATCCCTTTTAAAGGGCAGTTAAAGTACTACTTTCATGACAGCAGTAATGGCGGTGTGGGGGCGGGAGTCTGGTTGCATGCTGCCTGCTCTCCCCAGGGGTGGGAAGTTGCGTGACCATCACACCACTGTCGGCCTGTCCATTCATACCTTAGCATTTAGCCAACGATTTTCTGTCCGCCGTTTTGAAATATTGGACATGAAAGGAAAAATCACCCGAGGTTTACCAGCCAATAATTGCTTCGTTAAAGAACTATGCTTCAATAAGTTTCTCAGGCAATTTCGGAAGCGTGAGTTGACTTTGATGAGACATCAGCCGGTTCTTTAAATGATTAGAATTGATCTGAAATGTCCGTGCATTTCCTGATGGAAAGAGACCGGTGCCAGATAGAGATCAGTATTGATTTCTCTTCAACATGGAGATGCATGTTTGGTTTGGTTTGGGGTTTAGTTTTGGTTCCATATTTTCAGATTTGCTGTTGCTTAGCGCCTCCACATTGTGCAAATCTCGTCACATAAAACCACATCTTGACTTATAATGTGCAAGCTACAAAAGCAGGATTTTGGGATGGAAGTACAAATGTTTGTCACAATTATACGACGAAGATCATTAGTGATCACCATAATCAAATACTATCAATAATAATTACAATAAAATGTTGGCGACTGTCATACAAGGTAAAATGGAGAGGGAAGGGAAACAACTACTGGAACAAAAAACAAGAAGTTCAAAACAAAACAAACATCTCAAACAAAAACATAGAGAGAACAACAGAGACAGCGAGAGAGAGAGAGAGAGAGATAGAGAGAGAGAGAGAGAGAGAGAGAGAGAGAGAGAGAGAGAGAGAGAGAGAGAGAGAGAGAGAGACAGAGACAGAGACAGAGACAGAGACAGAGACAGAGACATACATACAGACAGACAGACAAAGAAAGAAAGAAAAAGAGACTAACACAGATAGACAGACGTCTAGACAGACAGACAGACAGACAGACAGACAGACAGACAGACAGAGGGAGGGATGTACGCTAACAACTTGTTAATAGACTTAAGATAAACACAGCGTGACATGTTTCAGTCACGGTTAATGCAAGTGTATTACTCATAAAGCTTTGTTTTCGTTTTTCGATGATGTTGTTGTTTACTGTTAAAGATGATCACATTGTGCACGTTCTCCACACAATCACAACCATAACTCTACTGCATGCTAACCAAACCTCACAGATCATTATCCTCGCCAACACGACATGGGAGGAAACAGGGTTCTGACATTCCTTTGAAATATCAGCCATCAAAGTGACCACATTGTGGCTTTACTGAATTAAGCTGCTCATCACAGACCACGCCTGATTGCCTCTTTAAGGCCAATCTTCCACGCTTAGTTTGACTTTGAAGCGAACACGAGTTGGTTCTCTCTCCATCATGAGTTTAACAGGATCTGGCGCTGCTATTTCTCTCTTGGGAGGATATTTGATTCTAGTTTTGCTTCATGAATTTTGCATGATGGGTTATGCTCTTATCAGTGAAGTTTGATTTCAATTTGAGTGTGTTGTGTGGTGTGTTTCGAGTGTGTGTTTGTGTGTGTGTGTGTGTGTGTGTGTGTGTGTGTGTGTGTGTGTGTGTGTGTGTGTGTGTGTGTGTGTGTGTGTGTGTGTGTGTGTGTTTCTGCATCTTCTGTGACGTTTCTGTCGTGTTCTTCTGTTTAAGCGCTTTGATTTGTTTTTGCAAGATATAAATTCCATTTATTATTATTATTTATTAATATTTTCCAGCGGTTCATTACGGTCTCTCCCTCCCTGCCCCTGCATTGCCCAGCTTTGTCATGCCGCGTCCTTAGGGTCCAATACATTGACAAAGAATTAAATTTATCTTCATCTTTTTTGAAACAGTAAAATGATAGCTTTGAAATTATCTGCTGATTTCGGTCGCTCCAGAATTGCAAAATTAAATTGCAAAGAAGAAAAAGAATTGCGACGAATAAGAAGAATTGCGAAGAAAGAAAGAATTGCGAAGAAGAAGAATTGCGAAGAAGAAGAATTGCGAAGAAGAATTGCGAACAAGAAAAAGATTTGCGAAGAAGAAGAAGAATTGCGAAGTAGAAGAAATGCAAACAAGAAAAAGAATTGCGAAGAAGAGGAAAAATTCCAAAGAAGAAGAATTGCAAAGAAAAAGAATTGCGAAGAAGAAGAAAAATTGTATAGGAGAAGAAGCATTGCGAAGGAGAAAAAGAATTGCGAAGAAGAAAAAGAATTGCGAAGAATTGCGAAAAAGAAGAATTGCTAAAAATTGCGAAAAATTGCAAGGAAGAAGAAGAAGAAGAAGAAGAAGAAAGAAGAAGAAGAAGAAGAAGAAGAAGAAGAAGAAGAAGAAGAAGTGTGTGGACGTGACAAATGTGATTTTGAAATCTTCTAAATGCACAATCACGTACGTATTTAGAACTCCGCCTTTCAAACTAGGCATGTTCTGTCCATTACTTAGGAATAAAACCTGGCGCAGCATCATCTCTGAATCTAATGAAGTGTACGCTGATACTGTATATTCATCCATCATTAAACATACGGAAATGCAACTATCAATAGCGGAACGGGACTGTCTGGTGTTGTCACTTACAACCTACAAGGGATGAAAGAGAAAGTGATGGAAAAAGAAAACAATAAAGGAAGAAGAATTGCGAAGAAGAAGAATTTGAAGGAGCATTTGAAAAATTGAAAAATTAGAAGAAGAATAAACAGAAAAATTTGGAAAATTTGAAGAAGAAGAAGAATTTGAAGAAGAAGAAGAATTTGAAGAAGAAAAAGAATTTGAAGAAGAATTTGAAAAAATTGAAGAAGAAGAAGAAGAAGAAGAAGAAGAAGAAGAAAGAAGAAGAAGAAGAAGAAGAAGAAGAAGAAGAAGAAGAAGAAGAAGAAGAAGAAGAAAAAGAAGAAGAAGAAGAAGAAACAACAACAACAACAACAACGACGACGACGACGACAACAACAAAAACAACAACAACAACAACAACAGCAACACCAACACCAACAACAACAACAACAAGAAGAAACAAGGTGGATGGAAAAAAAAGAAGCAGAAGACTTTCGTGCCTGGTCCTGCAATAAAAACTACAGTTCAAAACTTCACATTATATTTCAGCTTTTCAACACGTGTCGTAAAAAAATGACTAGATCCTCAAATCCTTAGACAGTGTGAAAGGCAGAACTGATGTAGACCCATACATACAGAACACGAGTCAGAGATGTCTCCAGCTGATCACCAGCAAACACTTGTAGGCCTGCAATCCACCAGCAGGAAAAGTGAGACGAATTTCTTTTCTATTTTCTGCAGTGAAAACCGTCAGCTATCTATTTTATTTTTGTTTATTTTCAACACGTAAATACAAAAAATAGCTAGATCCCAGAAACTGGACACATCGTGACCAGAATAACTCGTGTCATCTCATATTGAGCGCAAGTGATACGCTATTGAATCAGATGAAATAGAAACGGATATACATCCATTCAGCATTTTTAAAAAAATCCCTGATAAAGAAATACAAAAAACCAGGTTTATAAACCATGCGCTTAGAGTGTCATCAACTTGAAGAGCTTTCTTTCAAATCCTTACATAAAACCAGCCAGGAAAGAAATCTCATTGCGAGAGTAATTTCCTTTTTTTTTTGCGGGGCGGGGGGGGGGGGGGGGGGGGGCAGGAGAAAAGAGTTTTGGCTGAAAGAAGAACCTGATAAAGTTGATGCTGAACTGAAACCTGCTTGTGGCATGATCTCCCGTGTGGACATAATATTTGATTCAGAAATCCACATACAGTCTGCCCTCTTTTCCTGGCAGGCTTGAAAACAGCAGTATAGTGCATGCAAGTGGAGCGTTTTCATTACCAAGTTTACGTCACCCACTAGAAGGTGTTACTGCAGGTTTCTGTACTGAAGAGCGAATTAGGGCTGGTGTTTCTTCTTTGCCGTCGAACTCTCAGACAGCAACTATTGCCGTCTAGTCTGTCATATGAGTGAAAATGCGTTGCTTGAAAAATTCGTCAAGACAAATTGCTGTGTATTGTGTTATTTCTTATTATGGGGACATGAGATAGTGTGTTGTAGTAGTCAATAATCTGAAATTTTGTTGTTTTATTTGCAAACTATAATGCAGTGTACAGTACAACTGCTTGTACTGTTTCGGTAGCATTTCATTGTTTAAATCAAGTTTAGCGTTTGTGCAAACCAGATAATTAATTTCATCATTACCAGAGAGATAGAGAGAGATAGAGATAGATAGAGGATTGCATTGTATTGTATTGTATACCAGTTTAAGTCATGACAGGTTTATCTGTTCAAAAATCGGACTGCTCTCCATGGGGATTACACCATTTTTAATAGGTTTGAATCATAGAAACAATCATACAGTGTTATCTAACTCAAAATAACATGCAGGTTTCTATTTTCTTAAGACAAACACTACCTGGCGAAATACTAAAACTTAAGTCATGTGGACTATTTATTCATTCTTTACAATAAAAACACATGTCTGATAAGTCACAAATGTTTTCTATTCTCTTGCCGACACAAACAAAGGAAAACCAATATTTTTTCTGCTTTTTTATATAGAAAAAAAATATTTGTCATAGCAAATGCATTGAGGAAAGTATAAAAATAGACAAATAATAAAGCCCAGTGGTTAAGACCATTTAGCTACGATCCTTGCCTTTATATTGATCAGACCTGACTGATTTTCCAGGGTGATGTCGCAACTTGAGTTTAAAATGTCACTGAATAATGGATGAATCCATTATTAACAATGACACACAGAGGGACACACTGAGGCAGGCTGAGAGGAGCAGAGAATAACTAATTGGCTATTTCATGTTGATTTGGTTTGACAGATCCAGAACAAATCACAAACGAAATCGGTGGTCGCCACCTCAGGTGGGTGACTCACTCAGTCTGGCTCCGCGACTGAGCTAATGCTGTCGTTAGTAGGGGCTTAGTAGGTGATGTCCTGCGTATGTTAGATCAGAACAGGCAACACTGAACACCATCAAAGTAACTCAGCAGAAGTGCAGGGCCCCTCTGGCTGGTGGCCCCACGGCAGCCTAACATTGATGGGCTCCGAGTGAACTGCCGATCCCGGGGATGAGACACAACGAATCAGGGTATGGCTGTGGCGGGGAGATTGAAATGAGCGGCGTGGGAACAGCAGTGCGAGGACGTCACAGAAGACGAGACAGCAAAAAATTTTTTAAAAAATAAATAATCACAAACGAAATCTATAATTACCTGACCGCAAAACAGACAGCAGGTCTACCCAGGAGAGGGAGAGATAGGAGGTTTCTTCTTCTTCTTTTTCTCTTTTCCCTTCTCTACCATCTTCAACATTGAACTGTGAAGATGATGTAGACCAGAGGGGTGAGGTGGGGGGGGGTGAATGTGGAGTTGCCTGAGGGTTGGGTGGCACAGAAACAATTTAGAGAGAGAGAGAGAGAGAGAGAGAGAGAGAGAGAGAGAGAGAGAGAAGAGAGAGAGAGAGAGAGAGAGAGAGAGAGAGAGGGGTGTGTGCATCTATGTGTGTGTGTGTGTGGGGGGGGTGGATACAGAGAAACTAAGAGACAGAGACACACACACAGAGATTTGATTTGATTTGATGTAATTTAATTTATTCTTTTATATCGAGGATAATGGAATAAGCACTCGTGTGCTTTTTTACATCCAGTCCCTGTGTGTATGCAGTTTTGTAAATCTTGTTATCTGTTCCCATCGGCACACAATGGCCTACTCTTACGAAAAGCGGAACAGGATTTAACGTGTGCGCAAGATGTTCTGCGTGCGTTCAGCACTGATGTTAACTCCAGGAGAAAAATCTCCTCGACCGGGAATCGAACTCGGGTCTTCAAATTGCCAGCGCAGTGTTCTGACCATTAGGCTATCCCGTACCCACGTGTGTGTGTGTGTGTGTGTGTGTGTGTGTGTGTGTGTGTGTGTGTGTGTGTGTGTGTGTGTGTGTGTGTGTGTGTGTGTGTGTGTGTGTGTGTGTGTGTGTGTGTGTTTGTGTGTGTGTGAGTGCGTGTGTGTGTGACAGAGAGACGGAGAGAGAGACAGAGACAGAGACACACAGAGACAAAAATAGAGAAAGAAACACATAGACAGACAGGCAGGAAGGCAGACAGACAGACAAAGACGAAGAGATAGGACAGAAATAGCAAGACAAAAAAAGTTCCATGTGCGTGGGAGTGAGGAATGAGACTTTAGAAAGTTGGACACCCATTCACAGACTGGAGCCTTTTTTAGGAGGAGAGAGAAAACTCCCCCTCCCCTTCCCCCTCCCACTCCACCTCTGAGACTTCTGTTTAATCTACAGAATGGAAAACACTTGGAAAACCCCCAAAGCTCAACTCTTCACCTTTCAGTCCTCCAAAAATACAAAATGAAAGGGCCCCAGTATGTGATCTGTCTTTGAAACTAGATTGACAGATACACTTACACGGTCAAGCAACGCGGAACATCTTGCGCACACGTTAAATCCTGTCCCGCTTTTCGTAAGAGTAGCCCATTGTGTGCCGGTGGGAACAGATGACAATATTTACAAAACTACATACACATGTGGACTGGATGTAAAACAACACATGGGTGCTTACTCTATTATCCTCGATATAAAAGAATAAACGGGAAAAAAGCAAATCAGCAGGGGGAAAAGATCTTGAAAAAGCAAAACAGCAGAACTGTCGAAAAATACTGTTAACCTAAACATGTGTACAAAACTGTCAAAGAATAATGCTATCTTAAAACAGTCAAAGAATAATGTTATTTTAAAACAGTCAAAGAATAGTGTTATATTAAAACAGGCGAAGAATGATGTTATCTTAAAACAGTCAAAGAATAATTTTACCTTAAATCAGGCGAAGAATAATCTTATTTTAAAGTGGTTGAAGAATAATGTTAACTTAAAACAGGCAAAGAACAATGATATATTAAAACAGGTAACAAGAGTGTTATCTTAAAACAGTCAAAGAACGTACAATATGGACTCAAACCTGTGTACAAAAGTCATAGGATGATACTAACCTAAACTCGTGCACAAAACAGTCGAAGATCAATACCTAGACAATATTCACCGAGACATGTACACAACAGTCAAAAAAGAATGTATTCTTAAACAAAATCAACTTAAACATGTGCACAAAACAGTGGAAAATTACTGCTGAATTAAAGGACACTAATTTAAAATAAGTGCACAAAATAGTCGAAATCAATACCAGATTAAACAGTATTAACTAAAGCCTGTACACAAAACAGTCGATAATCAACGTATACTTAAACGTACAAAATCAACTTAAACTTGTGCACAAAACAATCCAAGATCACTACATATCAAACAATATTAACTAAAACCTGGTCACAAAACCGTCAAGGTTCCATGGCAGCTTAAACAATATTATAAACCTGTGCTCAAAAATAGTCAAGGATTAATACTAGCTTAAACGTAAACAATGTTAACAAAAACCTGTGTACAAAATAGCCAACGATCAATACATACTTAAACAATACTAACACAATACTAGCTTAAACAATATTAACTAAAACCTGTACACAAAACAGTCAAAGATCCATAGCAGCTTAAACAATATTAAACAAAACTGTGCACAAAAAAGTCGAAGATTAATACTGACTGGAACAATACTAACTTGAAGATTAATAACCAAAACCTGAGCAGAAAGCAGTCAAAATCAATACCAGCCTAAACATTATTGACTTAAACCTACGTATAACACAGCCGAAGAGCAATATCGGCTTTACACTGCACACACAAGAACGCTAACTTAAACCTGTGTTGACCAGTCAAAAATGGATTTTACCTAAACCTCTGCACAAAACAATGAAAAAATGCGATAAATCAAACTTGCGTGTAAAACAGTCACAGAATATATCAACTGAAACTTGTATAAGCAACAAAAAATTATGGAAGTTTAAACACATGAACAGGGTGTTCTGGGTTTGATATCAATTTGTGTTTTATAAATGCATTTCGTACTGTAAAACAAATCCTGTTTAAAACAAACTAACTTACTAACATAACAAAAAGAGAAAAGAAAGAAGCAAGAATTATGGTCACCACAACCATCACCATTGCCAACATGAGCACCCTCGCCTCATTCAGCATCAGGGCCACCAACAATACAGTCACTGTGTACAGGTGGTGTTCTGTGTTAATAACGTGTAAAAGAGAGAGAGAGAGAGAGAGAGAGAGAGAGAGAGAGAGAGAGAGAGAGGAGAGAGAGAGAAAAGACAGAGACAGAGAGAGACAGAGAGAGACAGAGAGAGACAGAGAGAGACAGACAGACAGACAGACAGACAGACAGACAGAGAGACAGAGACAGACAGAGACAGACAGAGACAGACAGAGACAGACAGACAGACAGACAGACAGACAAACAGATGTGAAGAAGGGACGGAGAGACAGACAGACAGGGACAAACTAGACAGAGACAGAGAAAGGAAGAAGGAGGAGGAGGAGGAGGATAAAGATGAGAAAGAAGAAGAAGAAGAAGAATTGCGAAGAAGAAG
>CM060324.1:724653-734933 GCA_030674155.1 Stramonita haemastoma
ATATGATTATGTTCTGTCCATGTTGTCAGATTGTCCAAGTCATTTTGTAAAAACTGTACTCAAGGAGATTAAGTCTTTACCTACAGTATGTATGGTAGTGTCGTCTGCAAAAAGTTCACAAGTGGAAGAAACATGGAGGGGAAGATCGTTAATGTATATAGAGAAAAGGATGGGCCCTAACACAGACCTTGAGGAACACCATATTTTATGGGCAAGACAGACGACATTCTCGAGTCTTGATAAACAATTTGTCTCCTGTCATTAAGAAATGAGTTAATAAGTTTAAGTGCATCTGGACATATGCCATACATAGTCAGCTTCCTTATGAGTAGGTTGTGTTCAATACAGTCGAAAGCTTTAGCAAAGTCAACAAATACTGCACCCGTTAATAGATCACTGTTAATATTATAATGCCACTGCTCTATTAAATTGCTAAGTGCTGTATGGCATGAATGATCTTTCCTAAACCCACTTTGGTTAGGATGAAATAATTCATATTTTGTAAAGTGTAACAAAAAATGTTGTTTTAGATGTTTTTCTAAAGGTTTAGACAACGTAGATAGTATTGAGATAGGTCTATAATTAGAAGGATCATTAGGATCGCCGGATTTGAATATGGGTATTACTTTGGCATCTTTGAACATTTGAGGATAACACCCTTTTTCAATACAAAGATTGTAAATGTAAGCAAGATGTTCCGAGATCACAGGTGCAGAAATTTTCAAAATTTTGCTATCTAAATTGTCTAAACCACGAGAGCTTGTTTGCTTTAATAAACATAATTCCTTATACACATCATGCACACCAATAAACCTAAAGGTAAGTTTTGACTTAATAGTTTTAGAACTACAAAATTTCTTTAAAAGGAGTAAATTATTTTCTTCACAGTGGTTAACATTCACAAGTTTTTCAGTTATAGTACAAAAATGATTATTGATATTTTCTGCTGACAGGCCTGTATCTGATGAAGTATTTGTTGTGGATGGTTTACCAGCTAATTGGTTTATTGCTTTCCAGATAGACTTTGAATCTTTTTTGGATGAAATTAGTTCACTGAAATATTTCTTTTTTGCAATTCGTTTCATATATGTTATTTTATTTCGTTGTTCCTTAAACTTTTCATCTTTTCCTGTTAATTTTAGTAGTTTATCACGGATAATTATTGCTTCATTAATTTCATCAGTGAGCCATGGTGGTTTGTCTCTAGCTTTAACACGCTTTACTCTGAGAGGGGCGTGACTATCAAATATTGATGTAAAGACGCTATACCAAGTAGCGAGAGCTTTGTCTGGGTCAGTAAACTGATATACACATGAAAAATCTGCTTTGCATAGGTCAGACAAAAATCCCTCTTTATCAAAGTTTCTATAACTGCGAAAAGAAATACACTTGTGTTTACATCTAGGGATTTTGGCACCTTTTTTGGACCAGGTAAAACATACAGGGTAGTGATCACTGATACCATAGACTGGTACAGATAATTCTACTATGTTAGACAGATTGGTGGTATATATATGATCAATTAATGTTTGAGAGCGCAGTGTTTTTCTTGTAGCAGTAGTTATCAATTGAGACAGATTATATACCTCAAACGTTTTTTTCCAGTTTTTATGTTGTTTGAGTAAATCGATATTGAAATCACCAAGCAGAATGATTTCTGCTGAATAGTTAGAAACATCGTCCATCATCTGCTCAAATTGATCATACCAATTGATTCGTTCATTTGGGTTCCTATACAAAAATCCCATCAATATTGGTTTAGTTCCTTTCAAGCGTATTTCTAACCATATGCATTCAATACCGTGTTTATCAAATAATGTTATATGTTTATAATTAACTGACTGATGGATATAAGTTATTATTCCTGTTTCTAACTTAGTTTTGGCATCTCGTCTAACAAAATTGTAATCTGGAACTGATACTATATCATCTGCTACATTAGATGATAATCGTGACTCTGCAAAACCGAATACATGAAAGGAATTGTTTGAATTTGACAAAATAGTTGGTAAATCTGAAACTTTATTTAGCAGGTGGCAAACATTGAGAAAGCCTACTTTGAGTCCAAATTTAGTTAACCAGCCATTGGTATTTGATTGATTTGCCATGATATAAGCAATTAAACTAATAACAAGAAAGTAGAAACACTGTATAATTATCTTTATCTTTCTTATACTATTTTAGCCGATTAATATTACAAAACAAAAAAGGAAGAATACGATTTATAACAAATGTAATATGTCACCACAACACACACATTTATCAATATACATAAAATTGAAGATCAAAGTTTTAGAAAAAATACAATATTCAGAAAAAGGAAACAAGATAAATGCAAGCACAAATTTAAAGCCAAATAATCAAGAGGCAGCTGCCAAGCCAATCACCAGCTATAGTCAACAATCCAATATCAAATTTTACATCCACTTGTTCTGTCGAAAGAGAGAGAGAGTACTCTTCCCCAACCTTTTAATTCGATAACAAAATTCATTCAAGTCCCTAGTCCAAGTATAAGCTTGGCAATCACCATTCACTTGTTGACAGCTGTATTAGGCCTATGCTCATTTATTACAAGTAACATGAAAACGAATAGGAAAAAAGCATTTAAAACATAGACAAAAAAACCAACCATTCAGGTCATAAAACAAAATTGCAATGTTGATCCTGTCAACAATATGCTTCTTAGCTGAGGTCTTGTCATTCATTCTGTGTGTTCATTCATCTAATAGACGGGGGATTATCTGAATGTGCAAAATATTTATGAGACATAGGACACGCATATAGATATATATCTCTGCAAAAAAGTATGCATCTGGGGAACAAGGTCAAGTGTGAATGGGCCTTTACAGAGAACATATAGTTAAATTTAAAAAGAAGAAGAGCAACAACTTACACTTTACCACAAAAGCAAAATGTTTAGGAAAAGCAAATGTTACCACTACCCAAGGACACAGAGGCTTGCACAATTGACAGGTGTGTCCGAATTTAGAAACATGACACTGTCTCTGATCACATGGGAGATAATCTAGTTACCTCCCAGTCACATGGTAGCAAGTTTATCATCACATTGCAAAATACAAATATATGTTTATACTGATTGTGCAAAATATTTATACGATATAGGACACGCATATAAATATATATATATATATATATCTGTGCAAAAATTTCTGCATCTGGGGAACAAGCTCAAGCATAAATGGGGTCTTCACAGAGAGAATATAATTAAATTAAATTAAAACAAAAACAAACAAAAACGAAAAAAAACCCTACACTTAAATGCAAAATGTCTATGAAAAGCAAATTGTTACCACTACCCAAGGATACAGAGGCCTGCACAGTTGACAGGTGTGTCCGAACCTAGAAACACCATGTTGCAACGGGTCTCTGATCACATGGGAGGTAATTTAATTACCTCCCAGTCACATGGTAGCAAATTTACTATCAAATTGCAAAAAACAAATATATGTTTATAATGCTTGCACATTTTCATCAAATTGCAAAATACAAATATATGTTTATAATGCACATACACTCACTCTGCTCATGCTTACTATCATCACACAGTTTATATTCAAACTATATCATCATTTGTGAGGCCAGGTTCATTAGTTGCTGAGCATACTGGCCAGCAGGACTGGGTGAAAACCATTTATGTGTATTCACATGAGAGTTAGGGTCAATGTGTTATCGCCTTTGACAGAGAGAGAGAGAGAGAGAGAGAGAGAGAGAGAGAGAGAGAGAGAGAGAGAGGAGAGAGAGAGAGAGAGACAGAGACAGAGACAGAGAGAGAGAGAGAGAGAGAGAGAGAGAGAGAGAGAGTATGTGTGTGTGTTTATTTTTGTTTGGCTTTGGCCTTTGTTCAAGGTTCCAATGTCTCTACATCAGAACAAAATGATTCTCTTGTCTTCTCCGTGTGTCTGTCTGTCTCTGTGTGCATCCATATATTATGTGTCTTTGCCTGTCTGTCTGTCTGTCTGTCTGTCTGTCTGTCTGTGTTTCTGTTCCTGTTTCTGTTTCCCCTCTCTCTCTCTCTCTCTCTCTCTCTCTCTCTCTCTCTCTCTCTCTCTCTCTCTCTCTGTCTCTGTCTCTCTGTCTCTCTGTCTCTCCCTCTCTCTCTCTGTCTCTGTCTATATATATATCGCCCTTCTTCTCTTCCTCTCTCAATCTCTTGCTCCCCTTCTCTTTCTTGTTCTCTGTATCCACTGCTTGCTCACTCACTCCACACTCCCCAAAAGTCTTTCGGATGAGACTGTAAACCAAGGCCCTGTGTGCGAACGCATGCAGAACATCTTGCACACACATTCGTAAGAGTAGGGCATTGTGTGCCAGTGGGAACAGGTAACAATATTCACAAAACTGCATACACATGGGGACTGGTGGTAAAAAAAACACGAGTGCTTATTCCATTATCCTCGACATAAAAGAATAAATGAAATAAAGGAAAAAAACATTAATAACACAAATAACATAAATAAACTCACACGCATGTTAAAACCCGTTCTGCCTTTTAGAACAGTATGTCATTGCGTGTCAGGAAGACCTGGTGACACCTTTTAAAAATAAAACCACATGGACACCAATCTTGTGTTTACATATCATTCCTGAAATCGGAATACGGCTACCTTAGTGGTGCTTAATGGTGGGCAAAATGGTCGCAAACTCCAAAAATCTCACCTTTTGGTGATCTTAGAGCTTTCGCCAGGGGACGAAAAAGAAAAGTGCCTTGGAAGCTTATTCGGGCGTTTTCTTTGGGCCAATGATTACTTCCCTTTATTTGAAAGTTATCGCCTTTGACAGAACGTGATGTTCACGGGAATTGCAGCCTGAATTTTTCATTTACAGAGAAATCCGCCGTGGTTGAAAGGGGAATACACTACGCTACGCTACGCTACGCTACGCTACGCTACACTACACTACACTACATTACGTTGCACTAAACTAGACTACACTGCACTGCACTGCACTACACTACACTACACTACACTACACTACACTACACTACACTACACTACACTATGAAGAAGAACGAAAACAAAGATAAAAAAGAAACAAAATCAGGATGGGAACAATACAAGAACAAAAAACAACAACAGCAATAAGGGAAGAAATACAAGAACAAAACCATGGGGAGCAGACGAAGAAGAAAAAAATAGCAAAAGAAAACGAGAAACATTGAAAAGAGGAGGAGGAGGAGGAAGAAGAAGAAGAAGAAGAAGAGGAGG
This sequence comes from Stramonita haemastoma, assembly GCA_030674155.1. Classification (NCBI taxonomy): domain Eukaryota; kingdom Metazoa; phylum Mollusca; class Gastropoda; order Neogastropoda; family Muricidae; genus Stramonita; species Stramonita haemastoma. Next base: position 729,879 of record CM060324.1, read on the forward strand.
AGGAGGAAGAAGAAGAACAAGAAGAAGAAGAAGAAGAAGAAGAATGACAACAACAACAATAACAAAAACAAACGCTACATAGGATGTGAATTTAGAAGAAAAAAAAAGCCCAACATACAACATAGAGAAAAAAGTTAACGGATTCAGATCACTCAGATCTAGTAAGGTCAAATCTATCAGGAATCCCCTCGACAGAAAAGAACACATCAAAAACAAATAGATAATCAATCAATCAATCAATCAATAAACAAACACACACACAAACAAACAAACAAACCATCTAATAAAAAAAGCAACAACAAAGCAACAAAAACTGTGAGTGAATATTCAAACAAAACGCCATAAACCTTTCTGCACACACAGATGAACATATGATTCCAGAGCGAAACATCTTCTCTGGAGACTAGCAGAAAGGTGAGCAGGCGGCCAACAGACAGTCCTGATCTGATGGAACCCCTTTTTTCCCCTTGTGAGCGGCACATGTGCATGTATTCCCTTCAAGTGACTTGACGGCAAGGATCAGCCAGGTTTCTTCTATGGCTTCGGATTAGGAAAATGGGGAAAGAATCTTTCAAAGTAGCAGTCATTACTTTTTAAACCAAACTGCACGGCCAGTGGTAGAAAATGGAAAGGACATGCCATTATCTTTTTTATACACATCTGACAATGTAAAAGCGAACGAGAGAAGAAGAAGACTTCTTCCTCTTCAAGTTACCCCAATTATGTTACTTGCTCTTCATAACTTGTCTTACTGGTCAAGTAGCTCTTGCCATTATTTTTTCCAGTCTCTTTTGAATCATTCTGTAGTTATCCAAGTGACCTTTGCTATTGTTCTTACCTCCTGTTCATTATTTTCTCTTATATGTGTGATGGGGTGGTAAGTAAATTATCTCCCATGTGATCGGAGCGCGACAATCGTAGCATCGTGTTTCTATTTAGAGACACACCTGTGAATTGTCGATGCTATTTCCTTGGGTAGTTGTCGAAAACCCTCCGTTGCATATACTTCACCTTCATGGTGAAATGTTGAATTTATGCAACCTATTTTTAGAGATCACATCCTAAACTGTCTAGCTGTGCCGTGTTCCCGAGATTTGTGCAGAGATGGGACAGCGAATATGTCCACTCTGTTACATATAAATGAACCTAGCCTTTGTTCTTGCCCTTGAAGGCTAAACATCTTTTTTCTGGTCTAGCGGTCTTTGTCATTTTACTATCCCAAGAAGATCTTTCTTCTCTAAAGGTCATTTTGTCCTGATTTTTATACGTGACATTTTCCCCCATGGCCCACCCTGTAATCCTCATACTTTATCTGACCCCCTAGAGGTAAGTTTTTAAAATAAATTTTTACATCAATTACAGAGTTCATTATTTTTCAATTATATCACCTTTAATCCCTGAAGTCGGAATGCGGCTACCTTCATAGAGGGGAAAATGGTAGCACACTCAAAATCTCACTGAGGAAAGGAGTTCTAAAGCACCTTTGGTTTGCCATAATTTGATTCTCTTTTTTTTTAATGTTGAAACCTTCAGTTGATCAGAGAACAATATCCTTTAACTCAAAGAGATATTTTTTCTATTCGTTTGAAATCAACACTTCATTAACGAATTTATTTTTATACAAACAACATAACATGAAAGAAAATGTCTGGCAAGCATTCTTGCCACGCTTAAACTGCACTTTTGATCTTTTTTTGCAAAAAATACACACACAAAAATCCTGCAATCTTTTCCAAAAACAGATCATTGTTTATTTAAAGACAAAACAAGACGCAAAGCGAAGACGCAATGATGACATACCTTAAAGTCTTCTTTTTATCCCCTGTCGCTATAATCTCCCCATTCATCAGGTCTTTATGAAGCGAGCTCGTTCTAATTCTCTCAATGATTTGGAAGCCATGCAATCTGTTTGACATTTTCCGAGGGCTTTGTTTGTGTGTGTTTCGTTTCTTCCTTTGTTGGGTTTGTTTAAAGGATGTGCTATTGCTTGTCAACAGGTCGTTGCGTCCCTTTCTATTTCTGTCGTCATTTTCTGTCCATTTTCTTTTCAGGCATGCTAGTGGGGGTCTTTTTTGCTCTCTCCTCTTCTCCTTTACATGCTCGTGGACAGAGTGACACGGAGAATAATGAAGAAAGAACCTGGTCAATGGCACGTGATGGATAAAACCCAGTGCAGCCTTTGAGCCAACGTGCGAGAGACAAAGAGACGGACTGGCAAACAGGCACTAAAAACGCACATGCCCGTGCGCGTGTGGGCGCGCCCACAAGCATATATACAGACACACACGTGCACATGCATGTGCAAGTATATGCAGGAACCTTGGCATGCGCGTGCTCACACACACACACACACATTCAAGCATGTGCGTATAAAACATGCGTGCGCGCGCACGCGACACACACACACACACACACACACACACACACACACACACACACACACACACACACACACACACACACACACACACACACACACACACACACACACACAAAGAGGGTAAGAAGATCGATAGGTAGATAGGTAGGTAGATAGATAGATAGATAGATAGATAGATAGATAGATAGATAGATAGATAGATAGATAGATAGATAGATAGATAGATAGATAGATAGATAGATAGAGATGGTACAGAGAGATTGATAGAGAAATAGGGAACAAAGAGAGATAGAAAAGAAACGCAGAGGAAGAGAGAGTGGGGAGACAAACAAAACATCAAACAAAGCCAAATAAAAATAAATAAATATGCTTTAGAAAGCCAGACAAAATCGTGTTGATATACAAAGCTCTTGAAACAGAAAGAGCTTCTGATTAGGATTTTAGTTCGTGATCACGTAATCGCCTTGCCTTGATCATTTTTGGTAAAGAAACAACCGGCTGTTTTGTGACAATGTGTGCGTATAAGTGAGAACAAACTGCCATTTTAACATCCATACATTATTCACTTTTTGTTTCTGCTGTTTCAGCATAAAGAAAATGTTGTTCAGCATCGATGTGCTAGTATTTTGTAGAAACCTGCCTGTAAGCCGAGGAATAGATGTAGAGAGGGTGTGTGCGTGCGTTCTTTTTTCCACCATCTATCTATCTATCTATCTATCTATCTATCTATCTATCTATCTATCTATCTATCTATCTATCTATCTATCTATCTATCTATCTATCTATCTATCTATCTATCTATCTATCTGTTTGCCCGTTTGTCTGTCTGTTTATCTATCTGTCTAGCTAGCTAGCTACCCATCTTTATTTAATCTATCTGTCTGTAAATCTGTCTGATAAGCTGCTATAGTGTATTCAATCATTTATTCGTTCATTGATTTATGTATTCATCCATTTATTTATCATTTATGCATTTATTTATTTTGTTAATTTGTTTATCCATTTATTTTTTATCTAATTGGTCATCATAGTCTCTCCTTTTTTTACTTCTCAGCTATGTGGAAACAGAACTTGCACACACTAGCTATGACTGATTCACCCTCACGTCTAGAGCCAGCTGCCTTATCCACTTTTCCATGGACGGTCCACAGAACACTATCTTGAATTTCCAGGATCTGGCAGTATTGTGGAATTCGTTTTAATCCAACGAGTTATGACTACAGTTTCAGCGCAGAAGCAAGAGAATACTCTCGTGGTCATAAATGCATTTATGTCCCAGCGGAGCGTTCCGATTTTAGAGACTAAAGGGAATACTCCCTGAAACATTGAAGGTTAGGTATCGCATCGTTCCCGTCTATAACCTGATAGACAAAGCCCACGTCTTTAGCTCCCAGTTGGAAGGGATCCTTAGGGATTTGTGCTATCTCCAGTTGACTTAGAAGGCTTCTATGTTAGGTTTGTTTGGGGTTTTGCATACCTTCCTAATGGAGGTTTAAATGTTTATGTGTAATCTGCTGCAACAAGGCCGGCTAAACTCTACGTATTTTTTAGATAACATTATCTTTCTAACATTTGTTGTTTTCCTTTTAATTTTCTTGCAGATATTCAAAGCCCAATGTAGACAATATTTTTTTTGTCTACGTCACATACATTTTACACATGGCAAAATTATGATAAAATTTACAACCACGTTTGTACACGGGGTCTAGAGCTTAAAAAAGTAAATGCGTGCTCATTCCGTTGTCCTCAAAATTTAAGAATAAATAAATAGATTAATAAAATAATAAGTAAATGCTTTTGTTTACAACAAAGCAAACTTTTTGCCTATGCTCATCAACACCAACGTAGATGGTTGACCGTTTGGCTTCAGTACAGTCCCCCAGTTTAACAAGATGTAAATGGGTACTTGCACTCTTTGGGGTGTGGGAAGGTTATGGGACACCTTTACCTTTACTACCTTATACACAATTATACTTCTCTGTACATATATTGCGTTCATAACATGTAAATGAATAGTTAGACAGACAGATAGACAGACAGGAAGACACCAGTAAAAAAAAAAGCACACACAAAAACACAACAACAACAACAACAAAATGAAAAATAACAGGCAGAGGCTCACTGACAGACAGACAGACATAGAAAAATCAACAACACAGACACAGACACAGACAACAAAGAAAAGAAAAATTAAAACAAAAAAACCAAAAAAAGGCGATTCATTTTTTTTTTCAATCCTCACTCTAGACGCTTCCATGTTGTCGGTTTCAGGAGGAGGGACCACGTGACCAGATCGTGCAGATCCTATTGGAGGGCGGGGCTGACGTCAACATGGTGGACCGCGAGGGTCGCTCCCCTTTGATCCATGCCTGTGAAAAAAGATGTAACGACATAGTCCGCCTTCTGATCCACCATCACAAGATCAAACCTGACCTGGAGGATGTGTATGGTGAGGAGATATGGATTGTTGAATTATTGACTGACTGGTTGGTTGGTTGGTTGGTTAGTTGATTGGTTGATTGATTCATTGCATCATTATCTTGTTCTACAATCACAGCATGAGAAATACGATCTCCACAAAATTGTTTGTTGTTGTTGTTTTGTTATTGCTGTTGGTGTTGCTGATCTGTTGTTGTTGTTGCTGTTTTTCTTCTTCTTCTTCTCTTCTTCTTCTT
>CM060324.1:735033-745033 GCA_030674155.1 Stramonita haemastoma
ACCAAAGCCCAAAAAGCTGTTCTATTTGTTTCCAGAATTCTATCTAAGGGACCATCAGCAACCCCGGTCATCCATCCGAAAAAGAATTCAACCCGAAAAGAAATCACCCAATCGGAGAGACATAAACCACGGGGAGAATCTCGGAGAAGACATCATTATGAGTGGTGTGCAAAGGACAATGAACATGCCACAGCAAGAAGTCAACATTTTTCGCCAAATCAACAATTACTTTCAACTGCTTTTTTAAAATGTGCAAACTATGATTTGAACAAGCCAAGTTTATGTAACGTGCATTTTTGGTGACAATATTCCGCAAATAGGTTTGGAATTATACTTTTAAAAAATTGGACGCATTAGCACTGTAACACAGTAGACGGTGATAAACCCAGAGGAGTTAAATTTCCTAATTATTCTGAATACTACACCACAGCTACAAAGAACAGCAACAAACCCAAACAAAAGTAGCCGCTGTCTCATTCTTACAGGGCATGCATCCACTGCTGGGCCTTTTTTTTGTTTTAATGTAATTAGAAAACACTGTTTACTAGTTTTAGTTCCTTGTGGTTTGATTTTTTTGAAGTTTTCGGGGTAAAAAATGACAAAGGGGAAAATCACAAAAAAGGAAAGATGGGAAAAAGACAAAGATAAACGGGCCCCCTTTTGCTTAAAAATTGATGAAAAAATAAACTAAAACAAGAAACAAAAAAGTTTACAATTGCATGAAAGATACAGTAACCTGTTATAATAACTAATTATAAGTTTAACAATCTGCGATAAACCGGGTTTTGTATATTTTTTTCCTTGTGTTTTTTAATTTTGAAGCATTTTTGTTTGGTTTTAGGGGTTTTGCTACAGATATTGGATATGAAATTAGTGTTTTTTTGTTTGTCTTTAAAAAGTAAGACTCCCGTATTTTTATTATCAGTATTTTTAGGGTTTTTTTAAATGAGGAAATCAAGTGACTTTTCAGGAAATACTGTCCGATATACATTTTTTTGTAATGCTGCTAATAATCTGCAATATTAGCGCTTGAAAAACTAATTTACCTCTCTATTTCAACAAAGATCAATCAAACACATTTATGGCCCTTTATGTGTTTTTTTTTTTTTTGAACAAGTGGTAAATCCGTGCTTTTTCAGGAAATATCCCTGTCCGATATGCCATGCTTTTTGAAAGGGGCCGCCGTTAATCTGTGATATTTGAGCTTTAAAAAAAAATTTACTTTTCTAGCAAAAGAAAACAAAAGGCAGACAATGTTTATGTTTTTTGGGGTAATTGTTTTTCAAGTGAATGAAAGGAGTGTTTCAGGAAAATTATGTCCAGATTTTAACGATGCTTTTGTAAGGTTGGGAATAACAGCGATCCTGGATTTAGAGCGTCTTCAACGAAATTAAATGAACAGAAAACGCATTTATCTCCCCTCACTTTTTTTGGTTTACTTTTTTTTTCAAGTGAATGAATTCAATCGGATGTTCCAGGAAATTTCCTGTCCGATACATCATGCTTTTTGTGAGGTGGCAATAATCTGTTGACCTAGTGTGGGATTTAAATTAAAAAAAATCTATTTCAATGATCAGATTATCAGTGTTCATTGCCCTTCATGCTTGCATGCCTGCAATTAAGTTTTTTTATAATATGTGTGGTTGTGGTTATTGTTGTTGTTGAATAATCGATCAAAGACCAGTTTTAAAAATACCCTCGCCTCCTTTGGTATTTCTTGCATTCAAGACGGGCAATAGAGGAGATAACATTTTTTGCTATATGATCCTTTCTTTTTTTTTTTTATTTTTTTTTTTAATGAATCCATCAAAGGTTTTTGAGGAAAACAACCCTTATCCTAACATTCCTATCAATACGGGATTCTAATAGTAGTATAAATTTTTAAAAAAATCAAAAAAAGAACCAGTCTGAAAAAGTTAAAAATAGGTGTACATGGTTTGAAACTTGCAGTAATTTTTTATGTTTTGGCTTTACATTTTTTATGGGAGACACGGTCCAAAAGGCCCAAATCATGGGTTTTTTTTAGAATAAAAAATGCTGGATACATTTATTGAAATTTCCCTGTGTGAATTTAAAGAATTCATACCATACAATATGTCTGTAGAAACAGGTTACTCATTCTTGTTATAGATAAAAAGGTTTAGGAGTTTGAAATAGTTTTTGCGGCCATAATTTTATTGGATTGTTTCCATTGCAACAGTGCAGAAAACTAATTCTTTGATTTTTTGCATTACAAATTGATGCCCTTTTCAATATATGGCATAGCTTTTAAACATGGGCTTGTAAACAAAATTTCATCGTTTTCGACCCCCATGCCCCACTGAAATCAAATGATTAACTGAGGCGACTCTCTGGTCTGTATGTTTTTAGAACATGGAATGATTTCAGATTCTTTTGTGCTTTTTTATCAGTCCGGCTGGACATAACTCAAATAGAATTTTAATTTTATTAACAACTTTTTGTGGCTTTGAAAATATCTAGTCTCATGGCTGGCTGAAGAAGTTGTCTTGACAGGCCATAGTGATGCTTGTATATTAGGGAACAGATTTAAAATGCTGTTTTTTACCCAGTGTTTATTTTTCCTCATAAATCTGATTTAATGACATATCGAGAAAGAGCTTGTGTTTTAACATTCCTTGAAAGATTTGTGATAATTTGGGATGCCTTTGTTAATACTTTTATTTTCTCATGATTCAGATTATATAGTAGTTTGGGAAAAATATTCGTCCTAATGTGCCCCTTTATGCATGGGACATTGATTCTTTGTAGGACTGGGGTTCTTGCTTGTAATCTATTTTTAAAGGAAAATGCATTTAAATAAATGGTAGATGCAGGGTTTAGATGATTTGCAATAGTATCGGCGCACGCAAGCTGTCTTCTGTGACTTAAAGCAGTATGAAATAATGGAATGAAATAAATGAAAATGGTTTCACAGAAGTGTTAAACAAAAGTATGCAGGTTGATCTACCACTGGTATGTCATTCTTATTTGTGCTGAGGTGCAGAGAAAAATACCCAAGTCAGATTTAATGACTATACTTTTTACCTATAAATAGGGACTTTCTTCCATATTGTTTTACAAAATATGGGCCTTGATTTAGTCTTAAATAAGATAGGTGTGTGTGTCAATCAATAAATTTCAATCAATCAATCAATCAATCAATCAATCAATCAATCAGTTTTATTCAGTTTTTGCAGGCCATAAGACCCATATGAACACAAAATATGAAAAGCAACCATGTAGCAGTCGAGGTGATATAGTACAGTAAGCACCACAGTCTTTTGTTGTAGACACCAAAAGACCTACATGTTTCTGATTTTTAGACATTCAATTACATAAACTGCCAAATTCACAATCAATTTGTCAGAAGGGTTTGAGCACAGCATCTGAACCCTAAAGCCTGAAGGGAACCTGTGATAATAGAGGGGGATATAACGCTTACGTAAAGTTGCATATCTTGGGCATATGAGCAAAAAGTGACACAAATCTTCAATGGCAGATCCATCACACTGAACACAATAGGAATTTACAGGTGTTTTCTTATAACGAGGAATTCCTTTCAGTGGCAGTGTATTACTTCTTAATAAGCATAGTATACGGCGGTGTTCATAAGAAACCAGAAGTCCTACGTAATTCGCTCTACATATCTCAGGATGATAATTTAGGTAATCTGGATAGGACATCAATGGGTCGTGCCAGTTCTGGCGATATGTGTCCACAAGTCTAGTTTTGAAGGTTCTGATAAACAGAGAAACATCTCCAATAGTTTGCATTTCCCAGACACGTGTGTGTGTGTGTGTGTGTGTGTGTGTGTGTGTGTGTGTGTGTGTGTGTGTGTGTGTGTGTGTGTGTGTTGCGCGTGTGTGCGTGTTTGTGTTTGTGTTTGTGTGTGCATGCAGAGACCAGTAGTGAGGAGGGGATATTGTTTGGTGGGAGAGGGAACTAGGAACAGGGTGTATGGAAAGAGGGGGTAGGACAGACAGAGATCAGTGAGGATGAAAGGAAAAGAGGGATGGATAAGATTTTCCTCACGCGGTTTTCATTTTTGGCGTAATTCGGATTCAAAATTTTACATGGCTTATTTGGGGCATAATCCTGGGTGAACATTTTTTTGTGTGCAGAGACTTGTTCATTGCCTTCAGGCATGAAATCGCTTTCCTGATAGTTGAACTCAAAATTTGTGATTGAAAATGCGAACACCGAAGTCCAGGAACTCCGAACACTAAAGTTTTTAAAATTTGAAAGCTGAAGTCCAGCAAGCAGCCTGAGTAGTTGATAGGACTTGGCATGCCATGACATTGTACAATTCAAAGACAGATCTGTACCCTTGTTTAATAAAAAGCTGCAGACCATAGTGTCCACCTGCTCTTGTGTCCACATGCATCCCAACTTGCATGGCAGACCAGCTGACTGACTGATCGACAACCCTTCCCCTTTTGCTAACTCTTTATTACTAACATTTAACACTAACATTTCTTTTAAAGATTCTAACCTGGCCCTACATGTGGACACAAAAGGCAGATGGAGAATATGGCACATGCTGACAAATTGGCAAACCTTTTTTTTTCTTGGTTTTTGGGAGTTGCAGAACTTCAGCAACAGATACGAAATGGGGGTGGGGGGATGGGGGGTGGGGGGTGGGGTAGGATGTTTTGGTCAGTTCCATTAGATTTGATGACTGGATGCGTGTAAGTTAAGTGGAATGGGGGTAGACAATCATCTTCGTACTTAAGTTTGAAGATATGGGTTTTTTATTATTATCATTATGTTTTAAAATTTTTTTTTAGTAAAGAGATGTTTATTTCAAAACAAATGTATGGGGTGCTTGTTACTGAAAACAATGATTAATGATTAGGAATAAAGGAAGCCTGTGGAAAAAAGGGGTGTTGTAAAGGAGGGTAAAACATGTTCAGGTCAGTAGGAAGGAAAAAGGTGACCCACTCTGTGTGTGTGTGTGTGTGTTGTGTGGGGGGGGGGGGGGGGTAAAAGATATTGTACTTCAGGAAAATCTATGGAATAACATAACACTGGTTTTTATGATACACGTCTTGTAAAAAAAAAAAAGAGCATTTGCTTGTATGTGCGTGCACTGGCTCCTTTTTGCTTTTTGCTTTTTCAAGTCAGAAGTGTAGTTACCAAAATAATTGCTCTTTGAATTTCAATGTATGTAAAACAACTGTGAAAAAATATTATAAAATGCCCTCTGTTATACAAGAATAGTGTATTACTGTAAACGGATAAAGAAAAATTCGTGAAATTTGATGTACAATACAAACATGGTTAAACTGTTTAGAATTGCATTTTTTGTCCAGTTCTTTTTTAATTCAAAAGTTTGCCACAATGTCCCTAAGGCATTAAGATAAGATGGAAACTTCTGGTAAGATCAGTTGCAGCAAGGCAAGAAATGCTGCTTTAAGGCAATACCAAACATTGCTTGAAAAGAGAATATGTCTGTGTTGCAAGAAATGCATGTTTTATGGCAATACCAAAAATTACTTTAAAGGAGAGAGGTATTATCAGTGGTTGCCATAATAGCAATGTGATTTTTGATTTCCCATGTAAATATCACTTATTAAAGTTGAAATAGCTACTCCTGAGCCTGGCTGATGTTTAAGTTACCCCCCAAATATTGTCGTTTTTAATTCCTACTCAGCATTGCTTTAAAAAATAAATTGAGCATAGCTGTTTTCTTTGAAGTTCTGAGATTTTAAAAAATTCTGTGCATTATTGTTTCCATTTAAATTCTTGCATTATTTTCATTTAAATTCTGAGCATCGTCGTTTTCAGTTTGAATTCCAAGAAATTTCTTTTTGAATTCCAAATATTTTCTTTTTGAATTTCAAATACTGTTTTCTTTTTTAATTCCAGATACTGCTGTTATCGTTTAGAATTCCAAGTATTGTTGTTTTCATTTTGAATTCCAAGTATAGTTGTTTTCGTTTTGAATTCCAAGTATAGTTTTCATTTTGAATTCCAAGTATAGTAGTTTTCATTTTGAATTCCAAGTATAGTTGTTTTCATTTTGAATTCCAAGTATAGTTGTTTTCATTTTGAATTCCAAGTATAGTTGTTTTCATTTTGAATTCCAAGTATTGTTTTCATTTTGAATCCCAAGTATTGTTTTCATCTTGAACTCTAAGGAATTGTTTTCTTTTTGAACTCTAAAGTATTGTTTTCTTTTTGAATTCCAAGTACTGTTTTCATTTTGAACTCGATATATTATTTTCTTTTTGAACTCTGAAGCATTGATGGTTTCTTTTTTGAAATCTAAGTATTGTTTTCTTTTTGAAGTACTAAGTATTGATGTTTTTCATTTTGAATTCTAAGTTTTTGATGTTTTCTTTTTGAATTCTTAAGTATTGTTGTTTTCTTTTTGAATTCTAAAGTATTGTTTTCTTTTTCCAAGTGTTGTTGCTTTTATTTTGAGTTCTAAAGTATTGTTTTCTTTTTAGTTGCAAGTATTTTCTTTTTTAAATTCTAATGCATTGTTTTCTTTTTGAATTCGAAGCATTATTTTCTTTTTAAAGTCTTAAGTATTGTTTTCTTTTTGAATTCTAGAGTATTGATGTTTTGTTTTTGAAGTCTTAAGTATTTTTTTCTGTTTGAATTCTCAAGTGTTTCTTTCTTTTGGACGTCTAAGTATTTTTTCTTTTTGAAATCTTAGTATTGATGCTGTCTTAATTTTTTTTTAATAGTATTTTTGATTAATTCTGAGCCATAAAGTATGATCAATGTTTTCTTTTAAATTCTAAGCCATTTTTGTTTTTGAATTTTAGTTATGAACATTGTTGTTTTCTTTGAAATTCTAAGCATAGCTGTTTTTTTTTCATTCTGAGCGATGTTGTTTTCTAATTCTGAGCAGTGATGTTTTCTTTTAAAGACTGAATATTGTTTTCTTTTGAATTCTAAGCATTGCTGCTTTCTTTTAAAATCCAATCGAGGTTGGTTTTTTAAATTCTAAGTTTCTTTTTGAATCCTAAGTATTGTTTACTTTAATTTCTAAGCATTGCTGTTATTAATTCTGACCAATTGCTTTCTTTTAGATTTGAGTGATGATGTTTCCTTTTAAATAAGCATTGTTGAGGAAAAAAGTAGTGAGGAAAGACAAGTGCAGGTACCAAACTTCTCAATCATTTTGAAAATGACTTATCAAAGATTAAAATAAAATTTTAAGCATTGCTGTTTTCTTTTTTACATTCTGAGCAATATTTTCTTTTAAATCATGAACGATGTTTTCTTTTAAATTCTAAGCATTGCTTTTAACAAAAAATTATAAGCGTTGTTTTTACTTTTCAATCCTGAGCATTGCTGGTTTTTTTGTTTTCATTCATAATATATATATATATAAAATATATATATATATATATATTATATATATATATATATATATATATAATATTATATATATATAAAAATGTGTATATAATGTTATATATATTTTTTGATAGCAAAATCTGAGCATTACTGCTTGTTAAAAATCTGAAAGTTGTTGTTTTCCTTAATCCTCTTAGCATTGTTTTCTTACAATTTTTATGCTGGCTGTTTTCTTATAAATTCTAATGCTGGCTGGTTTTTGTTTTTGTTTTTTTTATAAACTGGTGCTGGCCGTTTTCTTATCAGTTCTGAGGATGGCTGTTTTCTCATAAATTCTGAGAGTGGCTGTTTTCTTATAAATTCTGATAGTGGCTGTTTTCTTTTAAATTCTGATGCTGGCCGTTTTTCTTATAAATTCTGAGGGTGGCCGTTTTCTTATAGATTCTGAGGGTGGCTGTTTTCTTATAAATTCTGAGGGTGAGCATTGCTGTTTGGTTTTGTTGGTATTTTTGTGATTTCTGAACATTGCTTTTTTTTTTTTATTCTGAGTGGGCTTATTTTGGTGTGTGTGTGTGTGTGTGTGTGGTGTGTGTGTGTGTGTGTGTGTGTGTGTGTGTTGTGTGTGTGTGTTCTTTTACTTATTCTTTTTTAATTAAAAAAAAAATATTATTATTTATTTTTTTTTTTTACTATTATTCCTTTATATCGAGGATAATGGGATAAGCACTCTTGTGCTTTTTACATCCAGTCCCCATGTGTATGCAGTTTTGTAAATGTTATTTGTTCCCACCGGCACACAATGGCCTACTCTTACGAAAAATGGAACAGGATTTAATGTGTGCGCAAGATGTTCTGCGTGCGTTCGCGCAATGTGAGTTGGTCTGTGTGTGTTTATGTAGGTTTCTTTTTTATTTTTAACTTTCAAGTTTTATAGAAGTGTTTGTGAATTGGTTTGTAAGTATGTTTATATTTTTTTTTACTTTCAAAGTTGTATAGAAATGGTTGTGAATTAGTAGGTATGTTTATGAGTTTTTTTTTTCTCCAAGTTACATAGAAATGCTTGTGCATTGGTGTGTGAGTGCATGTTTTGTTTGATTCTTTTTTTTGCCTTAAAGATTTATAGAAATACTTATAAACTAGTATGTGAGTGTGTATTTATGTCAGTTTTTTTCTCATATACTTTATTTTACTTCCAAGCTTTATAGGAATGCTTGTGAATTGGTATACATGCATTTAAAAAAAATCCGAAGCCATATACAAATGCTTGAGAATTGATATATGAGTGTATGTGTGTTACCTTTTTTTTTTTTTTTACCTCCAAGTTATAATAGAAAATAATGTTGTGAACTAGTATGTCAGTGTGTGTTTATGGGAGTTTCTTTTTTATATTTCAAAGTTTTATAGGGATGCTCGTGAGTTGGTCTGTAAGAGTGTGATTTTTTTCTGGATTTTTTTTTTTTTTTTACTTCTGAGTTTTATTGAACTGCTTGTGAATTGTTTTGTGAGTATGCTTATGTGGGTTCTAAAAATATTTTCTAATTTTTATAGGGGTGCTTATGAGTTGGTTTGTGTGTTTCTTTATGTAGGTTCCTTTTTTCTCTTTTTTATTACCTCCAAGTTTTATGCTTCTGAATTGCTTTGTAAGTATGTTTATGCCAGGTGTTTTTTTGTTGTTTTTTTACTTCAAAATTTTTGTAGGGATGGTTGTGAATTGGTCTCGAAGAGTTTATGTAGGTTTCTCCTTTTATATTTATGTGGCAGGGCGGTAATTAGATTACTTCCCTTGCGATCGGAACTGCCAATCGCAGCGTCGTGGGTGTAACGTTTGGATCTACACCTGTGAATTGTGCGACGTTCTGTATCGTTGGGGAGTGGTCGAAAGCCGTCCTCTGCATGCACCTTGCCCGTTGCGGTAAGATGTAGAATTTATGCAGCCTCTTTTTAGAGGCCACATTCCCACTGTCTGACCGTGCTGTCGTCGCCGAGAAGTTGTACAGAGTCGCGGCAGATCAAATATCTCCACTCTGTTACATTTACTTTGAAGTTTTATGGAAATGCTTGTGATTTGGTATGTATGTTGAGTTTGCTTTTTTATATACCTCCAAGTTATACAGAAATGCTTCGTAACTAGTTCGGGAGTATGCTTTTTTAATTTTTTTTTTTACTTCAGTTTTGCAGGGATGCATGTGATTTGGTGTGCGTGTGTGCGTGTGTGTGCGTGTGTGTGTGTGTGTGTGTGTGTGTGGTTATGTAGGTTTCTCTTTTTATTTTTGATTTTACTTCAAAACTTTATATAAAAGTTTATGAATTAGTATGTATGTTTGAATTTATTTTGTTTGTATTTTTTTACCTCCAAGTTATATACAAATGCTTGTGAACTAGTATGTGAGCGTGTGTGTTTATGTGAGGGTTTTTTTTTTTTTTTTTTTTTTTTTTTTACTTCAGTTTTGTAGGGATGCTTGTGAGTTGATCTGTGATGTAGGGTTTCTTTTTTTTTTTCTTTCCTTTTCTTTCTTTCTTTTTTTTTTTTAATACTTCGAAGCTTTATAGAGATCCTTGTGAATTATGTATGAGTTTTCTTTCTTTCTTTCTTTTAAAAAAAAACAAAACTTTTCAGTTATATAGAAATGGTTTCAGAATTGGTGTGTGAGTGTGAGTGTTTATGTAGGATCTTTTTCTTTTTCTT
>CM060324.1:750033-752533 GCA_030674155.1 Stramonita haemastoma
CAAACAAACACACACACATACACACACACGCACTCACGCACACACACACACACACAAACAAAACACACACACACGCACGCACGCACGCAAGCACGCAAAACGCACGCACACACACACACACACACACACACACACACACACACACACACACACACACACACACACACACACACACACACACACACACACACACACACACGTGTCAGGTTTTCTGCACACAACGTGATGTGATGACCCCCCCCCCCTGCTACTTAGAAAAATGAAAAAGAAAAAAAGAAGACACCAACTCAAACACACCCCTTGACAGAGATTTGTGGCCTTCAGTTATGAGATCTTCACGTCCATGTCACTAATAATGAAAAAATCACATTGTAGGACAGATATGCAAGGTGGTTCAGTGCTCAGTATAAGTCATCTTTTTCATACATTTGCAGCATAACGAGAGATCAGTGGTCTAGCGGTAGCACGCCTGTCTAGAAAGCGAAAAGTCCGGGTCGAAGGTGTGTGGTGGTTCGAATCCCGCTTGGGCCCAAAACTTTTCCCCCATCCATTAGACCATGAGTGATAGTCTGGATGCTAGTCTTTCGGATGAGAGGATAAACCGAGGTCCCTTGTGTTACACATAATTACTTAGCGCACGTAAAAGAACCCACGGCAACATGAGAGTTGTCCCTGGCAATATTCTGTAGAAAAAAGTCACTATGACAGGGAAACAAAATAATACAGTTGCAGACAGGAAAAGAAAAAAAACAAAGAATAGGTGGCACTGCACTTGTGGCGACGCGCTCTCCACGGGGGAGAGCAGCCCGAATTTTGCACAGAGAAATCTGCCATGACTTACAGTGGTGAAAAATGTAAAAAAAAAAAAAAAAAAAAAAAAAAAGTAGATGTAAAAAAACAAAACATTCCAAGCCCAAACTCTTAGGAGCAAGTCACAATAAGTTAGTCCATCTCCTCCAAAACTAGTATTTTACGTAGTTCTTCTTAATTGTGCCATGCTTTTTTTCTGAGGCACGTTTTAACTATAACATAACATGGCCTTACATTATACCGAGAATCATCTCGGAGGCACACTGACGAAAATACCATTTGTGGCGGTGACATACCAAAGCCAGGGTCTCGATCGACACAGCCTGTTTGGCGTCCATGTCAGTGACGATGTATGTCCTCCTATTTCTTCCTCTGTCTGTCCTTTCTTCTGCCTCCCTAGACTTTGCCTTGCAACGTAGTTTACTTTTTAGCTGCGGTTCCAAAGGGAGTAGAACATATGAGTCAGTGAGATTTGATATTACGTTCAGCTAAGGTTAAGTAGCATCGAACGTGGGTACCAAGTGGATGGGCGACTGGTTACGCACCTTGGTTTTAGTACAGTCCCCCAGTTCACCCAGCTGTAAATGGGTAACTGCCCTCTTCAGGTTCAGGGAAGGTAAAGCAGCGAGGGAGAGGAGATGGGCACCCCCAATATGCTGACCCCTAGAGAAGCTGAGGTCTCTGATGCCTCGCTCCCCTAGGACCACATAGGTTATGGAACACCTTTAAATTAAGAAATGCACCTGCTTTTTTCATACCTGCTCCCCCCCCCCTGTCTTGAGCTTTTCAAAGGTATACTACTTTCAGTCACAGCCGATTTTTCTGCCTCAGAGTCGGGAAAGTTGTTTAGCCACAAGGCAGCGCCATCCATTTAGAACAACCCTGTCTCTGTGTGTATGGGTTTTTTTTCTGTGAGAATAGCTTTTTTCCTACATCATTTTTGTCCATGAACATCTCTCTTGCTTTTGTAAGTTTTCTTTCATCTGCACTAAAAGTGTATCATACACGGGGCCTACGTTTATCCATCTTATTTGAAAGACAAGCACCCAGACCACCCACTAGTAGGTGGGAGGAAAGTTGGAGTTTACAAGGGAATCAAACACCCAGATTCGATCGCCTTCTGGACGGGTGCGTTACCACTAGACCACCGATCGTCAAAAAAACCCTCAAGCAAACAAACCCACCTCTGTAGACTGTGCTAGTTGGCAAAGGGAAGCATGCTGTTTGGATATGTGGGCCACGATACTGAAGTCGTATGGGAATACCTCCATAGGTCGTAGCTCAATAGTTAGAAATAACTTTTGTCCTTACATAGGATACACGATGACAAGGACTATGTGATACCAGTGACAGGAGTTAATAAGGTACACTCAGACAGACCACAGCCAGCCAGCCAACCAGTCAGCCAGTCAGCCAGACACGCAGGCATATACATGCATTCTCTCTCTCTCTCTCTGTGAAACAAACAAACACACACATACACACTCATACACACACGCACACACACGCACACACAGACAGACGCACAGACACACAGAAACACAGACACACACAGACACACATAGACACAGACACAGACACAGACACACACACACACAGACAGACAGACAGACAGACAGACAGACAGACACACACACACACACACACACACACACACACACACACACACACACACACACGCACACACACA
>CM060324.1:765033-773341 GCA_030674155.1 Stramonita haemastoma
CTTTATGTCACAGCAGATTTCTCTGCATGAAATTCGGGCTGCTCTCTCTCCCGGGGAGAGCGCGTCGCCACAAGTGCATCGCCTACCCATTATTTTTTCCCCCTCAGGGATGGTGTCTAAACACGACACCTGTGTGCATGCTGGTGGTTTTTTAAATAATAATTTTGTCATCCGCTCCTACCGGCACACGATGGCCTGCTCTTCCGAAAGGCGGAACGGGGTTTTAACGTGCACGCAAGATGTTCTGCGTGCGTTCGCACACGGGGCCTCGGTTTAAAGTTCTCACATTCACATAAACAGGAGATCCGTGCTTCCTATACTTCAGAATCTGGATCTTCTCCCCCTCTCCCTCTTTTCATCCATTTACAGCAAGAGCGGCGAACAGGGGTTTAGTCTGTAGGATAACACCTTGTGGGTAACCCAGAATGTGCACTTGGACTCCACAGCAACTATCGTTGTCTGTCCTGTGAGCAAAAATGCATTGCGCTGCCGTTAAGCACCTGACAAGTCAGGCCCAGCGCATCCGACTTCGACAGGTACAACACTTCAATGCCCCACCCTCACTTAGCTTACATCAATAACTAAATAAAGAAAACAAAACAAAAAATCCCCCTCTAACAAAACTTGTTGTTAACGTAAACCAAACACGCGCTTGTAGGTCTAAATCACGAACACATTTTCAAGTACCTCACAACACACACACACACACACACACACACACACACACACACACACACACACACACACACACACACACACACACCACACACACACACACACACACACACAGCCACACTCCGGCTTACAACAACAACAACAATAATAATAATAATAATAATAATAATAATAATAATAATAATAATAATAATAATAATAATAATAATAATAATAACAACAACACACGGAATTTATATAGCGTTATATCTTGCAAAAAAAACAAACAAATGAAAGCGCTGGCATTCCACCGATACAACACATAAACAATCAACAACAATCACTACTTTTAGAAAATAGCAAAATTCAAATGCAAGGCTTCAGAGAAAGCTAAAGATCGTGGGGTGGCCGGAAGTAGGATGTAGCCTATGTGTGGTGGTGGAGGTAATAAGGGGGGGGGGGGGACTCACGATTGTGTCGAGGTAGCTGAGGTTGGGGTGGAGGGGGTCGGGGTGGAGGCCCACTGTTGAGCCAGGTGGCGGGAGCCGTAGAGCGAGTCTCTCTCCGTCCATCTGACAAAGGCCTCCTCCCCGTCAAAGAACAGAAACTGCACCGTCAGATCCTGGTAGAGGGGTAGAAAACCAAAAAAAAAAGGTTTGAAGATTTTTTGGTGGTGGGTGGGGTGGGGGGGGGTGTGGGTGATGGTGGGGTGTGGTGTGAGTGGTGGTGGTGGTGGTGGTGGGGGTAGGTGTGTAGTGTGTTGTGTGTGTGTGTGTGGGGGGGGGGAGTGTGTGTGTGTGTGTTGTGTGTGTGTGTGTGTGTGTGGGTGGGTGGGTAGTGTGTGTGTGTGTGTTTGTGTGTGTGTGTGTGTTCGTGTGTGTTCGTGTGTGTTCGTGTGTAGTGTGTGTGTGTGTGTGGTTGTGTGTGTGTGTGTGTGTGTGTGTGTGTGTGTGTGGTGTGTGTGTGTGTGTGTGTGTGTGTTGTGTGTGTGTGTGTGTGTTCGTGTGTGTGTGTTGTGTGTGTGTGTGTTGTGTGTGTGTGTGTGTGTGTGTTGTGTGTGTGTGTGTGTGTGTGTGGTGTGTGTGTGTGTGGTGTGGTGTGTGTGTGTGTGTGTGTGTGTGTGTTTGGTGTGTGTGTGTGTGTGTGTGTGTTTGTGTTTGTTAGGGGGTATTGAGTGTGGGTGTGGGGTAGTTGGGGGTAGGATGTATGTATGGTGGTATAGATAAGGGGTGTATAACACACACAACACACACACACACACACACACACACACACACACACACACACACACACACAAAACACACACACACACACACACACACACACACACACACACACACACACACACACACACACACACACGCACACACACACACACACATACTGTCCCCCAACACTTACAGACTCCATCCTCTCCCCCAATTAAGAAAAAAAAACACCTTGTTTCAAAATATATCACATTTTCTTTCAACCTATATGTTTCAACCCTTGTTTCAAAATATATCACATTTTCTTTCAACCTATATGTTTCAACCTTTGTTTCAAAATATATCACATTTTCTTTCAACCTATATGTTTCAAACTTTGTTTCAAAATATATCACATTTTTTTTCAACCTATTATGCTTCAACCTTTGTTTCAAAATATATCACATTTTCTTTCAACCTATTATGTTTCAACCTTTGTTTCCAAAATATATCACATTTTCTTTCAACCTATATGTTTCAACCTTTGTTTCAAAATATATCACATTTTCTTTCAACCTATATGTTTCAAACCTTTGTTTCAAAATATATCACATTTTCTTTCAACCTATATGTTTAACTTTGTTTCAAAATATATCACATTTTCTTTCAACCTATATGTTTCAACTTTGTTCCAAACTATATCACATTTTGTGAACAAAAAAACTATATAAAAGAAACCATCCACACACACCACAAACCCCCAACCTTACACACCTTTCCTTCCGCCCCCAACGCCCCTTCTCAAACCCCAACACCCCCACACAACACCCCCCATCCCACACCCCACCACATCCCCCCCAACACCCCCCACCCACCCCCAAAAACCCACCCCACCCCACCCCCAACACCCGATCACCCTAACCCCCACGAACACCTCTCCCACCCCACCCAACCCCCCCCACCCCAACCACCCCCACCCCCCTCACCCCCACCCCCACCACCCCCCACAACCCCCAAACATATCCCCCTCCCCCTACAACCCCCCCCTACCCCCCACCCCCCACCTACCCTCTTCCACCCCACTCCCAACCCCCACCCCCCACCCCCAACCTCCCCCAACACCCCCACCCCCACCACACCCTACCCCACCCCCCCCAACCCCCACCACCCCAACACACACCACCAACACCACCACACACTTACCGAATCAGACACTTTATTCCTCATGAAGAAATCGTACAGGCGCCAAGCAGAGTCCATCAGCAAGGCACACGGCACCGCAGCATCCATGGCCCCCACGAAGCGGATTCGTGCATCAGCTTGGAGTGTAGTGGCAAGCCAGCACCAGCCGCCTTGTCTTGGCGGGGTTCAGTGTTGGCCAACCACGTTGGTGAAGGGGCGTCTGCCGTAAGGGGTGTCCGCGTAAAAGTGGTCCTCCTCCACTGTCCAGCCCCATATGGACATCCACGTTTTGATGTGCTAGAGGTGTTGGTGGTGGAGGAGAATGAATGAATAAATGAATAATTAATCTTTAGTTTTCAAGGGTTACAGAGTAGCATTAGAGGGGAGTGGGAGGGATGGAGGGGGAGGGAGGGAGGGAGGGGAGAGAGAGAGAGGAGAGGAGAGGAGAGAGGGAGAGAGGAGGAGAGAGAGGAAAGGAGAGTGAGAGAAGAGAGATGAGGAGCGAGAGAGGGAAGGAGGAGGAGAGAGAGAGGATGGAGGAGGGGAGAGCGGAGAGAGGAGAGGGATGGAGGGACGAGAGGGGGAGGGAGGGGGGGTAGAGGGTAGAGAGAGGGATCATGAGTGGTGGTCTGGCTGGGTGCTAGTCTTTCGGATGAGACGATAAACCGAGGTTCTGTGTATTATACATCATTATTTAGTGCACGTAAAAGAACCCACGGCAACAAGGGAGTTGTCCCTGGCAACATTCTGTAGAAAAAAGCCCTCTGATAGGGAAACAAATGCACACACAGACAGGAAAAATAAAAATAAAAATGGGTTGGTGCTGTACTTGTGGCGACGTGCTCTCACGGGGAGAGCAACCCGAATTTCACTTGAGAAATATGCTGTGACATGAAAGGGTAAAAAAAAAAGTAAAGTATACGACGCACGCATAATATCTTTCGCACATTTTTTAAACCGTTCTCTCTTTTCGGAAGAGTATGTCGGTGGGAAAAAATGGTGGGAACGGATGACAAAATTTACGAAACTGCATACAAAAAGGGGACTGGATGTAAAAAATCATGTTAGAGATTATTCCATTATCCTCGAAATAAAAAGAATATTATACAATTAAATAAATAAATATTATACAATTTAAATAAATAAATAGAAAAAATAAACCACACACACACACACGAGACCCCCCCAACACCACACACACACACACACACACACACACACATACACCACAAACACACCACACACACACACACACACAACACACACACACACACACACACACACACACACACACACACACACACACACGAGACCCCCAACACACACACACACACACCACACAAAACACACACCACACACACACACCACACACACACACACACACACCACACACACACACACACACACACACACACACACACACACCACACCCACGGGACCCCCCCCCAACACACCCACACCACACACACACACACAACACACGGACCCCCCCCAACACACACATACCCCCCCCCCCCCCA
This sequence comes from Stramonita haemastoma, assembly GCA_030674155.1. Lineage (NCBI taxonomy): Eukaryota > Metazoa > Mollusca > Gastropoda > Neogastropoda > Muricidae > Stramonita > Stramonita haemastoma. The sequence continues at coordinate 769,577 of CM060324.1, forward strand.
CAAGACACCCCACCCTGCCCCCTCCTCCCTCCACCCACACACTCAGACCTCCCCCCCTCCCCCCCCCCAACACACCACTCAGCACCAACCAACCTTACCGTTCTAACCAGCTGGTTCCCATAGGTGCCGGAGGACCCGGGGTTCGTCCAGGAAGGGCTGCAGAGCGAGATTGCGGGAAATCCTGGACATTGGACAAGCCCTGTGTCAGGTTCTGCAGATTCCTCAGCACGTAGGGGCTGTCGATGGAGGCACAGCCGATGTTCTGCCACAAAAAAGAGAGGACACAGTAAAATTATTGATAATTAAGGTAAAGGTTGTCCCATAACCTAGGCGGGTCCTAGGGGAGCGAGGCACCACAATGAGTTCGAAAAACACACTGGGCGAGAAGTTTTGTGCCTTTAGGATTCTTTTGTGAGGCATCAGAGACCTCGCTTCTATGGGCAGCATATTGAGGGCGGCGCCCATTTCCTTCCTCGTGCTTTACCTTCCCTGACCTATGAGGACAGGTATTTAATTGGGTGAATGGGGGACTGTTCTGAGCCAAGGTGCGTAAGCAGTCACCCATCCAACTGGGAAACACTCTCGAGTGCTTAGTTCGACTTGGGGAAAGCGAGCGTTGCCCTTAGCTGTCCCGCCCTATGTAATTTTATTCAAGAAAAATTGGTGAAGGTGTGCATCTTAGAGAGTTTGTTTCATTAGGAGAGCAGGTTAAGTTTTTCGGAGAAATTGTCGGTATTGTTAGTTAGTATATGGCACCGACTGTGCTGCACTTCACTGTTATCTATTTCTCACACACGCCTACAAAACACCGCACATATTACACTCCAGCCACTCTAATTCACTTCGAAACAAAAACCCCAGAAAATATCTTCTTCTTCCTAAACAAACCAATACAAAGTGATACAGAAAAAAGAGGTAAACAACAACAACAAAAAAAAACAGAGGAGAGAGAGAGAGGGAGGGGAGGGGGAGAGGGGGAAGTGGAGAGGGGGGAGGGGGAGAGAGGGGGAAAAGGAAAAGAGACAGAGACGAGCGACAGGAGACAGAGAGACAGGGAGAGACAGGAGAAGGAGAGACAGAGAGAGACAGAGAACAGACAGACAGACAGACGAAGACCAAAAGAGGACCAGAGAAAACAAACAAATAAGCAAACAAACAACAAACAAGCAACAGTCAAGTAATAGATTTTAAACAAAAAACAACAAACAAACAATCCAAACACACATCTCTGAATCTTTCCTCAATTATTGCAGCATCAGAAAGCAGGTGTTGGTTGGTAAAATGTTAGAGCCGGAGGTATCAAGCCCAGATTTTGTAGGTGGTGCTCCAAACACACACAATGATGCACGCACGCGAGCACGACCCACACAAATACACAACCCTAAATAAAATTTTCTCACCACCCCACCACATGCATACACCACAAAAACCACACCACTTTTTACGCCGCACCACGCTGCACACACACATAACACTTACACCCACGCACACATGCATACACATACACACACAAACAATTATGCAGATCACCATTACACTCGCCCGCATCACCACATGCACATACATACGGATATACAGCACGAGATGCTGCATACAAATCTTCGCACGCACGCCACACACACACAACCACAACAACACACAACACAAACACCACACCACACACACACACACCACACCCACCACACACACCACACCAGAGAACATTTTTTGCGAAAAATCTTGGCACATGTTAATCCTGTTCCGCTTTTCGTAAGAGTAGTCCATTGTGTGCGGTGGGAAAAAGATGGAAATTTTTACAAATGATACCAAAGGGGAGGATGAAAAAAAGCAATGAGTGCTTTTTCTATTATCTCGATATAAAAGAATAAAAAACCAAATAAATAAATAAATAAACACACCCACACCACCAAAGTACAAGACAAAAACCACACACAAAAAAACACAACCACACCACAAAAGACACCCACAACACACACACACACAACACAAAAGACAACACCACCCACACACACCAACACACACCAACAACACACCACACAAAACAACAACACACACACACACCCTCCCCCCACAAAAAACACACGCACTCAAAACACACGCCCACCCAAAGCTTAACTCGTAAGGAATCAAAACTTCCCTCTTTTTCCTACCTTGTCGTCAAAGCACGTAATATCCCGCCAGTCTTCTGATCATATGACAGCGATTTAGAAAAGCTCATTAACCACCAATAACCAGAATCACAACATTTGCCTCCAATACTGAAAATTAACCCCCCCCCCCAAACCCCCCACTCCCTCCCCCTTCTCCATCCCTCTCTTCCTACCCACCCCCACCCCCAAGGCCAAGATTAAGGGAAAAATTCCTTTATCTCAGAAGATTAAAAAAAAATTGGAAAGTTGGAAATGTCATGACGGGGTTTGAGGGGTTATAACCGTCTTTGTCCTCCAAGGCAGAAAGAAAATCGCCTGCCTCCTTAACTCCGGGGTGGGGTGGGTGGGTGGGGGGTGGGGTTGGGGGGTGGCGGGGGTGGGGGCGGGGGTGGGGGGGGAGTAAGGGTGGGGGGAGGCTAGTGGTTAGAGCGTTGAGTTGTAAGTTGGCGACCCAGGGTTAAGCCGCACGGGACCTGTTTGGGATGGTTTTTTGCCCCCTTGCTTGGGGGTTAACATTAGTATGGTCCACTCCTCTAAAAGTCCTTCAATTGAGAGTATAAAACTAGGTCCTAGTGTAAATGCATGGAATATATTGTGCATCGTTTTTTAAAAGTTGTTCTGGCTTTCGGACAAGTATTCCATTTCGTGCCAGTAGGAACGGATGACAACCCCCCCCAAAAAAAAAAACAAACAAAAAACAAAAAAACAAAACAAAACCCAAACAACCCCCCCCCCAAAACCAGAAACAAAACGAAACAAAAACCCCAACCCATGCACACAGGTTGTTGTGCTTAGGACATCCACCCCGGAAGTCTGATTGCAGGTACCTTATGGTGGGGAAATGGTCCACAGGCAACCTCTCAGCTTAGGAAGCCTCACAGCTCAAGCAAGAAAAACCCGAAGAATTAGCCAAGGTAAAAAGAGGGTAGAGAGTTACAGAGCTTTTTGTTATATAATATATTATTTATATTATATTATATATATTATATATATATATATAATATATTATATTTAAAATATATGGTGGGGTGTGTGGTGTGTTTTGTGGTTGTGGGGGTTTTTATTCCCGACATAGATTGGTGATGTGAAACACTTATACTAAGAAAATGGGTGGGTTAGAAAAAGGGGGGGAGAAAGAAGAGAAGGGGGAGAGGGGGGGAGGGGGGTGGGGGAGGGGGGGAAAAAGGGGGGGGGAGGGAGAGGAAGATGAGAGGGGATGAGGGGAGGAAAAGGGGGGGGGGGGGAGAGGGGGAAAAAGGGGGAGGAGAGAGAAGGGGGAAAAAAGACAGAAGACAGAAGACAGCAGGGGCAAAACAGAAGACAGACAGACGACAGAAGCAGAGAGGGACAAAAGGAGACGAGAGAGATTTTTATTTGTTTTGATTTTTTTTTTTCGGGATATGGAAAACTCTTTTTTTTTTTTACACCAGTCCCCCTGTGTATGCGTTTTGAAATGTATCTGTTCCCCCGGCACCGTGGCCTCCTTACCCCAAAAAGGGGAAAAAGGAGGCCGTGTGGTGACGTTGTGGTGGGTGGTGTGTGTGTGTGTGTGTGTGTGTGTGTGTGTGTGTTGTGTGTGTGTGTGTGGGGGGGTGGGTGTGTGTTTTTGTGTGGG
>CM060324.1:773441-775941 GCA_030674155.1 Stramonita haemastoma
TATCTGTTGTCGTCTGTCTGTTGTCTGTCTGTCGTTTTTTTTTATCTATCTTCTATCTATTTTTCCCCCCCCCCCCCCCCCCCCCGCTTTTCCCCTCTCTCTGTTTTTCTTTTTGTATCTCTTTCTTTTCTCTGTTCGTCTGTCTGTCTGTCTGTTGTCTGTCTGTCTGTCTGTTTGTTGTCTTTTTGTCTGTCTGTTGTTTTCCTCTCTCTTCTCTCTCTCTCTTTTCTCTCCTCCCCTTTTTCCCCTTCTTCCCCCTCTTTCAAACCCCTCCTGTCTGTGTTTTTTGGCTTGTCTGTCTCTGTCGTTTTCCTTTTGTCTCTCTGTGTCCCCTTTTTTTTTGTCTCTCTGTCCCGTCTCTCTCTGTTTTCTGTCTTTTACTTCTGTCTGATCTCTGCTGTCTTTGGGGTCGTTGTTTTCCGTCCTTTTCTCTCCATCTGATTTTTTTGGTTTGTTTCTTTGTTTTGTTTTCTTATTTCATGTATTTTATTTCCACCATTTTGTTCAGTGAGTTGTTCGTTCCTTTTTTCTTTCGAACGATCCAGTTCTTCAAACTTGTTATCTAATTTTAAAAATTTCCTTGCCTTTGAATGCTGTTGTTTTTTTCCTTGTGTCTTTCTTTTCTTTCTTTCTTAATTCGGTAGTTTTGTTGTTTTTTTTTGTCTTTTTCCAGCAACCTTTTCTTTAGGATTTTGATGGGGCAAATCAAAGACGAGTCTTATTCTCATCTTTTTGTTATGGAAACCCATTTTAAAAAATCCTTTTCCGTATGAGAAATTTGTCATATGTTATTTTTCGGGTTTTCATTTTTTTTTTTTCAAATGTTATTTTTTCTGCATGTGCATTGCTTTCTTCCAATCCATCGTTTTGATTTTTTCCGTATGGTCTCTTGACTCTTTTTTGATATCTTGACGTTCTTTTTTCTTTCTTTCTTTCTTTTTTTTAACCCCAAATTTTAAAAAAATCTCTCTGTTTCCCTGCCTTCTCCCCCGTACTCTGTCTCTTTTTTGTCTCTCCCCCTGTCTCCCGGGTCTTTTTTCTCTTTTCTGTCCCCCCTTGTTTTTTTGTCTCTCTCTGTCTCCCTGTCTTTGTTTTTCTTTTGTCTCCCGTCTTTGTTTTCTCTCTGTCTGTCATTGTGTTTCTCTCTCTCTTTCTCTCTCTCTTCTCTCTTCTCTCTCTCTCCTCTCTCTCTCTCTCTCTCTCTCTTTTCCTCTCTCTCTCTGTCTCTCTGTCGTCTCTCTGCCCTCTCTGTATCTGTTCTCTGTCTCTGTCTCCCCCCCCTCTTCCTCTCTCTTCTCTCTCTCTTCTTCCCCCTTCTCCTCTCTCCTCTCTCTTCTCTCTCTTCCTTCTCTCCCTCTAGATCTTTAGAAATATTCTTTCTTTTCTCTCACTTCAGGCTCGTTCAATGTTTGTTTTCCCCGTTTCTTTCTCTTTTGTCGTCAGCTTTTTAATTTTGGATCTGAAAGAAAAAGTTTGCTTTGATTGGGGGGTTTTTTCCCCCCTTTTTTTCTTTTCAAGTAGTTTTTTTTTTTTTTTTTTATCCCTGTCCTTTCCAGCAATGATGACTGACTGATGATCTTTTGCTAACCAAAGATGTCTTATTCTCTCATTTTTTTTGGTCATGGAAAGCTGAAAAAAAACATTTTCCTTTCAGAACATGTCATAAGGGTGATTATGTTCTTTATGTCCTTGTTTTGTTGTTGTTGTTGTTGTGCTTTTTTTTCTTACCTTTTTCGTACTCTTTTTGTAGCGTCTGTTAATTTTTTTATTTTTTTTGTTAATTTATTTTCTTTTTTTTTTCTGTCCTTTCTGTGACTTTTTTGTCTTTTGCTTTTTTATTTTTCTTTCTTTCCCCCTTTCTTTTTTTTTGAATTCTTCCCTTCCCCCCCCTCCTCCCCCCTCCCCTCCCCCTCCTTTGTCTGTCTGTCTTTTCGTCTGTCTGTCTGTCTATCTGTTTTGTCTGTCTGTCTGCTGTCTGTCTGTCTGTCTCTCTCTCTCTTCTCTCTTCTCTCCCCTTCCCCTCTTTCTTTCTCTTCTCTCTCTTCCCTCTCTTCTTCTCTTAAACAGGGGGGAAGGGGGCCGGACAAAAAAAAGTACGGGAATATTATTCTTTAACTATTGAAAAATACGTTATTCCTTTTAAATAAGATTTTTTCCCCTTCAAATAAAAAAAAAATTTACTCATTCTTCCCTTCATTTCATTTTTATTAAAACATTATTTTATTCATTCATTCATTCATTCATTCATTTCTCTGTGTTTTCTCTGTGTTGTTTGTCTGTATTTCTGTCTGTCTGTTGTCTGTCTCTGTCTCTGTCTCCTGTCTTGTTCTGTCTTTCTTCTCTCTCTTCTCTCTCTCTCTCTCTCTCTCTCTTCTCTCTCTCTCTCTCTCTCTCTTCTCTTTTCTCTCTCTATCTTTCTATCTATCTCGATCTCAAAACTCGATCTTCTCTATCTATCTCGATCTCGATCTCTGGGGTGGGCTGTTTCTTTTATTTGTCC
>CM060324.1:780941-803441 GCA_030674155.1 Stramonita haemastoma
CCACACAGTTTGAGCTTCATCCACTTTACGGATGCGACTTTGGGGAGGTTGCTCAAATTACCTGACCACACTGAGGTGTTTTGTTTTCTCTCGGGCCCGGTTGACGCGGGATATTTTTATGTTAGTAAACGTAGAGTACAGCCCTGTCAAGTTTGTCTCCAACATTTTGCCCTCCACAGCAGCCTCATTACATAAACCTCATTCTCACGATCATCATGCAAAAGAAAAAATTGCCTCTGATTCCGGTGGGCCCGGTTGCTCTGGTTCTCATGGTGACCTCAGATTCGGTTTCCCCATACGCTTCTGTGCCCGTGGGTGGTTTGTGTTTAAAGCCCTTGGGGTTGAATGTTTTGAGGGGAGGGGTCGTTTGAGGGACGTGGTGGTGTGCCACCTGGGTGGTGGGGACTCATCAGTCTGGCTCGCGATGAGCTAATACTGTCGTTTGTAGGGGGTTAGTAGGTGGGTGTCCTGGTTTTTGTTAGCTAAAAACAGGCCCCCACTGAACCCCACCAAAAGTGACCCAGCAGAAGTGCGGGCCCTCTGGCTGGTGGCCCCGCGGCGGCCTAATTCGATGAGCTCCCTGTGGACTTCCGCCCCTGGGGATGAACATGACAAACCTGGGCATGGTGTGGCCCCGGGGATCCCAGCGAGCGGGTGGGAGGGGGGGGGACAGGGCGTCACGAAAGATGAGGCGCCAAAAAAAAAAAAAAAAAAAAAAAATTTTACCTCTTTGTTTGAGAATGAAGGGGAAAAGGGTTGAAGGCCTAATTCAATGTGACAAGAACTCTATGGGGAATTGGATAGCAGGTCCTCAGGCAAGAGAAAGCATTTGTTTCAGCATGAAAGGTTTTGTTTGGTCCCAAAGGTTTTTTTGTCGTTAACTGGGGTTTATTTAAGCGTTCAACCTGCGCAAAACCCCTTTTATCTCTTTTTTTTATTTATTTCTTATTTATTTATTCATTTATTTATCTATCTATTTATTCTAATATTTATTTTTTATTCCCCTTTTTACCCCTTTTACACCACTTGAAGTCACGGCCCTCTTAGTGAGGTCATAGTCGATCACGAAAGTTTAAGCTATAATGTGGAATTCCATGAGTGGGAAAGCCACTGATCCCAACAGCCTCAACTTTGTTGTTGCCCCCAACGTCAATGGTTTTAATCAAGAACGTGATAAAGCCCAGGCGCTGAAAGGCATTCTTTATTCTTTTATTTCGGGGGATAATGGAATCGCACTCGTGGGCTTTTCTTTTTTATTTCCAAGTTTCGGTTTTTTTTACAATTTTTAAATTTTTTTGTCATGGGGTTTTTTTGGGCGTGTGTTGATGTGTGTAAGTCAATTAAAAGAAAAAACGGTTATTTCCAGTTTTTACATTGAATTAAGCAGGCAATTTTTTTTTTTTCATCATGCCACCCTTTTAAAGAGAGAAAAAATCTTTATTTTGTGTTTTTGTGTGTTGTGTTGTGTGTTTTTTGTGTGTTTTTTGTGTGTTTTTGTGGGTTTGTGGTTTGTGCGTGGTGGGGGTTTTTTTTTTTGTTTTGTGGGGCTTCCGGGGCGCGCGTTTTTTTTGTGTGTTTTATGTTGTGTGTGTGTGTGTGCGTGCGCCCGGGCCCCCGTTGCATGCCCAGCTTTTTTAGGTTTAAGTGTTTTTAAATGTGCTATGGTGTATTTATGCGGGGGCTTGTATGGGGGCTTGCGGGGTTTTTTGGGGGGGGGGGTTTTTTTTGTGTGTGTGGGGCCCCTTTGTATGCATGCGTGGTTTTTTTGTATTTTTTTTAAAAAAAACCCCAAGGGAAAAAAAAAAGAATTTTTTTAATTTTTATTAGCAGCTGTTTAATTTGGGAAGAGATGAAATTTTTTTTTAGTATAAATTTGGAGTTTAATTAGGGGGACGAGGGGACGACAGACAACAGACAGCGACGGACAGAGGGGACAGAAAAACAGACAGAAAGGAAAACCGGGGACAGAGACAAACGAAGCTTTTTCAAAAACAGAAATATTTTAGAAGTAGAGACCAGAGAAGAGAGGGGTTAGAAGTAGGACAAAACAAAAATAGGGTTTTGAGACGGGGGACATTTTAAGTTAAAGGACAGAGCAGATTTTAAGATAGAAGTAGAGACAGAGACAGATAGTGGTAGGACGGAAACAGATAGAAGTAGAGACAGAGACAGAGATTTTTAAAAGTAGGGGACAGAGACAGATAGTGGTAGAGACCGGACAGATAGAAGTAGAAACGGGGGACAAGGGTTAATAGAAGTACCCCAGAGACAGATAGTGGTGGGGGCAAAAAACCAGATAAAATTTTGAGACAGAGCAGGATAGATAAAATTTTAAAAAATAGAGACATTTTAGTGGTAGAGACTTTTTTTAAAAGACAAAAAAAAAGGATTTTAGAAAAAAGGGGAAAAAAGAGGAGTTTTTTTTGGGCCAAAGGGGGGGGAAAAAAAGACAGAGGGAAAAAAGCTAATATTTTTTTTCACTGCACGTTTTATCCCTTTGTGGGGTATAAAAAAAACGACAAGCTGATCTCAGTATTATCGCTGGGGACGGTTTCTTTTAAAAAAAGGCCCCTTTTCATTTTTGGGGTCACTGGGGTTTTGGGGGGGCCTTTTTGGTCTAGAACGCAGGCTTGTGCCCCGACGACCGGGTTTTCCCAGCCCCACTAAAAACCCCTTTTCCCCCGGGGTTTTCCCCCTTTTGGGGGTTTTTAAACCCAAAACCCCAAGGGCCCCAAAAAATTTTTCCCCTTCAGATGAGCTAAAAACGAGGTTTTAGGGGGGGGGAAAATCGATGCAGAAAAATTTTTGTACACCTTTTTAAAACCCCCCCCACCTTCCGGAAGTGTAGGTCAGTCCCCGTCGAAAAAAACGGATGCAGTTGTTTTAAAAAAGCTTTCAAAATTTGGGGACTTTTTTCCCAAATTTTGGAAAAAGCGGTTACCTTAAAACGGGGCAATTCCCCTATCCTCGTAGTCTGGCGGCCGATTGAGAAAATCTGAATTTTTTTAACCGGGGTTCCTTTTCCCCTCTTTGTGGTTTTTCAGCTTTCCTAAATATGCTTTTCCCTCCAGGCCAAATCTCTGATTTGGGGGGCCTTTTCCCCCTCTTTTTTTTTTGCCTCTTCGTCTCCCATTTTATACTGTTCTCTGTAGGACGTTTAGCCAGTCCAGATTTCTTTTTGACTTTTCCCGGGTTTTTTTTTAAAATCTGTTTTTTTTAAGGCCCCCTTTGGGTTTTTTTAAATAAAAATTTTAAATTCCTAAAATTTGGTTTTTAAATTTTTTTTTTTTCTCTGTACGATAATACAGTAAATTTTTCGAAAGCATCTATTTTTTGGCTTTTTTCCCTCTTTTTGGGGGTATTTTCTTTTTGTTGGGGATTGGTTTTTTTTTCGTGCATCTTGACCTAAAATTTTTTAACGGGTTTATTACTTTTTTTTTAGTATTTTTTCCCCCTGCAAGTAAAAAAACATTTTTGGGTTTTTTAATTTTTTTTGGGGGAATCATAAATTTTAAATTTTTTTAAAAAAAAAGATGGAGAAGAACTGGTCGGGGGTATGCCCACGAGCACAATTTTTAAAAGATGAATGTTTTCTTAGGACTTTTCAAAACAGTTTTTATTTTCCCGATAACAAAGTTGAAAAATTTTTGAAGCACTCCCCTTTTCATCTCGTGCTTTTTTTGATTTATGCGGGGAAACTAGTGAAAAATTTTGACGTAACCCCTTTTAAAAAGTCTAAAGGTAGTCAAAAAGTATTTTTTTTTTTCTCGGGGGACTTTTTCCATTTTTTGGGGTTGGAAACAGTCCGGTTTTTGTTGCACATCATTCCTGTCTAGAGCCCCTTTTGGTTTTTGACAGAAATGCTTTTTATTCTTTTCAAATTTTAAAAAAACAATTTTTCTTTTTATTTTTTCGAAAAAAAAAAATCGGTTTTTTTCAAATGTGGGGCGGGGGGTTACCCCCACACAAAACATTGATGAATTATTTTGGGGATGATTTTCTGAAGGGGTTTTATAATTATTCAAAAAGGGGAAATTAAGGCTTGGGCCCCGTTTGCACTTGAGTTGACCGGGACGTAAAAAAAAAAAACCCTAATTTTTCATCAGGCACCCCCGCGATTAAAAACAGACGTTTTAAAACGGAACAGGGGTTTAAAAAGTAAAACGGTCTTAACCACCCCCCCACGGGGGTTTTGGGTTTTTTCCCCTTTTTTAACAATTTCCCCTACTTTTGGGGAAAACTGGATTGCCCCAGGGGCCCCGGAATTTCGTTTTCCCCCGTCAAGTTAGCGTGTTGGCGGGTTTTACCGGGGTTTTTGGGGGAACCCGTTTGGGCCCCTTTTTGGTTGGGGTACACCCCCATATTTCCCCCCCATTTTTAAAAAATGGCCCCCCCCCCTTTTTAGGGCCCGGGAAGGTTTTAAAGCAGCGAGAGGAGGAGTTGGGCCCGCCCCCCCAACACCCCTGCCCTTTTAGAGAAGCGGGGGTCTCTGAGCCTCCCCCCCCTTACGACCACATAGGTTTTTGGAACACCTTTTCTTTTCCCCTACCTATATTTAAAAACCGCTTTTCCAAAGGGGCAAGGCAAAGGGTCCCTTTTTTCCCCCCCCAAAAATTTGGGGGGGGGGGGGGAAATTTTTTTTTTTTTTAAAAAGTTACTTTCCCCTACCAAAAAGGTTTTAAATTTTTAAATTTAAAAGGGTTTTGTTTTAAAAAAGAAATGCTGGATGCTTATATGATCGGGTTACTATCGGGGGTTTTTTTGGGGGGTTTTATTTGGGGTTTTAAAGGGGAGCTGGTTTATTCAATTGCTTTTTTATTATAGCCAAGCAAAACGTTTTTAAAAAATCTGTTTTTTTTTTTTGTGTGTCCTTTCTAGGCTTCCCCTTAAATTTTACTAAAATTTTGTCAGAAAAATTCATAAAACGCATGTTTGGGAAAAAAAAAAAAAATTTTTTGTTTTTTAAATAACCCCAAAACTTGGGGGAAGAAAGTTTCAAAATTTTAAAAGGAAATTTGGGGAAAGATAAAGGGGGAGACTTGCTGTTTGTGAAGGAAGTGGATTTTTTTTTATTTCCCCTATCACTCTTTTTTTACAAAAAACACACATACACAACACCAAAACCCCCCACAACCAGAAAATATAAATTTTATATGTTTTTTATGTATATTTTTTATATTTATTTATATATTTTATTATATTTATATAATATATATTATTATATTTTTTATAAAAAATATTATATATAGATATTTTTATATTTTATTTTATATATATATAAAAATTATATATCCTTTTTTTTAAAAGGAGGATGCTAGCATCACTGGATTAAATTAAAACTTGCTTTTTTAAAATCTTTTCATAGAGAACAAAAGTTTTCCTTTTCCCCTTTGTACAGAAAAATTCTACCGTAATACTTTTATTCTGAATAAAAAATGGGAACACATGCAGGGAGTTGGGCAACACAGGGAAAAAAGGGTTTTTCTTAAAAAAAGTATTATAATAAAAAATAGAAGAGAGGGGGAGGAGAGGAGAGGAGAGAGGAGAGGGAGAGGAGAGGAGAGAGAGAGAGGGGAGAGAAAGGAGAGAGAAGAGAGTGGAGGAAAGACGGGGGGGAGGGAGAAGGGAAAGGGAGAGAGAGAAAGGTGAGAGAGAAGAGAGGGGAAAGAGAGAGAGGGGGGGGGGGGGGGGGGATCTATACCAGTCTCCCCTTCCCCCCACCCCCCTTTCCCTTTTGCTTCTCAGTTTTTTAACCCTTCCCTAACAAGTCGACTTTTCGGTCTAAATTTTCCCCTAATTTTTTCTCTCTCTCTTCTCTCCTTCTCCTCCTCTCTCTCTTCTCTCTTTCTCTTTTCTCTCTCTCTCTCTCTCTCTCTCTCTCTCTCTGTCCTCTCTTTCTCTGTCTCTGTTTGTCTTGTCTCTTCTCTCTCTCTCTCTCTCCCCCCTCTTTTTTCTCTCCTCTTTTTTCTCTCTCTTCTGTCTGTTGTTTTGGGGTGTCTTTTGTTTTTTTCCTTTTCCTTGGGGCCTTTTTATTTTCCTTTTTCCCGTCTTTTTTCTGTCTCGTGTCTGGGGTGTCTCTGTCTGTTCTTGTCTGTTGTCTGGCTGTTTTTGTTTTTTTCTCTCTCTCTACTCTCTCTCTCTTCTCTCTCTCTCTTTCTCTCTCTCTCTTTTCTCTCTGTTTTTTCTGTCTCTCTCTCCCCCCGTTTCTCCCTTTTTTGTCTCTTGTCTCGTTCTCTGTCTCTCTGTCTCTGTCTCTGTCTCTGTCCTTTGTCTTGTCTCTCTCTCTCTCCTTTTTTCTCTCTCTCCCCCCTCTCTCTCTCTCTCTCTCTCTATCTCTATCTCTATTCTCTCCCCCTTTTTCTAGTGGTGGGGGGCGTACCCCCAAAAATTTTTTGGGGTTTTTGATGTTTACCTCCACAAAAACTTAACCCCAAAGCACCATTTTCCCTTTGCTGTTTTACAAAAGGGGAAATATAAGTCCTCCAAAAGGAAAAAATCTCTCTCTTCTTGTCTCTCTGTCTCTCTCTCTGTCTCTCTCTGTCTTGGTTTTTTCTTCTCTCTTTTTTCTCTCTGGCCCTCTATCTGTCTCTTTTTCCCCTCTATCTGTCTCTGTTTCTCTCTTTTTTCTCTCTCCTCATCTCCCTCTCTCTCTCTCTCTCTCTCTCTCTCTCTCTCTCTCTCTCTCCTCTCTCTCTCTTTTCTCTCCTCCCTATTTGTCTGTCTCTGTCTGTTTTGTCTTTGTCTGCGGCCTGTCTGTCTGTTTTCTCTGTCTTTTGTTGTCCTTTTATCTTCCCCCCCCCCCAAATCCTCCCCCCTCCCCTCTCCAGACTTTTTCAATAGCATCGTCTTTCAACATTTCCTTTTCTCCCCCTCCTCCCCCTTTCCCCCCCCCCCCCCCCCCCCCCCCCCCCCCCCCCCCCCCCCCCCCCCCCCACCCCCCCCCCGCCCCCCCCCCCCCCCCCCATCCCTCCTTTCCTCTCCTCACTCCTTCCTCATCATCATCATCATATCATCATCATCTTCTTCTTTTCTTTCTTCTTCTTCTTCTTCTTTCTTCTTCTTCTTCTTCTTTCTTCTTCTTCATCATCATCGTCAGCGTCATCGTCGTCGTCGTCATCATCATCATATCATCATCATTCATCTTCATCATCATCATTAATCATCATCTTCATCATCAATCTCATCATCATCATCATCGTCGTCGTCGTCGTCATCAATCTTTCATCATCTTTCGTCGTCGTCGTCGTCGTCATAAATCATCATCATCATCATCATCATCATCATCATAAATCTTTTTCTTCTTCTTTCTTCTTCTTCTTTCGTTTTCAGAGCCCCAGCGCAGGCTAGAAATCCACCAATCATTCTCAATGCTTTTCTTTATTCTCACACACAAACGAGAAAAAGACTTGACCCTCTCCGCCCCCCCCCCACCCCCACCCCACCTCCACCTCCCTCCCACTCACATTTCTACCAAAACCTCCCCCACCCCCACCCCCTCACTCTCCCCCCACACCCTCTACGTTTCTCTCCCTTTTTGCCGCCGCCATCCCGAAGTCAATTACCGGCCACGGGCAGATCACTCTTAAAAAAACAAGCAGGGATAACTCTTGACAGCAACACGTGAATCACAGGCTGGCGGCCCTTGGCTGGCTGTGCAGTCGATAGTGCCCCTTGCAGGCAGGCAGGGAGCGCGCTATTGATCGCTTGGCAGCGGGAGCGAATAATGAGGCTGATTATCTGCAATCTAATCTGCCTTCCTGCCAGTCTTTCAAAATCGGATACAGTTTTAATTGTAAAAGCTGAACCTCGTATGTGGCCATTTTTCTTGTTAGTTGCAATGTAATGACTTTTGCCTTTTCTCTCTTTTCTGTCTCCTCTCTCTCTTTCTCTCCTTTCTTTCTTTCTGTCCCCCCTCTTCCTCCCCTCTCTCTTTCCCCTTCCTTCCTCCCTCCTTTCCTCCTCTTCCCAACCTCTTTTTCTCGCTTTCGTTTTTGTTCTGTCTCTTCTGTGTGATGTGTTTTTGTCTTCTTTTCTGTTTTGTTTTTTTTTGTCCCTTAGCTCTTGTGTGTCCATGTTTGGTTGATTTTTTTTTTGTTTCTCCCTGTCCGTCTATCTCTGTCTGTCTGTCTCTGTCTCTGTCTGTCTCTCGTAAGTGTGCGTGCGTGCGTGCGGAGCATGTGTGTGTGTGTGTGTGTGTGTGTGCGTGTGTGTGTGTGTGTGTGTGTGTGTGTGTGTGTGTGTGTGTGTGTGTGTGTGTGTGTGTGTATTCTTTTAATTCAAGGATAATGGAATAGGCACTCATGTGCGTGCGTGTGCGTTGGTGAGTGCATAATTATGTGCGTATGTGTGTGCGTGCGTGCATGTGTGTGTGTGTGTGTGTGCGTGTGTGTGGTGTGTGTACGTACGTGCGTGCATGAACACACAATATTGCTATGAGTGTGGGTGAGGAGGAGGAGGAGGAGATGGCAAAGTAGGGAGAGAGGGGAGAAGGGGGTAGACGGGCATGTTGGGGGGTAGGCGTAGAGGAGGGGGTGAAGAAGGGGTGGTATTATTTGTATTTTAATGCTGGGAGGCTGGGATAGCCCAGGGGACGAGAGGAAAGCAGCTAAACTGGTCGACACGACGAAAGCTGTCACACACACAGAGGATTTTGAAAAGATAATGCCGATAATGAGATTGACAAGTCTATCTTTTCTTCAGGGGGTTCTCTTATTTTTTGTATAGATAGATCTATACTTCTTTCTTTTTACTTAAAAAAAAAATGTATCAAATTTTCACCCTATCAAAAGTATTGTAATTACATTCGTCAAAAGTTGTATAGTTACTTTAAACTTCTTGCTCACACTTTCTTTCTGCTGTTTGTTCCCAATAATTATTGTGGAAGGCCTGTGATTTGTTTTTTTCTGTCTTTGTTTTTTTTTTGTTTCTCTCTCTTTTCTCTCTCTCTCTCTCTCTCTCTCTCTCTCTCTCCCCTCTCTCTCTCTCTCTCTCTCTCTCTCTCTCTCCTTCCTACCTTCCATCTTGTTGTCTTTTCCTTTTTTTCCTTTTACTTTTTTTCCTGTCTTTTTTTCTGTTCTTTCTATCTGTTATTTTCCTTTTTCTCTGTTCTCTCTTTCTTTCACGGTTTCTTCTTTCTTTTCTTTTTATTGTTCTCTAACCTCTTCTTCTTTCCATTCTCTTGTCTTCTTTCCGTTTGGTGTGAAACTTTTGACAAAACTTTCCTTTTCAGATTTGTTTTCTTTACTTTTGTTTTGTTTCCTTTATTTTCTGTCTTTCTGGGGGGGGGGGGGGGGGGGGGGGGGGGGGGGGGGGGGGGGGGGGGGGGTTCTTTCTTGTTTTATGTCCCCTTTCTTTTTGATTTTCTCTATTTTTTTATTCGGGTTTTTTGGTCTTTGTTTTTTTCTTTCTTTTTGTATTTTCTTTCTTTCTTTCTTTCTTTGTTTTTTCTTCTTTCTTTCCTTTTATGTATTTTTCTTTCTTTCTTTCATCCATCTGTCAAATTTTTTCGCTTTTCCATCTTATTCTCCTTTCTTCTTTTTTCTCTCCATTTTTAAGATATCAAATAGCCCTAACTTTCGAATTTCTTATCATAATATCCCTTTAAAAGTTTCTCCGTCTCTTTCTGTCTCTGTCTGTCTGTCTATGTCTGTCTCTGTTTCTCTGTCTCTGTCTCTGTCTCTCTCTCTTTTGGTGCGCGTGTGCATGCGTGCGCGTGTGCGTGCATGTGTGTGTGTGCGTGCGTGCATGTGTGTGTGTGTGTGTGTGTGCGCGCGCGTGTGTAGTTTACGCTCTTGGTTCGTCCACTCTTTATTTTAACTAATGAAAGGAAAACAAAACCCCACATCTACACATTGAAACTGTTTTTGAAGAGAAAAAACAAACATCCAGAATTAAGAAGGAGGGGAAAAAAAGAACAGGGCATAAACAAAGAGAAGGATAGAAAAGAGGGAATTCCTAGCACAGAATTTGCAGAGGGAAAAGGGTGAGTTTTACGTCCTCATGGCAATACAGCCTTTAGGAATAAGCTGGTGTAAGTGCAAGCACCCACAAAGAAGTCGGTTTTGTTGTTCCTCACAAGTGTTCTTTTCAGCTAGAATTTGCAGAAGGCAGGGATGCTATTTATACTGACTGCACCCCCTCCCCTCCCCCCATCAGTGTTCCCTCGGGGGAGAAAAATAGATAAATGCAAAGAAAAAATGTAATTATAAAATGAAAAAGAAAACATAGAACATAACCTTTTTTAAACAAAAGAAAAAGCGCACTTAATACTGAAGCAGCAAAGAAAAACACACCAAAAAAATACACAAACACAGACATAAACACAAACGAAACAATCTTGAAGTGCATCTACTCATGCAAAGCGTTATTGATAATCAAAAACTAACCACCCTAAAAGACGACATTCTATTTGGTTAAGCATTAAGTAGAACCTTAGACAATGTGCTACTTTCTGAATTTATGGCGGTTTGGAAATTATCCGTCTGCTTTTGCTTGACGTTCCGTAGTCGTAAGTTTTGTATTAAAGACTTTTGAATTTTCTATATACTACAATGAAATTTACGACAGCCAATTTTTGATGATCTACACTATAGCCAAGAACGATAACTCCGCTCCCATCCAATCTTTCATACCTCCACCCTCTCTCTCCATATCCCACTCTTTCTTTTCCTGACGTTTCTGGGCATCTCTCCATTGTTCTCTTAGTTTCAGAACATGATCTCCATCCCCCACCCCCCTCCGTTTTTTGGTTTTTGTTTTTTTTTTTGTTAAGAAAGCAGTGTTTAAAATGTTCAAAACTACTTTTTTTTTCGAAATGCCAATGCGCCCGTTTTAGTAAATGGATCAACAGTGTGTGTGTGTGTGTGTGTGTGTGTGTGTGTGTGTGTGTGTGTGTGTGTGTGTGTGTGTGTGTGTGTGTGTGTGTGTGTGTGTGTGGGTGGGTGTGTGTGTGGGTGGGTGTGGGTGTGGGTGTGTGTGTGGGGTGGTGGGTGGGTGTGTGTATGAGCGCGTGCATGTGATCTCAGGCTGCCTGGAATGTTCAAAATTTAATAAGATGAGAGCGAGAGCGAGAGCGAGCGAGCGAGCGAGCGAGAGAGAGCGAGCGAGAGAGAGACAGAGACAGAGAGAGATTTTCAGACAGGCACACGGACACAGAAAGATAGATAGACACACGCACACACACACACACACACACACACACACACACACACCACACACACACACACACACACACACACACACACACACACACACACACAGAGCGACGGACAGAAACAAAGATGCATGAAATAAAAGAATACGAAAACAAAGGGTCATGAAAGAACACAAAAGAACAACAATTTGAAGGGACAGGTGGAGAACAGGAGAGAGAACAGAACAAAAGAAAAATCTGCAATAGATAGATAGATAGATAGATAGATAGATAGATAGATAGATAGATAGATAGATAGTAGTAGATAGATAGATAGATAGATAGATAGATAGATAGATAGATAG
This sequence comes from Stramonita haemastoma, assembly GCA_030674155.1. Classification (NCBI taxonomy): domain Eukaryota; kingdom Metazoa; phylum Mollusca; class Gastropoda; order Neogastropoda; family Muricidae; genus Stramonita; species Stramonita haemastoma. Next base: position 792,438 of record CM060324.1, read on the forward strand.
ATAGATAGATAGATATGTCATGGGGTGGCAATTCGATTATCTCCCATACGATCAGAACCCTGTCGCAGCATTGTGTTACCAGACACGCCTGCGAATTGTGCGATGCTCTGTTTCCTTGGGTGGTGGTCGAAAGCCCTCCATTGCATACTCTTTGCCTTCATGGTGAATGGTAGAATTTATGCAACCTCTTTTTAGAGGTGACATCGTAACTGGCTAGCTGTACCCACCCGAGGAGCTGTACAGAGATGGGACATCACATGGGCCCCTATGTCCACTCTGTTACAGAGAGATAGATGAATGGATGGATAGATGAATAGATAAATAAGATTAGATAGATAGATAGATTAACACTGATTTAAACGGTTAATTAGAAACAAAAATAAAGAGAGATTTTAAGACAAAAAAATCCAACAACAAATAAAACAAAGAGACACACAAATATTGAGAAGAACAAAAAGTGACAGGTAAGCTCGTTATGGCCACTGGTGATGTGACGTAATGTTCTCTCTATAATTACGGGCAAAGCGACACGAACTGCACACATGCTTATCATGGCACTTCTCATTCCTGATCATTCAGCACTTGCAGGAGCTGCTTATCATCAGTGATCTAACATGACTCATTGTCTTATCTGATAACACCTCCTTCCTTCCCCCCCCCCCCTCCACACCCAAATATATACAGAGCCTATTTTTGTCTCTCTTTATCTGTTTGTCTGTCTCTGTGTCTGTCTGTGTGTCTGTCTGTCTGTGTGTCTCTGTCTGTCTGTCTGTGTGTCTGTCTGTCTGTGTGTCTCTGTCTGTCTGTCTGTCTGTTTGTCTGTCTCTTCATTCTTTTTTCTTTCTTGTAAAGACAATCTTCACCTAAAAATCCTTATCCTTACGTAGTAAAAATGATTCATTCATATGTGCATTAGTTGTTGTTGTTGTTGTTGTGTGTTCCCCAGTTTAACACTCTGGGGGTCACCACCCAGAACGTGCACTCTGACTCACTCATCCATCCCACCTGGGTATCACACTGTGAGATTGAAATTACACACTGAATGAGAAGTTTGCCTGTATGACTGTTTTTATGTGCCTCACCATACAGTCAGCCATATTCCGGCTTCAGGGGATTTTGTTCTCCTTCAAAGGAGAGTGCAAGGCTGTTATGTTAAGAGCTTGTCATGGCTGAAGGCAATCTCAACACAACATTTTACAACATCACAACATTTTAGTGTAGGCCTCGGCAATTAGCTGACATCAATAACTGACACAGCTTTTGGCCTGGACGACACAAACTTCAAATAAAAAGTAACAGTCACTAAGAAATGATCAAAACACATACAGTTTGAGAATTTTCTGAAATAAAACAGAAATAGATAGATTAATAGTTCTTGTGTGTGTGTTTTTAATATTGATTCATTCGTTTTTTCATTATTCACTCATTCCTTTATTCACTGAATTCCTTTAAAGTATTCAAATATTGTGAAAAAAGGGATTTACCAGCAGTGTGTGCGTGTGTGTACGTGTGTGTGTGAGCGTGTGTGTCTGTGTGTGTGTGTACGTGTGTGTGTATGTGTGTGTGCGTGCGCGCGCGCGCATGTGTGTGTATGTGTGTGTGCGTGCGTGCGTGCGTGTGTGTGTATGTACCAGCTTGTACACGCACTCCTTCTACTCAACATGTGAAAACATGTTACGACATATCAACCACCACACTCAAAACATGTCCCCAAATCCCCCCACACCCCACACCCCAAACACCTTATCTTGCCACACACTCAGAAACACCCTAAAGCAGCTGAACCCCTTTACCTAACATTCTCCACGCTTATTCAACACACCCACTATTTGCATATAATTATCATTAACAAACCCACTAACCACAACACCCTCCACACCCTATAAAACCACCTCCTCTACAACTTTCGCTTCATACCCACCAGACACACACAACAACAACAACACAGCAACCACCGCTAGACAAAAAGACAACCACTAAAAAATACCCCCACCAGTCCACGGAAAAACCCGGAAACTACCGAAGATGACGACATCCTCGGACCTCTTCCCTGCCTTAGTCTTCGTGTTTGTGACGATGGTGGCGGTGGAAGCGGCAACTTTACCCAAGGGGTGCACTTTTAAGGGGAAGCATCATGGGGAGGGGGAGATGTTTTTCATGACGCCCTGCATCTTTTGCGAATGCGAGGATGGAGAACCGATGTGCGGCACCGAGGACTGCGGCATTCCTCCTTGCGTGGATTCTGTGCAGAGGCCTCAGGATTGCTGTGTCCTTCCTGCCCTCATGGTCAGTATGAATGATGGGTTTTGTTGTTGTTGTTGATCTTGTTGTCGTTGGGGTGGGGTGGGGTGGGTTGGGGTGGATGTGTGTCTGTGTGAGTCTGTCTGTGTGAACTGGGGGACGCATACACAAAAGGTCTCACTATTGATGAACCACGGAGATCTAGCTGAGGAAGGAAAAAAAACCAACAACCCTGCACAAACAAACAAAAAGAAATAAACAAAAACTGGGACTGAATGGTGCACGCAGACTAAACAATGGTTCTCCATCATGGTTCTTGTTTCCTGATATCAAGTCTTGTTATCCATCACAGTAGCAGGCATCCATCAGTCTCGGAAGACAATGGAGTTGCGCTCTTATCCATCACAACCCGAAAGGGATAACGGGGAATAATGCGTCAGATTTTTGAGAATGTGAAAACTACGTCATTGTGAAAACCACAATATTTGAGAATGGGAAAACCACAATATTTTGAGAATGGGAAAACCACAAAATTTGAGAATATGAAAACCACAATGTTTGAAAAATGTGAAAACCACAATATTTGAGAATATGAAAACCACAATGTTTGAGAATAGGTAAACCACATAATTGTAAAAACCATAATGTTTAAGAATAGGTAAACCACATAGTTGTAAAAACCTTAATGTTTGAGAATATGAAAGCCACATAACAGTAAAAACCTTAATGTTTGAGAATGGGAAAACCACATAATTGTAAAAACCACAACGTTTGAGAATGTGGATGCCACATACTCACTGCTAACGGTCATAGTTTTCTTCTCTTCAGGCCCTAACTGCCATGGTCCAGACGGAAGCATCATCCCCTACGGGAAGACAGTGACCATCGGGGACAAGAACTGCCGCTGCCAGCCCTCCCCCTACCGCAGTGTCTACTTTGCCGAGTGTCTGTCTCCTGTCGGCAAATAAACCGCCCCTTCCCTGCACTCTCTGTCATATTCGTACATACCTACGCAAGCAAAATACGCTGTCATACTGTCCAAAAAAAGATAAAAGATAAAAACCCACAAAAAGACTGCGGCAGCAGCGGCAGCAGCAGCAGCAGTAGCAACAGCAGCAGCAACAACAACAACAACAAAAAGAAACCACGGTTGAAAAAGTCAAATCACACATATACAAGTTTTAATCAAACAATGACAAAATAATTCAATCGATCAAAAAAGTGCTGTTTTTCTGTTTCCCTGATTTGTATTTGTATTTTTGTATTTTGTACCACTTTATGTCACGGCAGATTTCTCTGCGTGAAATTCGGGCTGCTCTCCCCGGGGAGAGCGCGTCGCCACATGTGCAGCGCCTACCCATTTTTTTTTTTCTTTTTCCTGCATGCAAGTGTACTTGTTTCCCTATCAGAGTGGCTTTTTTCTACAGAATTTTGCCAGGGACAACCCCCTTGTTGCCGTGGGTTCTTTTACGTGCGCTAAATAGTGATGTGTAACACACGGGACCTCGGTTTATCGTCTCATCCGAAAGACTAGCGCCCAGACCACCACTCAGGGTCTAATGGATGGGGAAAAAATTTTGGGTCCAAACGGGGTACGAACCCCGCACACTCCGACCCAGACTTTTTGCTTTCTAGGCAAGGCGCGTTACCACCTAGACCACCGATCCACCAAAATTATGATGTATTTTTGTATTTTTTGTATTTTGATTTCAACATATTGAAAGAAATTTGTTTGCTAATGCCCCGCTTATTAATTAAGATCACAATTATGGGAGCAAAGAACGTGATGTATCAGTTTAGTGTCTGCTGATGATGATTGTGTTTTGTTGGGATCTAAAATTTAATTCTTCTTAACCACTGCTGTTTTTCATTTGTCAATTAAAAAGATCAAACTCTATGAAAAGAATGACGAGTGCACGAGTGTGTGACGATGATTGCTTTGAAGACTGTGAAAAGCGGCAGGATTTACATGCACTTGTACTTTTGCATATGTTCGTACACACACACACACACACACACACACACACACACACACACACACACACACACACACACACACACACATACTCCATCTCTGTCTGTTCTGTCTGTCTAACTGTGTCTCTGTCTCTCTTGTCTCTCTGTGTCTCTCTCTTTCAGTCTGGGGGGCGGTCACGAGAAGTAAAGCGGACAGGGCGTACATTTTCTGTGAGCAGCAGTAAAACTAGAAATTCAGTCAAAAATGCCAGTTACTGGACTTCCAGCGGCTGTGGAGAGGACCTTAGGCGCCCTGCTGACTGACAATGCAGTTTCCAGCTGGAAAGTGGCAGGAGAAGGGGACAGCATGGTTTTTGTCTTGCGACTGAAACCAGTGGACACAACAGTGTCAACCAACATGGCGGATCCAACAGTGAATCGCAGCACACAAGCACAGTACTACAGGAAAAAATCGTTTTCTCAAAGACAACGAGATGTTGAGCGCTCTCGAAAGCATAAAGAGAAGCAGGCAAGTGTTGTGTGTGAAAGTGACTGTGTCTTCAGTGCCTCGAGTCTGCCTGACAGTGGAGTAGAACAGGGGAATACAGCATGTGTAGATACACATGGAATAGATCTACCAACAACACACACACAAGACATCAACACAAAAACATCAGTTAAGTTGCCATCATCGGTTGATTTAGAACCTCCCTGTATGTCTGAGTGTAGTGACTGTGCTGATATGTGTGTTTTGCAGCCTGAGGTGAACGATGATAATATTGTTGGTCCATTCGACACAAGAAATGTCAAACAGTACATAGCTACTCTAACTGATAGATCCCTACAGAAAAGGCTAAGAGACAGACAAAGAAATACACACTTTAGAAAATCCGTGCTACATCATTCAGATGGTGAAGATATTGTGATATGTGAGTCAGACGACATTGTGATCCAGTGCGCATGCCAACCAGACACTGAGCCAGTATGTGTATACTGGTTTGTCAAACAGCAAGAGAAAAACATGCTAAAAGAGGAACGTGTCAAACTCGCCAGTTTGCGGAATGGGAAGCGAATCCAGAACACACTACACACGGAGACCCTATCGTGTGCTTCAAGGGACTTAGCGACACTTAGAGAACTATTACAGCGGTTTCTTGGCTAGGCCTAGCCTAGACCTAAGGGTGTGTGTTTGTGACAAAGGCTGGACGAAAGAAAGGCTCGGAATGCCGTAACATATCTGGACAGTAAAGAGTTTCGTGTCTCGATGTACATTACTAATCAATGCTGTGGTTTCCATTGCTTGGAGTAGCGTCGTGTGTCAGCTTAAAGCAATTATCGTTATCGTTATTCGGCAACCCCCTTCATGTATGGGCCAATGGCCTTTTTTCATGAATAAACCTTTTGAGTTCGAGTTCGAGTTCTCTTTCAGTCTCAGTCTCTTTCTCACTCTTTTGCGCGCATGGGCGTGCGCACTTCGCCTGCGCACAATCTTAAATGAATAAATGGATACATGCACGCACGCGCGTGCGCACACGTACACACACAAACACACACACACACACACACACACACACACACGCATGCCTGTGCACGGCTCGACACGTGTGCGCGTGCGTGCATGTACTCACACACTCACATACAGACACATACAGGCACAACTCGACACGCACACGTGGGCGTACATGCACTTGCACACACACACACATGCACACATACATACACACTCAGACACACAGATACAAACACAGACACACAGATACAAACACAGACACAGGCACAGATACAAACACAGGCACACACACACACATACACCTGTGGTTTACCTATTTTTTGTCTAATATCACTTATGTGAATAGACATTAAACTGAAGAACAACACACACACATACACACACACGTACGCACGCACGCAAGCACAAACATCCACGCTTGCCCCCAGTATGATAGCATTTAGCGCACACGTTAAAATCCTGTTTTGCCTTTTGGAAGAGTAGGCAATTTCGTGCGGGTGGGAACAGAGGACAACATTATTTTAAAAAACGCATGCACACAGATGTCGGGCTTAGACATCATCCCTGAAGTTGGAATGTGGCTACCGCAATGGTGGCCAAAAACGGTCACATATGCAAGATCTCACCACCAGTGAACCTCAGAGCTCTAGCCCAGGAACGAAAAAGAAATAACCCCCAAACCCCTTAACTAACTCCTAAAGCAAGCCACTTACCTTTTAACACCCCAAACAAGTACTACTCAACTGCGACCAAAGAACGCACGAACCAACCATCCAAGAAACCAACAAACGAGAAACAAACGAACAATCTACCTAGATCTAAATTTGCCCCCAAAATGGCTGTATACGCAAAAACCTCACCATAGGTAAACCTTAGAGCTGTAAACGAGAAGGGAAAAAAACAACACAAAACGAACCAGCCACCCATCCAACTAGCCAACTAACTAACCAACCAATCAACCAGTCAACCAACCAATAAACCATTGCAGCTGACCGACAAACCAGCATAGCCACCAAGCAACCAACCTGCCAACCAATCAACCCGTAGGAACTGCAGATGCTCTTTCAATGCAAAAAATATATTAACCATTCCCGAAGTTGGAATGCGGCTATCTTCATGATGAGCAAAAAAACGACCACATCCTCAATATCTAACCATCGGTGATAGTCGGAGCTCTAGCCAAGGGATAAAAATCAAAAACAACACCCAAAAAAATGTCCTAACCTTCTGGAAAAAAAATTAATAAGAAATTTCCTTGGGGCGGGTGGGTGGGGGTGTTGAATTGGTTTTTTCTTTTTGCTTGGGGTTGATTTTGTTGTTTTTTTTGTGGGGGGTTTTAAATATATCACTCGGTTTGATTCTGCTTTGTTTCTTTTTCCTTCATGTTGTACTAATCTTCCTGGGGTGGGGGTTGGAAAGGAGGGGGGGGAAGGGGGAGGAGGAGCGGAATAGCCCAGTGGTTAAAGCGTAACCCTCTTAATCTGATGGTGGGTGAAGACGCGGATTCGAGTCTCCGTTAATTGAAGTGTCCGATTTTTTTTTTTACATTAAGGGAGGCGAGATAGCTCAATGGTGAGAACACACGCTTTCCCTAAGCTAAGGTTAAGCCGCATCGAGTGTAGTTACCAATTGGACTAGCACCCAGACCACAACTCATGGTCTTAAGGATAGGGAAAAAGTTTTGGGCCTGAACGGGATACGAACCACCGCACACTCCAACCCGGGCTTTTCGCTTTCTAGACAGGTGTGTTATCTCTAGACCACCGATCCACTTTGAAGTGTCTTTCAAAGGGGTACTTTTTCATGGAGCTGACAACGACACATTCCTGACTTCTTTCCCCTGATCCTGGTCTGCAGGAGCTCCCAGATTCGCCAATGGTGAGATCTGCATGTATGCCGCCAGTTTTGCTCATCATTAAGGTAGCCGCGTTCCGACTTCGGGGAGGATGTCTAAACACAATGTCTTGACCTGTATTGTCTTGCATTGTATTTTTTCCTCCCTCATCTTCTGTGACGTCCCCGTCCTGCTGTTCCCACGCCGCTCATCTCAAAATCTCCGCCACAGCCATATCCAGATGTGTTATGTCTCGTCCTCAGGGTTGGAAGTTCACAGCGAGTCCATCAATATCAGGCCGCTGTGGGGCCACCACCCAGAGGGGCCCTGCACTGCTGCTGGGTCACTTTGGTGGTATTCAGTGATGCCTGTTCTGAGCTAACATACGCAGGACACCACCTACTAAGCCCCCTACTAACGACAGTATTAGCTCAGTCGCGGAGCCAGACTGAGTGAAGTAGCCACCCGAGGTGGCGACCACCACAACGTCCCTCCAACCCCAAAGGCTTTGACACAAACTCACCGTAGGCCCAGAAGTGAATGGGTAAACCGAATCTGAGGTCACCATGAGACCAGAGCAACTGAGACCACAGATTCAGAGGCATTATTTATTGCATGATAATCAATGACAATGAGGATGATGTAATGATGCTGCTGTGGAAGGGCATGTGTATTGATACGACTTGACAGGGTTGTACTCTGCGCTTACTATCATAATATATCCCAGCATCAACCGGGCCCGGGAGGCACAGACACCTGCAGTGTTGGTCAGGTAATTAGAGCAACACTCTCAAACTCGCATCCGTAAAGTGGATGAAGCTCGACTGTGTGGTCCCAGTCTTCCCACTGAGCCCACAGCACACTCACTCTGGGTAGGAGCCAGCCGGAGTCCGAAAAATTCCAATGACTCTTATGGGATTCAAACCCGCGACCTTCGATTCCGAAATCCAAGGCGCTAACCATTGCACCATGGCGGCTGATCGTGTGTTGCCTTTCCTCGTATTGTATTGATTGTTGTGTTGACGACATGAGGCAGGGTAGGCACAGCCTCAAGCTGTGACGAATGCGGGACAGACAAACAAGCAAGTCAACAAAGAAACACACAAAGGATAACAAACAAGATTTTAAAAAAAAAACACGGAAAAGCGGAAAAACAAACACAGTAGGCTACACACCACCACCGCCACCACTTTTTTTGCAACAAAAAAGTCCAGCTGGTCAGTCAATCAAGCAAAAAGCAAAACAAATATATGAATACACAAAAAGGAAGGAATGAATGAATAAATGAATGAATGAATGAATGAATGAATGAATGAATGATTTCAAGAACCCATGAATGGCAAAGCAAACAGACACGCCGAGAAAGAGAGAAAGAAGGAAAGAAAGAAAGAAAGAAAACAAAGAAAGAAAGAAACAAAGAAACAAAGAAACAAAGAAAAAAAACAAATAAAGAAAAACAATAAATGAACGAGAAAAATAAAATAAATAAAGGGAGGGTGAGAAAAATAAAGGAAAGAAAGAAAAAAGGAAGAGAAACAGGCCACAAAAAATAAGCCCAACAAACAGACAGACAAAGAAAGACAGAAAATGGACAAATCAACATTTGAAAGAACAACACAATATTACGATTCTGCCCTCCCGCCCCCCCCCCCCCCCCCCTTTCCACACACACACACACGCACATACGCATACGCAGAAGTAGGAATAACACAAATAACACAACGCAACACGTGGTGAATTCTTGTGGTGAGATTAAGTTTTGTCAGACCTGATAGGAATTGAATGTCTTGTCAACTAGTGTGATCTAACTTCAACTATTCTCCCATACATGATCACAATCTACCCTCATGTTATGATTCTCTCTGTCTGTCTGTCTGTCTGTCTGTCTGTCTGTCTGTCTGTCTGTCTGTCTGTCTGTCTGTCTATCTGTCTGTCTGTCTGTCTGTCTGTCCATCTCTGTGCATGCTGTGTCTCCTCGCCACATGTCTCCGTGTCAATATTGGCCATATTGGGCAATAACAAATAATTGTTCAAAGCATCAAAGCCTCTGTCTGTCTGTCTGTCTTTGTCTGCCTTTGTCTCTGTCTCTGTGTCTGTCTGTCTGTCTCTGTCTGTCTCTGTTTCTGTCTCTGACTCTGTCCCTGTCTGTGTGTCTGTCTCTATCTCTCTGTCTCTGACTCTCTCTGCATGTCTCTGTCTCTCTGTCTCTGTCTCTCTCTCTGTGTGTCTCTCTCTGTCTCTGTCACTCTCTCTGTATCTCTGTCTCTCTGTCTCTCTGTCTCTGTCTCTGTCTGTCTGTCTGTCTGTCTGTCTGTCTGTCTGTCTGTCTGTCTGTCTCTCTCTCTCTCTCTCTCTCTCTCTCTCTCTCTCTCTCTTCTCTCTCTCTCTCTCTCTCTCTGTCTCTCTCTCTCTGTCTCTCTGTTACCCTTGGAAAATAAAGATTATTCATTCATTCATTCTCTGTCTCTGTCTCTGTCTCTACCTCCTCCCTCCCCCCAGCCGGTACTTATCTATTATCCTTGTACAGAAAGAATCTTGTCTTGTCTCGTTTCGTCCTGTCATGTCTTGTCTTGGTGTTTCTTGTCTTGTGTCTCACTCCCCTTTTCACTTATCATTCCCACCCACCGCACTACCTCTTTCTCTTCCTCCCTCCGTCCCTCTAAACATGAAAATGAAGTTACACAGGTACCGAACATCAAAGCAAATACTGTAGGTCCACATTAATGAGAATTATCAACTTGTCACGCAAGACGTTGCGATGCATGACGAACATGTACCCGCCACAAAGGTTTTCAACCTTGCTTGTCAAGGCATGTACCATCATGTCTGTTTGGGTTTTTTTTCCCAGTTACCTCATCTAGAACTCGGATGTTCAACCAATGATTAGATTTTGCGTATGCGCCCGTTTTTATCCACCATTAAGGTAATCACATTCCGACTTTGGAGATATGTTCTTTCATATTATTGTTACCCCCCTTGGAAATGCCGGGGTCTGTCAGTATACATAACATCCTCGCCTTCTGAAATTCTGTGCTGGGAATTCCTTTTCTCTCTATCCCTTTGTCTGTTTCTGCCTTGTTTCCTCTTCTTCCTGTCACCTCCTCCTTGTCGGTTTTGTTGTTGTTGTTTTTTTTGCCTTCTTGGTCCATTTTCCTGCCTTCTTTCTAGGAAGACTTAAAAGATAACAAATCTCTTCCACGCAAAAGTCGGATGTGCTGGGCCTGATTTCTTAGGTGTTTAACAGCAGTGCAACGCATTTTGGCTCATATGACAGACAACAATTGTTGTCACCCCCCCAAAAAAACACAACAAAACAATTCCCCCCCCCCCCCCCCCCCCCGAAAAAAAAAAAACAACCCCAAAACAAATTATTATTTTTATTATTATTATTATTATTATTATTATTATTATTATTATTATTATTATTATCATTATCATTATTATTATTATTATTATTATTTAT
>CM060324.1:809741-819741 GCA_030674155.1 Stramonita haemastoma
TTGCCTTTTTCTGTCTTTTCTTTTGGGGACAGGGTAGGTCAGTGGTCAGAGCACTCATTTTCCCCAAGCTAACAACCACACACCCCCAAACACACATGCATCACTCACACACACCACACCACACAGCACAGACATATCATCTATAATACTTACTGTTAAAGCACGCATACATCACTGGATGTTGCAGAAGATGCAGAGGCAGATCGATGCCAGACAGGTGGAGGAGAAAGCGCAGGGGAAATCAAAGACTGGGTCACCTGCAAACTGCAAGAGGGTACCTTTCTTTTTTTCCATGCAAAGGCATTGGAATATGTAGTATTTTATTGGTATGTGCTGTTGTACATTTAAGCGCACACACAGACCACAGACACACGCACGCAAGCATGCGCGCGTGCACACACACAAGACATTACATAATGCACACACATACATACATACATACAACATACATACATACATACAGACAGGCAAACATACACATACAGATATACAGCATACAGGACATACAGACAGACATACATACAGACAATACATACATACATACATACATACATACATACTAATACATCACATCCACAACACACACACACACACACACACATACATACATTACATATATAATACATACTTTACATACATACATACATACATACATACATACATACTACATACATACATACATACATACATACTTTACATACATACACACATACATACTTCCCATAATACATTCATACATACATACATACTTACTTAATACATACAAACATACAAAAATACATGCAAACATGCAAACTTTGCAAACTGCAAACATGCAACTACAAATCATACATCCCATACATACATACATACTTACATACATACATACACGCATCAACATACATATATACATAATACATACATACATACATACATACATTACATACATACATACATACATACATACATACATACATACAGACAGACAGACAGACAGACAGACAGACAGACAGACAGGCATACAGGCATTACAAACATACATATATACATACATACATACATACATACATACATACATACATACATACAAACATACAAACATACAAACATACATACATACATACATACATACATACATACATACAAACATACAAACATACTATATACATACATACATACATACATACATACATACATACAGGGGGTCACACGTCGTGCATCTGGCATGCTTGTCCCGTTGTTGTAATGTTTCAGCTGGAGAGTCAGAACAGTCTGCTGGTCAGGGAGAACGCGGAGCTGCAGGCCCAGGTGCTGACCCTGCGCCAGAGACTGCTGGCCTGCCCGCTAATGCTGCTAAAGAGATCTACAGACTCTCCATCCAGGTCAGTGGGGGTGGAGGTTTTGTTGGTGTTGTTTCGTTCCTAGGCTTAGAGCTTCAAGGTTTCCCGATGGTAACAATGTTGAGTATGCGACCGTTTATCCTTCATTAAGGGGACGTGACAGCTCAGTGGTCAGAGCACTGGCTTTTCTCAAGTTAAAGTTAAGCTGCATTGAGGGGTGACCGTTCGTGCTGCGCCTTGGCTTCCGTACAGTCCCTTAGTACACCCAGCTGTAAATGGCTACCTGCCCTCTTTAGGGTCAGGGAAGATAAAGCAGCGAGGGAGAGGAGATGGAGGTCGTCCTCAATATGCTGGCCCCTGGAGAAGCTGAGGTATCTGATGCCTCATCCCCCATAACCATGTAGGTTATGGAAACACCTTTACCTTTCAGGTTGCTACATTCCGACTTTGAGGATGTACAGATCATCAAAACCTGTCACACGAAAGAATTGCTGAATTGTTGTTTTTTTCCACAGTGTAAATAGCATAGCCATGTATTGGTAGTTCTGTGTTGAAGTTCCAACCTTTTCTATCATTGGTTTTGTTTCTGTATGTAAAAAAACCCTAGAAGCAAACATTTTCCCGTTATCGCAGCGAGGGAGAGGAGGTGGGCACCGCCCTCAATATGCTGGCCCCTAGAGAAACTGCGGTTTCTGATGCCTCACTCTCCTACGCCCATGGGTTATGGGAACACCTTCACCTTTGTTTTAGTACCACAAGACCTTAAACAAACTGCATGTCCCCCACAGGAAGGCAGACGGTCCCGCCCTCTCTCGCAGTGCTCGGAGCCCCCGAGCTGCCTGAGCGCGGGGACTCGTCCTACATGGAGTCGGGGCACGAGGACACGTCCAGCGAGCAGAAGGACAGCAGCTTCAGCCCCGACAACACCGACAACCTCATCGACACCGCCTCCGACATCGAGAGCGAGGAGAGCATGGGCGAGATGGACCAGGACCTCTACCAGGAGATCGACGCCAACCACGAGAGCATCTACGAGCTCAAAACCTCCTCGGGGCCTCCCCAGATCCGCATCGACAGGAAGCTCTTTCAAGGACGGCTCCTGGACTCGCTGATCAGCTCCAGCAACGGCAGCGAGGAGGTTCTGGACAGGTCAAGGCTGTCCGTGTCCCAGGGAGGGGGCCCTGAGAACGGGCAGTTCGAGGACGGGGAGTTCATCATCGCGGAGGACATCACCCCCATCAACCTCACCCCCAAGTCCGCCACCACCTCCTTCTCCTTCCACAACGCCGCCCGCCCAGCACCCCCACCACCATCATCGACATGAACTTTGTCACCTCCGCCGCCGTGACCTCTGCCACCTTGCCCCGGGTGCGGGACAAGGGCAAACCCTCCCCCGTCAATGTTGGTCAAGTCGGACAATATTGACGCTGCCGTCAGTCCTCGCAGGCCTCTGCTGTCCGGGGTGGAGATTCAGGTAGAGGGGTGTGTGTGTGTGTGTGTGTGGGGGGGGGGGGGCTATGTGTGTGTGTGTGTGTGGGGGGGTGCGTGTGTGTGTGTGTGATTGCATCTATACTCTCATGTGCGTGTGGGAATTTGTGTTGTGCGAATGTATGCAAGCCTGCTTGCTTGCATGCTTGCTTACATGCATGAATGTATATTATGTGTGCGGATATTGAATTCATCGATTTCTTGTCAATCGTCATAACTATATAGAGACTGCAAATATATGGAAGGTATTTTACTTCAGATGCGTAAACTGATGAATGTATAGACACATCACTTTTTTCTAGCTAGTATCTTGCTTAATCAATTAAAAAAAACCTTTATAAATCCATAAAAACCTACACATCCCAGCTAAGAGTCAGGATCAATCACTGGGTGATGTTCAGGTTCACCAGTTTGGCTCAGAACCTCACGACATGGGGGTGCCGGAGAGAGCAGGCGTCAGGTTCAGCTCTGAAGAACGCACATTCCCCAGCCCCAGACCAGACGCCAGAGAGAAGGAGAAAGAGATGCGCGGGGCCGTCTCTGACGGGGAGATCGTCAGTGCTCCGGCAGCAGAGGCAGCAAGAGGGGACAGGACAGCAGCAGCAGCAGCAGCAGGGGCCAGCGTCACCAAGTCTCCAGCTTCGGTGAGTAGCCATGGTAGGGTGGGTCTTTGGTGTCCTTCGCTGGGGACCTCATCTTTTTATTATTTAAAAAAATATTTATTTTATTTTGAGGATAATGGAATAAGCGGCTATGTGCTTTTTTACGTCCATTCCCCGTGTTTATGCAGTATTGTAAATTTTGTCATCCGTTCCCACCGGCACACAATGGCCTACTCTTCCGAAAAGCGGAACGGGTTTCAACTTGTGCGCAAGATGTTCTGCATGTGTTCGCACACGGGACCTCTGTTTAGTCTCATCCGAATGACTTATGAGGGTAGTGATATCTCTTTTAACTCCCAGAGGTGTCGTTATGGCAGTGCACTGAAGTTTATTAGGCAGCAGCAGCAGTGCAGGGTACCTCTAGCTGGTGGCCTCTAGGCTGGCCTGACATTGATAGGGTCTTTCGGTCCTGAGGATGCAACATAACAAATCTGGTATGGCTGTGGCGGAGAGAAGGAAATGAGCGATGTAGTAGCAGCAGAACAGGAATGTTTCAGGAGATGAAGCAGCAAAGAAAATTTTTTAGGCAGTGTATTGTGGGCATGTTGAACCTGTCGGAGCCTGTATCTCCATGTAGTAGGAAGCATGCTGGGTATGATCGTGTCAGCCTCCCAACCGTCCATAGCGTTCAGTGTTACTCTGGTGTGTTGAGAGACATATGCTTCATTGAAAAAGAGCCAACCACACACAGTCCGAATAAATTGTCAGCAGTGCCCAAAGAGTCTTCAAGAGATATGGGGAAAAGTCAGTTCCAAGCAAAATCAATATAAAGATGTCACCTCAGGGTATTAATAATTTTATATCAACTTTGTTTGGTTTTACATAGACTTGTCTGCAGGTATCTCTTTGTGTGTGATTGATCTATTTGCTCAGTTACCGCCACATTGACTCACATTCTTGATATATATATATATATATATATATATATATATATATATATATATATATATATATATATATATATATATACATGTGTGTGTGTGTATGTGTGTGTGTGTGTGTGTGTGTGTGTGTGTGTGTGTGTGTGTGTGTGTGTGTGTGTGTGTGTGTGTGTGTGTGTGTAATATTTAAAATAAATCTAAAAGAATGGCAGTAAAGCTGATTTATAATTTCAACATAAATAACGAAATTAAAGGATAATAACAGCGAAGTTGATTTATGATCTCATTATACTTCGTAGTTTTTTTCTTTTATTTTTTATATGAAAATAATTATGAGGTAGTCTAAAACAAAAGATAATGGTTGCAGATCTGATTCAAATCATTTCAGTATATGTAGAGTCTGAAACTGCAGCCGCCGCTGTAGTCTAGTGGTTAGGGCGTTGGACTCGTAATCTAAAGGTTGCGGGTTCGATCCCAGCTTTCGGCTATGGCGTTGTGTCCTTGGAAAAGGCACTTTACGGCTATTTTCTCACCCCACCCAGGTGAAAAAGGGGTACCAACCTTGTGTTGGGGGTTAACCCTGCGATCGACTGGCGTCCTATCCAGGGGGTAGTCTATAACTCTCAGTCGCTTAACGCCACAGAAACCGGGATAAGCACCGGCCTGATGAGCCTTAGGCTCGGGACAGACAAAGTCTGAAACTAGTGTGATTAAACACAGTGTACATAACTTATACGGACACTAGACCATGATGTTGTTTGAACAGGAAAAGAGAGCGTACGCCGTTGCCCAGAAGAGGTCAAAGGGCTGGAAGAAAACGAGAGGTGAGTAAGACAGTGTGTCTGGACTTCTTCTGTGCTATTTTAACACAACATAGGCACTAAAGGATACTCGACACATTATGCATTTAGACATAATGCATTCAAGTACCTCACTCCCTCATCCCTCCGCACTCACGTGCACGCACACACACACATACACACACACACACACACACACACACACACACACACACACACACACACACACACACACACACACACACACACACACACACACACGCACACACGCACAGAGAGAGAGAGAGAGAGAGAGAGAGAGAGAGAGAGAGGAGAGAGAGAGAGAGAGAGAGAGAGAGAGAGAGAGAGAGAGAGAGAGAGAGAGAGAGAGAGAGACAGACAGACAGACAGACAGACAGACAGACAGACAGACAAACAGACACACACACATAAATAGACAAAGACAGACAGACAGACAGACAGAGATAAAGAGAAAGACAGAGACATGCTACAGGCAGGCACACGTCACAAGACACCAGTTAAAATGACGGTATCTGACCAATTCTCATAAGAATCCATAAAGCGATCACCCCCAGCAAAGACAAAAGCAAAAGAAGAAAGAGGATCACGCCACTATCATTGGGCTCAGCGGCTAACACTGAAGTCAGGTATGGCGACAGGTGAGACAGGTGAAGATCTGACCCCCATGTTTCTGTTCCATCATTTTCAGAGCACCATCATTCCACCTCCAGCGCCCTTCCCGCCATGGTGCCTCAGCCAGGGCTGGGCTGTCTCTTCCAGGAGGTCAGCGTCCCTGTCTACGCCACCTTGAAAGGGGTGAGCACACTGACACCTGACAGGGCTGTGTGCTGAGTGTGGCCTGCAGTGCCTGTGAAATTTACTTATTTGTGTATTTATTTATTTATTTATTTATTTATTTATTTATTTATTTATTTATTTATTTATGTATTTATTTATTTAGTCTTTTGTATCGAGGATAATGGAATAAGTTCTCATGTGCTTTTTTTTTTTTACATCCATTCCCCGTGTGTATGCAGTTGTTGTTTTTTGTAAATCATGTCATCTGTTCCCACCGGCACACGATGGCCTACTCTTGCGAAAAGCAGAACAGGATTTAACGTGTGCGCAAGATGTTCTGCGTGCGTGAAAGTTTCTGTGTACATGGTTGTGGTGTCACACTGGCTCGGAAGAGCTCGGAGAGGGGAGAATAGGGTGGGGAATGGGTATGAAAGAAGGGAGGAGTAGAAAGCAAGATGTATACTTGGAACTATTTCCGCAGCATTCAGATAATACTCATGTCTGAAGTTTGTCTGAATGTGGTTACCTTAATGGTGGGCAAAAATTGTTGCATACGGGAAAAATCTCATCATTGATGAACCTCGGAGTTCTAAAGAAAAATTAAAAAAAGATAAGAATGCATGAGCCCAAGTACAGTGGACTCTATAACATAGTAACTGCTTCTCGAATATATGACAATAAGGTTTTAAAATGGACAAGAAATTGCCACTTTTATTTATAGAAATGACTCTTGCTAAGTGAACAACGTCTGGGTTTCGGAACACTTTTATTTGCAGATCCTGATTCCTTAAATTTAGTGCCTAATTTCTTAGACAATGATCTAAATGAAGACATTGAAAAACAATTTCAACATCTATTAACTAGTAGGTTGGTTCGTATTTCACAATAATAGTTTATTCTACAGCTTGAGAATACTTGACTCCATCGCCCAATTCCTTTGATAATACTGATACTCAAACCAGATGGTCTAGAGGTAACGCACTGGCATAGAAAGCTAGAAGCGCAGACTTGATCACTGTGTCAAAACTTTCCCCCCATCCTCTAGACCTTGAATGGTGGTCGGGGTACTAGTCTTTCGAATGAGATGACAAACCGTGGTCCCATGTCCAACACGCATTCAGTATACGTGAGAAAAAAAATTTCACGGCGGCGAGAGAGAGTTATTTCTGAAAACAAACATGTAGAAAAGCAACTCTGACAAGGAAAAACTAAATACACTTTCAAACAGGAAAAAATGATATGGATATACCCTCTCCTCGGGGAGAGCAGCCCAAATTTCAAGCTGCCAGAATTGAGATTGAAGTGGTTTTCAATTCAATTCAATTTAATCCAGATTCCACTGGGTGATATATATTTTTGTGTTTCTGTACTAGGGAGTTTGCGTTGTCATGTTATCATCGTGCCACTCTGTTTCTCTATCTCTTTTGATTTTGCTTCCCTCTCTCTGTCTCTGTCTGTTGTCTGTCTGTCTGTCTGTCTGTCTGTCTGTCTTTGTCTGTCTGTCTTTCTCTCTCTGTCTCTCTCTGTCTGTCTCTGTCTCTCTCTGTCTCTGTCTCTGTCTTTCTCTCTCTCTCTCTCTCTCTCTCTCTCTCTCTCTCTCTCTCTCTCTCTCTCTCTCTCTCTCTCTCTCTCTCTCTCTCTCTCTCTCTCTCTCTCTCTCTCTCCCATAGCCACGCTTTTCTCCTCTACACACACACACACACACATACACACAGAGGCACTATCTCTCTCTCTCTCTCTCTCTCTCTCTCTCTCTCTCTCTCTCTCTCTCTCTCTCTCTCTCTCTCTCTCTCTCTCTCTCTCTCTCTCTCTCTCTCTCTCTCTCTCTCTCCACACACACACACCTCACACACACATACACACATACACACACACTCTTCACCCTCCCCTCCCCCCCCACACACTACACCTCCACCATGTTGCAGAAAGCAGCCCAGATCCGCAACACTCCCTTCATGGAGGACAGCTCCTCAGACTCTTCAGGTGACGAGGAGGAGGTGGTGGTGACGGAGTTGCTCCCCCCTGCAGACGGCAAGGCAGGTGGCATTGGCACAGATACCAGAGATACCAGACCTGGTCAGTCAAATTCAAAGGTTTATACTTTATTATCTCAAAGACAGAGAAATTCCGGCCTGTTATAAGCCATATATAAAAACATGAAACATGTAAAAGTAATATCAAGGATATATATAATGTATGTATGTATGTATGTATGTATGTATGTATGTATGTATGTATGTATGTATGTATGTATGTATGTATGTATGTATGTATGTATGTATGTATGTATGTGTGTGTGTGTGTATGTGTGTATGTGTGTATGTATGTATGTATGTATGTATGTATGTATGTATGTATGTATGTATGTATGTATGTATGTATGTACGTATGTATGTATGTCAAAACACAGGTTCTGAACATCAGCACGCACCCATCACAATAAAAAGAGCACCCACAAGTCAGCAGTGTGGTCTGGTGTGGTCTGGTGTGGTCTGGTGTGGTCTGGTGTGGTCTGGTGTGGTGTGAGGTGTGCATTTGGTATGGTGTGGCACGGATTGAGTGTTAAAGTATATAAAGGGCTTTAGTATTTGAATCTATTTGAGTTGAATATGTTTGCCTGAAATTCTGACATCGATTTGGGCTAGTGTGTATGAAAACAATGTTTAATTTTTAGAAATGCTTATTTGGTATTAAAATCAATTTGCCTGTAGTGGTTTTCGTGTCCCTATGTGTGGTGTGTGTGTGTGTGTGCAGTGTCAGACGGGTCCTGTGACTATGCCCTGCCCCCAGAAGACGTTTCCAGCAAGAGTGATTCTGACACCTCCGAACCTGAACAGAAACTGCTCAAGTTTGCTGCAGATAGTCAGAAACACGTAGGTCACCATAAACTGTGGAAAACCTTCATGATGTTTTGAAGAACGTGTGCCACTTTTCCAACTTTGGGTTGGATAGTTTTCTTAAGTTAATACCAACAAGAGCATATCATTTCATTTTTTGTGGACGTGTTGGAAGTCTGTCAATTATCTTCACGTTCTGCAAATTCTGTTTATCATTGTTTTTCTTCATGGTGTCATTTTATTATCTAGTGTTTTTTGTAGCTAGCTTTTTGTTCTGTAAACGTCCCCTTAAAATATGACATATAGGCGTTTTTGCTCTTCCATTTATATTGTGTGTTGAACAGTGATTTAAACTTGACCATTCATTTTGTGTGACATGGTAATACATTTATTTGTGCGCATAGATTTTCTGGACGACTGGAATTCTAAAATAACTGGTGTGAGATACACACTGAAGCATTTCATGTCATAAAACATATAAGGTTGAATACCATGGACTTCTCCTTTCTGTCTCAATCTCCATGCCCATCTTGTACCTTGATTGTTTGTTATTTATATCCACGCCCTGCCAGCTGCCGGTCATGAACTTTGAGTGGGGAACTAAAGAGACCGCTATGAGAAGCCGCGTAGGTGATCCTCAAATTCCTTGGGGGGGGGGGGGGGGGGGGTTCCTGGAAAGATAAGTTTTGATGTTTTTGTGTGTGCATGTGCATGCGTGTGTGTGTGTGTGTGTGTGTGTGAGTGTGTGTGCGTGCGTCGGTACGTGTGTGTGTGTGTGTGTGTGTGCGTGCGTACGTGTGTGTGTGTTTGTAACAGGACACGCTAGAGAAGTGTGGCTATCTCTCTCAACTGAGCGGCAAGGTCAAAACCTGGAGACGGCGTTTCTTTGTGCTGCGCAATGGGGAACTCTTCTTCTATAAATCCCAGGTTGGGCTCCCTCTGTCTGCCCGTGTGTCTGTCTGTGTGACTGTCCGTGTGTCTGCCCGTGTGTCTATTTGTTTTCCCCCTCTTTCTCTCTCTGAAAAAAGTAAAAGAATACTTACTCTGTAACCTGTGAACAATAATAAAAAAAAATTCATTTGGTTGGTTGGTTGGTTGGTTGGATGGCTGGTTGGTTGGTTGGTTGGTTGATTGGCTGGTTGGCTGGTTGGTTGGTTGGTTGGCTGGTTGGCTGGTTGGTTGGTTGGTTGGCTGGTTGGCTGGTTGGTTGGTTGG
>CM060324.1:822241-830472 GCA_030674155.1 Stramonita haemastoma
TTTGACTCACATCAGAATGCCATTGCTTCTGCCAATTCTTGTTCTGGTGGTGCTGAAAGTTTAGAAGGAGCTCTCTCCCTGATTTCTTGGGCTGACTATTTCATCCCCGAAGTCGGAATGTTGCTGCCTTAAAAAGTTGGCAAAAAACGTTGATTGCGTAAATTTTCAACATTGGTAAGTCTGGGAGCTCTAGCCGAGGAAGGAAAGCAAAATGGTAGAGGGTATAACATTCAGGGGTTGTCCTTCTGGTTCAAAGTAGACATCGTATCCATGACGTTATTGGTATGTCCAGAGATGGCATGACCTCCTGAAATCCAACATAAAAAGATATCTTTTGTTTTTACTTTTATAATTCCTGTTGTACCCACAGAGAAGAGCTTGACTTGGAACAGTGATGTTACCCAATTTGTTGTTGTTGCTATTGTTGTTGTCTTTTTGTAAAATTGTTCACCTAGAAAAGTATGTTGTGTCCAGGTGAAGAATGGCGTCACACGTCGTTGCTGGTGTGTCTTGCTGGGAAAACACTTCCTGTACTTCAGGTCACCTGGGGATAAGGTCAGAGGTTTTTTGTTTTTATTATCTTTTAATTTTATGTCATTAGATAACATGTACATGAGTGATAGAGAAATTGAAAAACAATGTATTAAATCTTATGTATTCACAAGCTCATCCATTTGTCTGTCAATATGTTCATCTATAAATTGATGCATGCAGGCATCCATGTACTTGTATCTGTTTTGTTTTGTTTAAGTTTGTCATTAAAAAAATTGTATCAGTTATTTGTATTATATTT
Organism: Stramonita haemastoma; assembly: GCA_030674155.1. Lineage (NCBI taxonomy): Eukaryota > Metazoa > Mollusca > Gastropoda > Neogastropoda > Muricidae > Stramonita > Stramonita haemastoma. The sequence goes on from CM060324.1 coordinate 823,035, forward strand.
TCTTGTTTTCTGATTTTGATTCAAATTATATAAACATTGTTCCTGCTATGTACTGATTTTTTTTTGTAAACTACACCAGCCTTATTGAGACACAGGCAAGTAAATGACATGTCATCTTCCTTTTCTAGTTTATATCCTTGTTGTCTATCCTCAATACTTTTACAGTATATACTATGGCAGTAAAGCAGTAACCCTCCTGACACTTGTCAGTACTTTGTAACACTTACTACCGTCCCTGTGACACATTGCAGACTCCTCTAGGGCAGATCAACCTGCAGGACGCCAAACTGGAGGAGATCGAGGGGGCCTGTGATTCCGATGACGAGGCCGACATTGCCGCCTCCCCTCTGCACGTGTTCGCCATCTGGCCCCCTGCCAGGCCCCCACCTACCTCGTCATCCCCACCCGCCAGGAAAAGGTCAGTGGCCACTGGTTAGGTAACGAAGTGGAATGGACATAGGAGAAATGCAGGTAGGAATTGGATCTCAGACTTGATCGGTATTTTGAATAGTAACAGTAGCATATAATTATGCAGAAGTGGTTTGAAGGTTTGACTAGCTCATTAGGTTAAGACCAGTGCATTAGGCTAAGACCAGTGCATCAGGCTAAGACCAGTGCATCAGGCTAAGACCAGTGCATCAGGCTAAGACCAGTGCATCAGGCTAAGACCAGTGCATCAGGCTAAGACCAGTGCATTGGACTATGTATCAGCATTTATTCAGTTGACTTCAAAGACACATGATTAGTCGTGAATGATTTTTTTTCTAACTGTGTTTCATATACTAGGTGTTTTTCTTTCCCTGCTGCTCATAACTGTGAATATGCGGCACCGGATGAAGAATGTTCTGCATTCAGCAACAATTTCTTCAGAATGTAAAGTGGATATTTCATTCTGTTCTTATGATATTTCATAACCAGCTAACAATTGAGGTTTTATCAAGGCATCAGGGAAGTACTTCAAAGATATCAATAAGCCTTCTGTACTTGATTTTGAAAGTACCATCACTGTTTTTCTGTTCTTGATTGTAATAAATGAAAGCGTCGAATACACACTGGTTATTTCGAAGTGAAATGATTGCATTATAATCTAGTGTTCTCAGTCTATTTTTACCTTATGTTTTCATTTTTGTGTTAGAGTGTTTTCAGAGAGTACTCCACCCCCTCTTTTCGTGTAGAATGATTTTCTTCAAGATATATACACAGGTTGGCTACAGCAACACTCAATTATTCCACAAGTATCAACGTTTTGACAACTCGGTGGAATTTTTCGGGTTATTTACTCGTACTAGACAATCCAGATATTTTTTGGGGAAAAGAAAGAAAGAAGGTTGGCGGAACACTTTCTTTTTTTTTTTTTTTTACAATCTGATATATGTTTATTACTGCTAGGTATCACACGTCTTCATATAGACATTGTTCAATATGATGTTATACTGGTTTTCTTGTTAACTCCATTGGTATGTAAAACACAAATCAGTTAAAGTATTCCTCCTCCATTGACAGGATTCCTGGCTGTACCACCTGACTGTGGCCACTGGCGGAGGAACAGGGACGGTGGGCACAGACTATGAGCAGTTCATCGCCAAACTGATGCAGGTCAACGCTGATGCCAGTGAGTGCAGTCTGTTCATGAACCAAAATTGTGTCCAGATAAAAAAAAAAACAACGAGCTAAAATGTCAACGGGAGTAACTTCCATTGAAGAAAAGACTGACTCACTGATTGGTTGTTGGAGTGATAGATTGACTGCTTGACTGATTGACTGACTGAATGATTTTAGGATAGATAGATTGACAGACTGATTTTTAGATAGATAGGCTGGTTGACTGATTCTTGAATTGATAGGTTGAATAATTGATTGATTGGATTGATAGATTGAATAATTGATTGTAGGATTGATAGACTGATTGACTGATTTATCACGTTATTGATTGACTGGCTGACTGATTACCTAACGGGCTGACTATTTTGTGGCCAGACTCGGGCCTGTGGAAGCACCCCCTGATGCTGTACAGCAAGGAGCCCCTGAGGGAACCGCTCACCACCCTGCCCTCCATAGAGCTGCAGCAGCAGGCCACAGAGCTCTTCAAGGTCTCTGTCTGCCCTCTCCTGTTTAGTTTTTCTTTGTTTTGGGTTATTTGAGTTGATTTGTATCACTTTGTTTTAATTTCTTGTTCTTTTATAAGGTTTGTTTCTTTAATTTTTGAAATGTATATAATTTTTGTATGGTGTGGACTAGCACATAGTATTGTTGTTTCGTATTATATATTATGTGATATGCAGCTGATGGATGGATACACGTCATGATTGTTTATGAACGGCTTTGAATCATATGTTGCCATATCGCACGTAGTGATAATCTTAAAAATGAAATCATTAAACACACGGTGACAGTTTGTGCAAAATGTCCACATAGAGATACTGCACACGTTATCTTTGTTTAGGCATACAGGTTAGTGAAGAAATAGATATAATACCTGACAATTGTAATTATCCATGAATGTGTAAATGAATTGTACAGATGGTAATTGATTCATTATTTAACACTCATCAAATGCTACGATCACTGTGTGTGTTTGGTGCAGACGGTGTACCAGTTCATGAACACGCCCATAGAGTCGCCCTCCCTGGAGTTCCACGTGGGGCTGGCCCAGGGTCTGCTGTCTCGCTGCCTGCTGCACCAGGAGCTGCAGAACGAGCTGTACTGCCAGCTCATTAAACAGACCTCCAGACACCCCGCCCAGCCCAAGACTGCAGTACAGGTCAGTGTCATCCATTGACTCTTTCTGCTTCTGTGTTTGGAACAGGATGTCTATTGTCTATGTCCAATGTCTATGACTATGACCATGGCTCTTATCTATCGACCTATCTATCTATCGACCTATCTATCTATCTATCTATCTATCTATCTATCTATCTATCTATCTATCTATCTATCTATCTATCTATCTATCTATATATATATATATATATATATATATATATATATATATATATATATATATATATATATATATATATATATAAAATATAAACCCATGTAAAACATACTTTCTATATTGTGACCTGTCTGTCTGTTGATCTGTTTATCTGTCAGTCTGTCTGTCTAGCTGTCTCATCTTACTTCTCGTTCTGTCTTTAACTTATTTGTGTGTGTGTATATGTGTTTGGTTTTTTTCCTTTATGTTAATCATAATGTTTCTTTACTTTATCATCTTTTCTGATCCTTTTTGTGAATAGTTTCCTTACTTTTTTATATGTATATGAAAATCCGCACCCCCTGAAATATAACAATGTACAACATGATAAAATTAAATATAAAAAAAAATATTTAGAAAAGGTCTCTGGACTGTACTTAACGACGTTAAACACACATTGTCATTTAGAATTACATATAACTCCTTAAACATGTAGACATAATAATCCCCAAACACTAACCTTCTTTCAACCTAGCATTCTTCTCTCCCAATTTATTCAAACTCCTACAAAACACACACGTAGACAACACCCACCTACCACAACAACAATCACACATCAAACCACCTAACAATTCTCCTCTCCCACAGAGCCTGCTGCTGTGCGGCAAGCATTCCTGGTTTCTGTGTGACGGGTCCCCCACCTCCCCCACCTCCTCCGTAGTGGATCTGACGGACTGCAAGCTGAACCCCTGCCCCCAGGCGCTGACGCAGGGCTGGCAGCTGCTGTCGCTGGCCGTGTCCCTCTTCATGCCCAAGCAGACCGTCAACTGGCTCATCAAGGTCCACCTGCACAGACACGCTGACCCCAGGTGAGTGGTGTGTGCTGGGTGGTGATTGATTTGGGGTTTGTGTTTTGTGTTGTTTTTGATTGGTGTTTTGTTTGGATGGGATTCTAAATTTGAGGTCCCGTGTGTGAATGTACGTAGAACATCTTGTGTACAAGTTATAAACCTGTTCTGCTTTTCGGAAGAGCAGCTCTTTGTGTGCTGGTGGGAATGGATGGCAACATAATAAAAAGCCATCATGCACACAGGTGTCGTGTTTAGATACCATTCTTGAAGAAACATCGGGGAGTTGGAGTCCCCAGGGCGGTTTGGGTTGTACATGGCAACGTTCTGACGGCTCTTGTGACGGCGATGGAACCATTCGTATCGCGTAACGGCGATTGCCTTTCTAATGGATCATTCCAGTGGCGTAGAGAGGGGGGTCTGCTGCATGGGTAACAGCTTGTCCTGCATACTTACTTAGCTTACCCAGGCTTTGCGCTCTAGATCTGGAGCATATTTGCACTGAAGAGCTATACACCAAGTTCCATCTTATCTTTCATCCCCTTTACAGATCTGAGGTAGGCAAGTACGCCATTTACTGTCAGCGGGCGTTGAAGGGTAGGGATCACATTTGCACTAAAGAGCTGTGTTCATAGGCACTGAAGACCTATACACCAAATTCCTCCTGATCTTTTCATTCCTTTCACAGAACTGAAGTGGGCAAGTACGCCATCTACTGCCAGCGGGCGTTGGAGAGGACGACCGTGAAGGGAGCCAGGGAAGCGCCGCCCTCCCGGATGGAGGTGATGTCCATGCTGCTGAGGCACCCCTACCACCACTCCCAACCCATCAGCATCCCCGTCCACTTCCTCAACGAGTCCTATCAGGTACAGGGGGGACTCCTGGGTGTGTGTGTGTGTGTGTGTGTGTGTGTGTGTGTGTGTGTGTGTGTGTGTGTGTGTGTGTTGTGTGTGTGTGGTTGTGTGTGTGTGTGTGTGTTGTGTTGTGTGTGTGTGTGTGTGGTGTGGTGTGTGTGTGTGTGTGTGTGTGTGTGTTGTGTGTGTGTTGTGTGTGTTGTGTGTGTTGTGTTGTGTGTGTGTGTGTGTGTGTTGTGGTGTGTGTGTGTTTGTGTGGTGTTGTTTTTGTGTGTGTGTGTGTGTGTGTGTGTGTGTGTTGTGTTGTGTTGTGTTGTTTGTTGTGTTGTGTTGTGTTGTGTGTTGTGTTGTGTGTGTGTGAGTGTGGTGTGTGTGTGTGTGTGTGTGTGTGTGTTGTGTGTGTTTGTGCACACGTGTGCGCGTGTGTGCATACGTAGGCGTATGCGCAATCATGTGCATGCAGTTGGGATAAACTGTTAGGTGTTGAATTACATCAACGTTTCACAGTTGGATTTCAAGTCAAGTCAAGTCAAGTCAAGTCAAGTCAAAAACACTGTAATCATCCCTGAAGGGCAATTACAATTGTTTTGTCCTGTTTCAATGTCCGCAAAGGTTATGGGGCACCTTTACCCTTTTCATATGTGTTTGGAGATAAGACTTCAGTTTGTAGTCTGATTTGAAAAGGGGTTGAAGTCAATACCAGTTTTCATCCCAGGAGAAAACTTACCTTAAAAAGACACACTACGGAGGCTTTGACACGTGTCCTTATTTACTATGGAACGACAAGAACTATATTGTTTAAATAAACCAGTTATCCCTTGAAAACTACTTGGACGTAAGCTATTTTCATGTGCCCCAGTTTTCTTTCCTTTATTATTTGAAAATCAAATCTGGTTTTTGTTCTTGATGCTCTAGACTTGAAGTTATCCCAGCTCCCATCAAGAGTAATATTGGTTGAATTCTTTAAAACATCTTTTCAGATTGTACCAAAAGTAATTCAATTCAATTCAAAACACTTTATTATCTCTTAAACAGAGAAATTCCAGTGGGTTACAAGCCGTATATAAGAACAAAAACCACGCAAAGATAATATCAATATAATGCAACACAGGTTCTGAATATTAGCACACACCCATCACAGTATAAAGAGCACCCACTTGTCAGCAATACCTCAGCCAGCCGCAAACCCATCCAAGCAAAACCACAAACATTCGTGTGCGCACCAATATGCCCACGCATCCACACAATCACACAAGGCCCGCACACACACACACACACACACACACACACACACACACACACACACACACACACACACACACACACACACACACACACACACACAAACACACACACACAAACACACACACACACAAACACACACACACACACACACACACACACACACACACACACACACACACACACACACAAACACACACACACAATATTGTGCACACAAGTAGCTGAATTGTGTATCATCTCATTATGAAATTGGTATCAAAAGAAACATGGATAAAAATGATCGAATGTCTGCTTTTTCCTCCTTCAGGTGGTGAGTTTTGACGGGTCCACGACTGTGATGGAGTTTGTCCAGTCCCTGAACAAGGTGATCGGAGTGAGGGACCCCGCCCAGTCCGGCTTCGCTCTCTTCGCTGACGACCCTCGGGGCACCGGGGTGGAGTACTGTCTGGAGGGACACCTCAAGGTGTGTGTGTGTGTGTGTGAGTGTGAGTGTGTGTGTGTGTGTGTGTGTGTGTGTGTGTGTGTGTGTGTGTGTGTGTGTGTGTGTGTGTGTGTGTGTGTGTGCGTGTGTGTTTGTGTGTGTAGGATTTTGGATTTGGAATTGGCAGAATTTAAGTCATAACAGTTGTTTTTTTTAATTCTGCTTACCACTAATGTCTTGACAACAGTTTCACCTCTTTTTTGTTTTGTTTTGCTGAGACAGTTTGTTCGATTTGTTATTGGGTACATATAGCTGTTGAAGTCATGGCAGATTGTTTTTTGTTTGATTTGTTTTTTTTGTTTTTTTTTACTTTTCATAAAAATATACATAACTTCTTGTAGAGATTGTAGTAGGCACTTAAAGTTTGAATTTAAGAACCTTTTCTGCAGTTTGTTTTTTACTCATATGTAATGTGTGTGTGTGCGTGTATTCATGCGTGCGTGTGTGCATGCCTGTGTGCATGCGTGCTTGCATACATGCACATGAATGACTGTGTATGTGCTTACTTCTATATACACAACTGCCTATTATCCCTGTGTCCCCCAGGTGTGTGATGTGATCTCCAAATGGGAACAGGCTCTCCGAACACACCTGTCTTCAGACAGCCTGGAGGACTGCAGTCGATCCATCCGTCTGCTGTACAAGAACAGGTGAGCACAGAGTACAGTGTGTATGGGTATCACACACTGCAATCTCATCACATCTGTCCTCTGGTTTTGAAGTCTACCCACACTCTGCTGAGAGTGCTTAGAGTGCTGCACTGAAGAGCAGTTTCCTCCACTGTGTTTGTAGTGGGCAAGAAGTCTGTCTGTATATTTCTTTATTTTCATTCTGTATTGTTGTTTATCCACCATTAGGTATTTCTTTTATTTCCTCAGCTAGAGCTCCGAGGTTCACCAGTAGTTAGAGTGTTTGGTCTGCAGCCGTTTTTTTCCCCACCATTAAACTTGTAGCGTACTGATTCCAGAGATGATGTCTAAACACGACACGTGTGTATATGTGTTTTTTTTAAATGATGTCATGTTTTCATACGGGCAGGCAACGACCTACTTTTAGCGTGAGTGCAAGGTGTTTTACCTGCGTTAGTACACGG
>CM060324.1:830572-835572 GCA_030674155.1 Stramonita haemastoma
TGCATTGCAAGTGTGTGTGTGTGTGTGTGTGTGTGTGTGGTGTGTGTGTGTGTGTGTGTGTGTGTGTGTGTGTGTGTGTGTGGTGTGGTGTGTGTGTGTGTGTGTGCGTGTGTGTGTGTATGTGTGTGTGTGTGTGTGCTTGCATGCATTTGATCACAGCTATATGCCTGCTTGTATACTAAATCTCAGTTCTGTGTTTTACATGCCTCATTTGTGTGTGTGGTGTGTGTGTGTGTGTGTGTGTGTGTGTGTGTGTGTGTGTGTGTGTGTGGTGTGGTGTGTGTGGTGTGGTGTGGTGTGGTGTGGTGTGGTGTGGTGTGGTGTGGTGTGGTGTGGTGTGGTTGTGTGAGTGCAGGTTGTGTTGTCGCGCGTGCATGTGTGTGTGTGTGTGTGTGTGGTGTGTGTGTGTGTGTGTGTGTGTGTGTGTGTGTGTGTGTGTGTGTGTGTGTGTGTGTGTGTGTGTGCGTGGTGTGTGTGTGTGTGTGTGTGTGGTGGTGTGTGTGTGTGTGTGTGCGTGGTGTGGTGTGGTGTGGTGTGGTGTGGGGGGGGGGGGAGGGTGTTAGATAGTATGAGACAGAGAGAGACGAGAGTATGCATGTTCGTGTGTAGGTGCATAAACATAAACATGCACAAGCACCAAAGTGTAAATTCATGACTATGAGCATGTGAGAGAGACAAACTCGAAATGGTTTATTCAGTATAGGCTATGGCCCCTTACTGAAGGGGGAACAATGCACCAGTTTCAAAGCCAAACAGTGGCCAGGTGTTCCAAACCATATTCTGTAAACATGTCATTTTCAATATGTAGATTAACACAAAGCACAACATACTTATTTTGACAGCAAATGGTTCAAGTGACCTGAAAAAGAAAATCTTCACTGTTTTCATTATGCTCTTTTTGGTTGTGTCATCTATAAACTTCATACAAATCAGCAGGTAACAAAATATTATCATTACACTTTTACCTGTGTCTGATACACATTAAAACAACCATGATTATCACTAAAACATTTATCATGTGATGATGCATGCATTTATATTTCTAATGAGAGATTTATTTATTTATTTATTCTTTTATATCGAGGATAACAGAATAAGCAATCATGTGCTTTTTTTCATCCGGTCCCCGTGTGTATGCAGTTTTGTAAATCTTGTCATCTGTTCCCACTGGCACACGATGGCCTACTCTTATGAAAAGCGGAACAGGATTTAACATGTGCGCAAGATGTTCTGCATGCGTTCGCACACGGGGCCTCGGTTTAAAGTCTCATCCGAAGAGAGAGAGAGAGAGAGAGAGAGAGAGAGAGAGAGAGAGAGAGAGAGAGAGAGAGAGAGAGAGAGAGAGAGAGAGAGAGAGAGAGAGAGAGAGAGAGAGAGAGAGAGAGAGAGAGAGAGAGAGAGAGAGAGAGAGAGAGAGAGAGAGAGAGAGAGAGAGAGAGAGAGAGAGAGAGAGAGAGAGAGAGAGAGAGAGAGAGAGAGAGAGAGAGAGAGAGAGACAGCCATATTTTAACATCAGAGGATTTTTTTTTTTTATCTTCAATGAAGAAATGAAGAAAAAGGCGATTATGCTCAGAGCTTGTCATGGCTGAAGACAACTTCAACATAACATTTCAAACCATATCAAGCAATCTAATTCAATGTGTTGCATGTCTTGGCCTTTGCTGGCATCAATAACTGGCAAAGCTTCAGGCCTGAACCATGTTATCCTATAGTATCAGAATAACCACATTTGGTTAGAATGGGTTTGGGGGGGGTTTCCCTGCTTAACCTTCTGTGACATGTGATATATATGTGTCCTGCTGAACCACCCCAGTAGTTTAGTCTTTTGTTTATTATTATTATATTTTATACTACTTTATGTCACAGCAGATTTTTCTGCGTGAAATTCGGGCTGCTCTCCCGGGGAGAGCGCGTCGCCACAAGTGCAGCGCCTACCCATTATTTTCTTTTTTCTTTTTCCTGCCTGCAGCTGTATTTGTTTCCCTATCAAGAGTGGCCTTTTTCTACAGAATTTTGCCAGGGACAACCCCCTTGTTGCCGTGGGTTCTTTTGTGTGCACAAAATAATGATGTGCAACACACAGGACCTCGGTTTATCGTCTCATCTGAAAGACTAGCGCCTAGACCACCACTCATGGTCTAATGGATGGGGGGAAAGTTTTGGGCCCAAATGGGATTTGAACCACTGCACACTCCGACCCAGACTTTTCACTTTCTAGGTAGGTGCGTTCCCTCCTAGACCACCGATCCACCTTGCCTGTCAGACCACCAACATAGTATTACCCCACACTATGATTATGGGTGGGCAGACATGCTCTGGTCTGTGTGTATACACTTGTAAGTTTTTCTTTTGATGCTGCACTGTCCTGCCTGAAGCTGAATAAAACATGTGATGATAGCTTTTCCAAGCTTGTCAGCATGGTCGTGGCTGTTCAGGGTCGTTTTTATCAGGAGGTTATATGTTGTTTTTTTTATTTCAACAGGTTGCCGCAAGCACACAAATCTGTTTCAAATGTTTATAATTCCGTTGACCTTGACTTGTCCAGAGAGCTGAACTCATGATCTGAAAGAATCTAAATGTTGAGGTTTAATTAAGATCCGCTGAACTACCCATTTGAAACTTCAGAAAAAAAAAAAAATCTTGCACTCGACATGTTATAAGCCTTTCATAGAAGACCAAGGCAAATATGGTCAATGGTATGAATGATATGAATGTCCCCAGCATGCAATCCAAGACCTGGAGAGGGATGGGCTCCACCAGATTAAACTCACTATGGACACATCGCAAGAAAATTTCACAGCAAAACTCCACAGGGAGTTATGGGAGAAGAGAGTCAGAGAGACAGACAGACACTGAGGCAGACACAAAAGCAGAGAGAATGGGGAAAACCATAAAATGAAAATTAGTGAAACAGTCTGTGAATGGCCACATGCATGTGAACGATTTGAACACAAGCACTTTTGATTTGTTTGCTTTACAAGAGTCAGTGCTATAGCAATTCCATACTTAATCATGATCATGATCATTAAAGTACCCCATGTAGTTTGAAAAAGTCCTTCGGATGAGACTATAAACCAAGGCCCCGTGTACAAACACATGCAGAATATCTTGCGCACAAATTAAATTCTGTTCCGTCTTTTTATAAGAGTAGGCCATAGTGTGCCAGTGGGAACAGATGACACATTTACAAAACTGCATACACATGGGGACTGGATGTAAAAAAGCACATGAAGGCTTATTCCACTATCCTCAAAATAAAAGAATAAATAAATAAATAAAATAAATTTTAAAAGCCTTATGGTAAATCTAAAAGCTTGCAGTAAGCAAGCAACACACGTTCCACAATTCCACGTGCGACCTCATTTTCCATTTAATGGCCGTGTGGATGTCAGGACACAGTCTCTTTTCACAGACAGACGGCACTCGACTGTTTGTGTTTGTTTCATTACTTGCTGCTGCTGCTGCAGCACAAATGTGCTTCCCCATCAGCACCACCAGCTTCCTACAACCCCCCCCCCCCTCCCCTCCCCCCTCCCCTCGCCACAAAAGTATAAAAGCAGAAAGCAGCTAACACAGGTTACATACACTGTACACAACATCTGTTGTCCTGACCATAAAACAAAGGTGATAGCATCGATGTACAGACAGGCAAAATGGGAACCTGCATTCCTCTGTATGTACAGCTGTTGACAGACAGACAGATCTGCACTGGCCATTGTCAACATTCACTCTTTTTTTTTTTTCTTTTTCTTTTTTCACATCTACATTTAATGCTTAATGACATGGATTATTTATGATTCTAAACTTTTTCTCTTTTTTTTTTTCTTTTTTTTTTGGGGGGGAGGGATTTATAACACAAAGCAAATGTGTAACTGCCAATTACTTTGTTGACTTTTTGTACAGATTACAGAAGAAAAGTACAGATAACTACATTGTAAGTGTAATGGACTAAAACTGTCAACCCACACACCAATACATTAGTGTACACACTACAAACTACCACAGTTAGTTTATTATCCAGAAAATCATGGGGAGGTGTTGGGGGGGGGGGACAAACTGTCATCTTTTTTGTCACTATAGTAATTGAGTAATTCAATGTTTCTATAAATTAATTTTATACAGTCTGTAAGGTTGACCTTCGTTCAGATATGAATATCTATACTACAGATCTGTTTGTATCACAGATCCTGGCCGAAGATGCTTGACTTCAAAGTGTCACATGCACGCACACAATAGAGTTATAATACAATAATCCAGTTCATAGAAACTACAGTTTTCAACCTTTGAATCATTCCTACATGACTGACCAACCATGCATGCAACACTGAAGGCAATGATACAGCAAAGACACAGTGAATAGCCAATGAGACCTGACAGTACCCTAAAACTACCATTGCAATTGTGCAGGGGGGGGGGGGGGGGGGTCTTTTTTTCCAGCATGTGTCCTTATCTGTTCTTCTGTCTTATCTGGTTACTAATTTTGCTCTTCTTTTTAAAGTAATTTATCCTATACTCAGCCTAATGTGACTGGATCCTTGTCACCTAAAGTTCCAATCTTGAACAAACGTCAACTTTTTTGTTGTTGTTGCTGTCTGTCCATCTTGCCTTGTGTGCACGCTGGATGGAGAACACACGAAGCAGGAACATCAGTCTTTGTTTTTTGGTTACCATTTTTTATCCCTTTTGTCTGAATGATACCTTTCTCACCTTGAACAACTCCCCAAATAGATACTTACTTACTTAATTATTATCTGATCTATTTCTGCACATGAGCAATTTACAAGAATGTAAGTAAATAAGAAGATAAATAACTGCAAAAACTGTCAACTTAACCAAAAAAAAAACCCAGTTAAATAAAAACACAACACTCACTCAACTGAAGTGAGAAAACTGAATAAGTCATCAACCATAGCAAATAAGCAAGACTGTATTCTCAAGGAAAAAGTAGTGGAGGAAAAACAAGTGCAGGTACCAACTTCTCAATCATTTCGGAAATGACT
>CM060324.1:840572-843072 GCA_030674155.1 Stramonita haemastoma
CAGATGACAGAATAGAAACAACATCTTGCATTTCTGCTGATTGTATACTTAGAAAATTATGTTTACTACGTAATGTTTCATATGCTTTACATTGGAACAGAAAATGAACTTCATCATCAACATTATGACCACATAATGGACATGGTAACTGTATGGATGTCTCAGTCTGGAACCATCTTTTGTTGGCATTGAAACCAATGTTCTTAACCTAAATCGAGCATAATTAATCCTGTGCCATTTATCAGTGATTACTTTAAGATATTTTTCCGTCTGAAAGACGGATTTGAAAGAAAAGAACCAGCTATATTTATTTTTACTTTCCATATCTGAGTGCCAGTTTTGTTTAAAAGAGCAAATGAGCCTATCTTTAAATTCCGAAAGAAACTGGCACTCATTACCAACTTCCTGAGACATCCACACAATCCCAAAGCCATGTTCCGACAAAACTCTTTTAACCTGATAAGCCCAGTTCTCTTTACCCAATTCCATCTGCATAATCAACATTTCATATGACTGCCTGCATAAACGTGTTTGTGGAAGTTTCAACAGTTTTAACCAATATTTAATACATTTTACAAAAGTTCTTACATATAAAGGATATCTTCCTGTCTCTCCATAAAGCACAGTGTTAGATGAGTGTATTGGTACATTTAAAAAACGTTTCATGGCAAATGTGTGAACTTTTTCCATTTGTGTATTTACATTAAATCCCCATATTTCTGAAGCATATGTAAGCAAAGGTTCTATTTGTGTGTCGAATAATTTCCAGAAAAGGGAACAGTCTATCGTATTAAGCTTTCGTAATGTTTTTAAAATTTCTATAACACCTTTTTTCCCCTTCCTACAAGATTCTTCCCATGCAAAATTTAGACTTAGCCTTGTTGAAAATATCATCCCTAAATATTTATAACTATTGACTATTTTAACTTCAGCATTTCCATAAAACCATTTTTCACGAACTGATAAATGTCCACCCATTCTAAAAACAATAATATTTGTTTTATCCATATTTACTGATAAATCAAAACGATCTGCCTCCTGTTTTAAGACATTTAACTGATTTTGTAAACCGATAACAGTCTCAGACAAAAGAATAATATCATCAGCAAAAAGTAATAGAAATATCTCAATTGCTCCAGGAATTATTTGGATGCCATGTTTTCCCTTTTTTGATAGCTCAATAGCTAGTTCATTTATAAAAAATGAAAACATTTGTGGGCTTAAAATACAACCCTGCTTCACTCCCTTGGGGCATTCAAAAAAATTGGAATATTTGTTCCCTGCACGCACACAGGCTAAAACTGAATCATAAATAGCTCTAAGGGCAAAATAAAGTTTACCATTTACACCGTTTTTTCGTAGTACATTCCACAATATATTTCTATTTACAGAATCGAAGGCTTTTCTAAAGTCCACAAAAGCCACGTATAATTTTTTACTGGAAAGCAAATGTTTTTGAACAAGAGAGTATAAAGTAAATATATGATCCACAGTGCTGTATTTTGCTCTAAAGCCCGCTTGCTCTTCAATTAATTTTTCTTCATTATCTGCCCATTCAGTTAATCTTTTATTCAAAATATAAGTATAAAGTTTACTTAATATGCTAGTGAGAGCTACTCCGCGATAATTGTCAGGGTTATTAATATCTCCTTTTTTATGAATTGGGATTATTACGGACTTGGCCCACTCTAAAGGGAAAGCACCTCTTTCAAACAAATGATTAAATAGCTGAACAAGAAAATTAATAACTGTGGAGTTAGTGTACTTGAGCATTTCTCCAATTATTTTATCAGGACCAGCACTTTTCCCTGTTTTTAAATGTTTAATAGCATCAAAAATCTCATTATGAGTTATCGGATTGTTAAATAATGGTTCAAATATTTCATCTTCCTGTAGTACATCTACATTCTCTTGTGTTTTTGAACAATTAAAGTCATTAAAAACATTCAAAAAGTGATCATACCATTGTTGAATAGTTATATCATTGTATACTAGTGACTTACGGTTAACGGATCTGATAACTGACCAGAATGTTTTGGAGTCCTTAGAAGAATCTTTAAGTTTCTCTAATCTCTTTTCGTTAAAATCTCTTTCTTTTGTTTTTCTTAGATGGATGTATTCTTTTCTAGCAGTAGTGTACATTTGTCTTTTTTCTGTTTTATCCTGATTTGTTTTACAACGTTGAAATCTTTTTAATAATCTCTTAACGTCTTGTTTTTTTCGCTCACATTCAGTATCAAACCAATCGTTACATTTTTTTCTACCTTTTCTAATTGTTCTAACCATACATGCAGCAGCCCCACATAATGCTTTAACAAACTGATCTAAACTGTTATTTATATCTGTGTTCAATAGTTGGGTAGCTACTTCTAAGCTCTCTTGAAATTCTGCACTATTAAGCTCTTGTTTATATACTTCTACAAAATCTTCTGACCATATGATTTTTTCTTCACTCTCCTGTTCTCTGCTTTCCATACTAGTGCATTCATTATTTACTTTC
>CM060324.1:850572-858151 GCA_030674155.1 Stramonita haemastoma
CTCTGACAGCAGAGTTAGAGAGGAGAATCCAAGCATTCGAGAACAAGTGCCACAGAAGACTCCTCAAAATATCATACAAAGAACACAAGACCAATAACTATGTGAAAGAAGAAATCAAAAAGCGTGTGGGCCCCCAAGAGCCTTTGCTCTCCACCATAAAGAGGAGAAAGCTAATGTGGTTTGGCCACACCACAAGACACAACACCCTAGCAAAAACCATCCTACAAGGAACAGTCGAGGGCAAGAGAAGAAGAGGCCGCCAAAGGAAATCATGGGTTGACAACATCAAAGACTGGACCGCCCAACCCCTACAACACCTCCTACTAGCCACACAGGATCGTGAAGCATGGAGAAAGATCTCTGTTGCGTCTTCTCTCATGTCCCCCCTACGTCCTTTGGGACATGGGACTGAGTGAGTGAGTGAGTGATGCCTATAAGTATAATGATCTACGCTAGGCAGTCTATGCAACAATACTGTGAATCATGATGAAATATTAAATCGGCGAACAACACTAAGCACTGCTTATTCCAAGCTATATTTTGATTTGTTCAACAACACTGCACAAAACAAAACCGTACATTCATCAAACTAAGTAGGCCTACTCCGTAGCTTAAAGTCTGTAACTGTAAGCTCGAGTAGCCTAGTAGCCTAGAGGGCTTAACTCGTGACACATAGCGTAGCGTGCGTATGCACATGTATGTATTACATACTGACACTGTGATTTCAATTACCTGAATCATTGTATGTGATTCATCCAGACAAAATACTAAGCCTGATGCGCGAATCTGTCTAGGAGTGGCAATCTGTTACTTTCGCTTGTGGCCGAACAGCTCAAGCTTGTTCCATTTTATTTTTAAATGTAACACTTTACAAATGCTAGCCTACATCTGATAGCAGACGGTAGATCAACACTCACCTTTTCCCCAATAGGCAGTACCTTGCTTCTTCTTTTCACAGACGGGGATCGGCGGATTTTTCTTTGAAATTTATCCATTACACTATAGACAGTTTATCCGCCAACACACAATCACCATTTTCGTCCTCCAGCACACCTCTCTTTGAATTTCGAACTGGCTGCAGACAGCAGCAGCGTCATTTGGTTGAATGCGGGTCCATAACTGTTACACGTGTTCTCATTGGCTAGGTGGTTGTGACAGACTCAACGAAATCGGCGAGTCTCCGCCTACTTTGAGCACGTGTTGCGCAGTTTAAGCATTATGTTTATATTACATGTAGGCTACGTGTGTGTAGTGTGTGCAATGCTAACTAGTGATATAATAAATGAGAAACTTCAATTTGATTGCTTTCGTTGTCTGTTTAAATATGTTTAATCATCCACACATGTCTGAATTATGAAAAATATCGGTTCAACACTACAAATGGAGGCAGACTTACAGGGACAGGCCAGCAAAAATCAATAACCGATAAACAGGCTATCTTGGTAAAATATAATAATAATAATCATCATCATCATCATAATGACAATAATGATTTTTATTTATTTTATATTATACCACTTTATGTCTTAGCAGATTTCTCTGCGTGAAAGTCTGGTGCTCTCCCCGGGGCAAGTGCGTCGCCACAAGTGCAGCGCCACCCACTTTTTTCTTTTTACTGTATTTGTTTTCCTATCAGAGTGGCTTTTTTCTACAGAATTTTGCCAGGGACAACTCTCTTGTTGCCGTGGGTTCTTTAACGTGCGCTAAATAATTTTGTGTAACACACAGGACCTCGGTTTATCGTCTCATCCGAAAGAGTAGCACCCAGACCACCACTCATGGGGAAAAGTTTTGGGCCCAAACACGATTCGAACCACCGCACCCTCCGACCCGGACTTTTCGCTTTCTGGACAGGCATGTAACCTCACGACACCGATCAACCGTGATGCTAATGATGATGATAGTAATAAATGAATAGACAGATCAAATCTATAAAAAAAAAAAAAAAAAAAATTAAAAAAAAGAAAGAAAGAAAGAAAACAAAATAAAACGAAAACAAAAAACATAAATAACTTTTAAAACTCATCAGTAACTTAATCTGACCGGGATAAGTATTTTAAAAAGTTCTTTTCTGTTTGCCTAGTCTTACCTGGGCGTGCGTTCCAAAAAAGGCTGTTACATCAGCAATTTTGTTTTTAGGGGGGGGTGGGGGGGGTATAATATTAGCCCCAGAGGGTTTCCTGATTTAGGGACTGTTACATCAGTGTCTGTATGGCTGCTTGTTTCTGCAGTTTTATAATCTTTACTAAGAAAGGGGGGGGCAGGATGGTTAAGACGCCTTTTCTTCCCAGTTGGACGAAAAAATCGAACTGAATGTCAAAGTACTTTGGATGAGGCCCTGTGTGCGAATGCACGCAGAGCACGTGCACACGCTAAAAACCCGCTCCGCCTTTTAGAAAGAGAAGGCCATTGTGTGCCGGTAGGAACGAAAACCAGCATGCACACAGGTGTCATGTTTAGACACCATCCCTGAGGTAGGAACGAAAACCAGCATGCACACAGGTGTCGTGTTTAGACACCATCCCTGAGGTAGGAACGAAAACCAGCATGCACACAGGTGTCGTGTTTAGACACCATCCCTGAGGTAGGAACGAAAACCAGCATGCACACAGGTGTCGTGTTTAGACACCATCCCTGAGGTAGGAACGAAAACCAGCATGCACACAGGTGTCGTGTTTAGACACCATCCCTGAGGTAGGAACGAAAACCAGCATGCACACAGGTGTCGTGTTTAGACACCATCCCTGAGGTAGGAACGAAAACCAGCATGCACACAGGTGTCGTGTTTAGACACCATCCCTGAGGTAGGAACGAAAACCAGCATGCACACAGGTGTCGTGTTTAGACACCATCCCTGAGGTAGGAATGCCGGTAACTAAATTAATGGGGGGGGGGGGGGGGGGGGGGGGGGGGGGGGGGGGGGGGGTCTCATATGCATAAATCTCACCATTGGCGAACCTCAGAGCTCCAGCTGAGGAACGAGAAAAAAAAATGTGGACTATTGTAAGGAGGTCTTCATAGTGCTCAATGTGAACCTTGCCTGACGCTGCTGCACACCTCTGCATTAGCCTAGTGGTCAGAACATTGCGCTGGCAATCTGACGACCCGGGTTCGATTTCTGGTCGCGGGGATTTTTCCTCTGGTGTTAACATCAGTGCTGACTCCACTCTCCCCAAAAGTTCTTCGGATGAGACTATAAACCGAGGCCCTGTGTGCGAACGCACGCAGAACATCTTGCGCACACATTAAATCCTGTTCCACTTTTCGTAAGAGTAGGTCATCGTGTGCCGGTGGGAACAGATGACATTTACAAAAACTGCATACACACGGGGACTGGGTTTTAAAAAAGCATATGAATGCTTAATCTATTATCCTCGATATAAAAGAATCAATAAATAAATGAATAAGTAAAATTCGTCACACGGATTTGAAAGACTGAGAGGCCAAGAATTATCCTATAAACAGCGCCTCATTTCAGCTGCTTGAATCCTTCTCTCTACATCCGCTGGTGAAATGCAGGACGATCACGCACACACACGAAGATGGAAAGAAACTGCAGTGAACACCGAGGTGTTTCCAGTTTTGTCTTCATACTGACGCTTTCATCTTTGATTTAAAACAACATTCCATCCCCGAAGTCGGAATACAGCTACCTAAAAAAAAAAAAAAGAAGGGGGGGGGGGGGCGTAGTCGTATAGCAAAAACCTCACGACTGGTAAACCTCAGAGCTATAACCCAGGAACGAAAAAAAGAACAAACAAAAAATATTGTTCGTTCAGAACAACGAAAACACCATGAACATTCCATCCCCGAAGTCGGAATGCGGCTGACTGAAAAAAAAATGGGGGGGGGGGGGGGGGGGGGCTCACATAGCAAAAATCTCACCATCGGTGAACCTCATAGCTCTCGCCGAGGAACGATAAAAGAACAAACAAACCCAAAATATTGTTCGTTCAGATCAACAAAACACCATGAAATGATTACCACAAACATCCAGTGCTGATAATAGTAGGCCTACTCTAAAATAGATACGTGTACATAATTATATTGGCTGTAGCTGAACATCACCTGGTCAAATACAGGAAATATAAACTAGTTGGAGCGTTACGTCTGTGTAGCTCATGAACTTGCCTCTGATTCTGTCTGATGCCTGATTCTCGCGGATGATGGAATCCGGGCATTTGAAATCTACCACGGTCTGACGTTCTTGTCTAATGTGTGTGATCTTGGTTGGGACTAGATTTAAGAACTGGTCGTCAACGTCTCCTTTTTTTTCTTTTTTTGGTAATCAGATTTTCAGTTTTTCTATTGCGCAACTAGGGAGTGATAAAATCACAGCCATAGGCCAAGGAGCACTGAAGTGGGAATCTATGCTTTCCTATGGCTATTTATTGATGGACATGAGTTGAGCATGCATTTTCTTCTCCTCTCTTCTCTCTCTCTCTCTCTCTCTCTCTTCTCTCTCTCTCTCTCTCTTCTCTCTCTCTCTCTCTCTCTTCTCACTCTCTCTCTCTATGTCTTTTCCTCGCTGTTCTCCTCCTCCCGGACCTTGTTGTTGTTGTAGTTGTTGTTGGTACCTTTCTGTTCCACTTTCATCGCCTTCCCTTAAATCTGTTCGTTATAAGCCAGTGGATGGTGTGCTGGTCTTCAGGGCTGCCAGTGCATGATCCCCTCTGTATCTTTGTCTGCTCTCCCTTGTGTTGGTCTGGTATGAAGGACTGGTCTGTAGGCCTTGTACAGTCCGGATACAACATCAACTTCTCTTTCTTTTTTAAAAAAATTATTCATCAGCACAAATCTCCATGCCAAACAGGAATGTTTCATTTAACTGGGCGTTTAATCACGTTCAGCAAGTTCTTCTTCTCTCCTGAAAGTCAGCTGGTGTCACCTCAAATTTCAAGATGTGTGGTGGTCCTCTTACTCCAATGCGGGAGTCCTTGTGATCCTCAAGGCCATACTCACTCTCGATGTGCCCCCACAAGATGTTGAAGAACTCAGTGTGGATGACATTGAGAAGGCTGGATTGGTGTTCACAAACCCACCACACTCTCCCAAACAAGAACTGTTCCGCAAGCTGTGTATGTATGTATGTATGTATGTATGTATGTATGTATGTATGTATGTCTGTCTGTCTGTCTGTCTGTCTGTCTGTCTGTATGTATGTATGTATGTATGTATGTATGTATGTATGTATGTTGTATGTATGTATGTGTGCGTGCGTGTTTGCGTATATATGTATGCATGCATGCATGGATTCCCTGCGTGAAATTCGAACTGCTCTGCCCCGTAGAGTGCGTCGCCACAAGAGCAGCGCCACCCATTTGTTTCTTTTCCTGGCTGCATGCCTGTGTATTTGCTTCTCTCTCAGAATGGATTTTTTCCACATAATTTTTCAAGGGACAACTCTTGTTGCCGCGGGTTCTTTTAAGTGCACTAAATGCGTGTTACACGCGGGACCTCGGTTTATGTCTCATCCCAGATACTAATCGCGGTTTAGTGAACGGGGGATAAGTTTCGGGTACAAAAACAAAAACTGAAACAAAACATTCTCAGAGGTGTAATGCACACTTCAAGTTTTTTCTATCACTTTTTTTTTTGTTTTTTTGTTTTTTTTGGGGGGTTACTTATTCATTCTTTTATTTTGAGGATAAAGGATAAGCATTCATGTGCTTGTTTACAGTCTGTCCCGTGTGGATGCGGTTTCGTAAAGTTTGACATCTGTTCCCACCAGCCCACCATGACTTGCTCTTTCAAAAGGCGGAAAAGGTTCTTAACGTGTTCAAAAGATGTTCTGCGTGTGTTTGCTCATGGAATTTCGGTTTATAGTCTCAAACATCAGGGGGGAAATCCCCTTAATCAGGCGCCCGGATGCAGACGGCACGACGTAGGCCTACCATGCTAAAAAAGTGACACTTGCGCACTCCCTGTGCACTAGCCTACGGTCAACGCTTGGTAGGACCAAAGATAGTACTACACCCTACGAACCTACATACACATCTGCCGGCCAATGGGCAGTGCCTGAAGACAGGTAGCTGAAATCACCAGCCTGATCCCGAAGAAGAACGGTATATGATCCTTCTATTGTGGAAGACCAGGATCTCCCTGCTTCTCAATTGCGTTGAACTCTTGCTTACGAAGCTGCTTGACTGAAGCTGAAAACATACAACAACAGTATTCAACAGCAAGAGCAGCAACAACAAACAAAATAGAAGAGAGAGAGAAGAAAAATTAAAAAAGGTTTGGACTCTGAGAGGCAGTTTTTAGCACACGTTGATATTGTGTCATTGTGGTGCATTGTGTTATTGTAGGCAGTTTGGTAAACGAAAGCAGTCACACACATTGACATGTATAACATGTGCAACTGGCTGCTTTTTCTTTTGTTTATCTTCGCGGAAACTCTTCCAGCTGTGCTATATTTTGCCGCAGAGAAACTAGCAGAAATTTGAGGATATAAATTTGTACAAAATAGCTGTTAAGGTATTTACTATTGCTACTGTGCATTTTGAAGACACTAACAGTCAAAGAGGCAATGGTTATATCAACAGACATTTGCCAGTGGGTGAGACAGACAGACAATTTAAAAGGACGGAAATCACTCTTTGCAGCCCGGTCGTATTCTACATGGGGAACCCCACAGTTACTATTTTTGTGTGCGGAAAATTCCAGGGCCTTTTTTTTAGCACGGTTCTGCAAAATAGTGTTTTGAATCCTGCATGGAACGCATCCGGAGAAAGGAATGCTCGAACTGCTTTGCCGTCGTTCGTATTTCATTAATGTAGACCACAGGGTAAGATTGGTCTACATTTCGGTACTGCAAACTCTGAGGACATAGAATTGTTAACAAACTTTGTGAATTATTTTATCCTCGGCATAAAATACAAATGAAAAACATGAAAACGTATCATCAATTACCAAACCAAAACAAGTAGAACACAATGAAGCCCACCATCATTGGCAACGAAACCTCTGGTGCGAAATTGGGACAAACTGTTATCATTGGTTGCAGAACCAACCAATATATGCGTAATGCTGCTCATCGGTTGTGTTGTCATTTTAGTCAACAGCTCATGGCTGCTGAGACCGCTGTACAATGGCACATACCCTTCCAAATGGATGAACGATGAGGTGACTTCAGCAGCTCTGACCACCCTGCGAGTGTGTCTTTGTCCATTTCTGCCCTTCATTTGTTTCGCAGTCTGTGTTATCGACACTTCGGCGGTTTGTGGAATATGTGCTGAGAACAGTTCCGCTCAAACGCCTACTGTTGACTCTGCTACTGCTGTCTCTCTGTGTTGGTGTGATGAGCATTGGGTTACCAAAGCCATTAGCTTTGCTGCTGGTTTATTTGGCGGGAGAATTACTTCAAGTTACCAGATGGTATTTATGCCACATCGCCATTTTTATTGCAGATTTTTCTGCCCATTTCATGGTCATTCAGGACGTTTTATGGAAGATGATCCATCACGGTACATAAATCCCAAAGATCAAAGTGTACATTTTCATCTGAACTCCTTCAACATACTAGAGCCCTTGGATGATCGTGTAAGGACCTACATTTGCGACAAGCCATGTTCGTTAC
>CM060324.1:858251-887232 GCA_030674155.1 Stramonita haemastoma
CACCCCCCCCCCTTTCTCAGCATGCACGTGTTGCGTGCTAGTTTGTGTTTATGTGTGTGTGTAGTGAGTGTGTAAATTTGATGTGTTAATCTTGTTGATCGATGACTGCATGCGTGTAAAAGGTTTTGGATGTAAGGGCTTTGATTTGTTCCTTTCCAATAGTTAGTGCTACATAAATTCCATACAGTAGTAGTGGTATACATGAAACAGGGAGATGGTTTGACATGCGTTTACAGACTTGATTTATTTGTGTTCAATATCTGTGTTCACATGTGTTCAATATCGTGTGTTCACAGGGCCTGTGTAACAAATAGCTGGAGATGCTGTCAGCAGCACCAAAAGTTAAGTGCTTTTTCTCAGTGTGTGTGTGTTTGTGTGTTTGCCTAGTGCATGCGTGCGTGCGTGCGAGCATGTGTGTTGTTTATTCCATTGCCTGTGGTGTGATGTTTGTTGTGTTATAGTTTGATGATGCAGATTTTGTCACAGCTGTTTTGCCGTAATGTTGCCGGGTTTTGTATTGCCCTGATAACACTGATTTCTTGTTGATTGTTGTTTCTTTGACCTAATATTGTTGATTGTTGTTTCTTTGACCTAATATTGTTGATTGTGTTTCTTTGACCTAAAAATTTTTAACAAGCTTTAAACACTTTCACTCAGTTATCCTTTTTTTTAATTTTTCATCTTTTTGACATGATGTTGAGCTGCAACTCAGTTTTGCACCTATGTCAGAAAACTCATATAGACTTTGGCATGTTGTACACATGATATGATTTGTGCTAGGTTGTTGTGAATGAATGAAACTATGTTTGGAGCATAAAAACAATGAGCTGATCATGTGTGTGTTTGTTGACAGACTTTACACTGCAAGAGGGTTGAAGACGGAGAAATAGGCATAGGTAGGCTGGACACAAGGAATTGAAGTTGGCATGTAAGGTACTGTTCCTTTGTATGTGGTTTTGTTTAGTGCATACTTTTCTGTGTGTTTGAAGAACGTGGGTTCCTGATGTATACTTGGTTTGGTGTAATTAATAAATTTATGCTTTATTCGGATGTACACTTATTTCTGTATTTGATGTGTGTATGTTTCGGATCTTCAGTGGTTCCCCCATGGTCTGCAAGGATGAAATAGGTGAAATAAAGGCGTTTCTGATGTCTTCTCATTTATGTATGATTGCTGAAATCCTGGTTTTGATATACACTTACTTCTTCAATTTAACATCTGTACACTCTCAGTGATATTAGATACACATTGCTTCTGTGTGTTTGATGTTTGTATATTTCTGATGTGTACTGGTGTGTGTGTTTAATAGAAGTGTGCTTCTGATGCCTGTTTCTGTGTGTGCAGAGTGGGATGAAGACACCTCTGAAGGGAAGCAGGATGGATGTTTCAGAGTTTCTACGCCAATGGATGGGAAACATCAATCATAGATATTTTTTTCAAGGTACAAAAGCCATTGTGATTTTCCTCACACATCATTCAGAGTTGTTAGAGAAAAGTAATTTTTTTTAATTATAGTTTTTAAAAGAAATAGTTTGTACTTTTTTAGGATTAAGTTAAGAATTTGCCTATGCATTTGCTGGTGTATATTATTTTTTATGGGTTGTTTTTGTATTAACATGAGTGTGTTCGTGTACATAAGTGCTATGTGTAAGTATACAAATCCTTCCTCAAACCACATTTATTTCCTTCCTAAAGTCTTCCCCCTCATAATCTGCCCATACTCTTCAAAAACCACCCATCTTTATTACCCTGCCTATGCATGCTGTGCTTGCACATTTCGTGTGTGTATGTATGAATTTGGTATTTGTTCATTTTTATCATGGATGGTTATGTGCATGTAAATGATTTGAATGTAAGGGCTTTGATTAGTTGTTTTACAAGAGTCAGCACTATGTAAATTCCATACTGTAGTAGTAGTATTTAATGACATTGATATTTGTTTAATGACACTAGAAGTTATAACAGTTTTGGTTTATGTCATGAAAATGTGAGCGCACATGTGTGTGTAGTGCGTTTAAAAATTATTTTTTTTCCTAAAGACCATTTGAATATCTTAATAGAATACAGTACTATATTTGTCTTATCATATAATACGTTATTACAAAATTTGGTTTATTACATAAAAATGGGTGCGCATTTGTGCGAATGTTTCCAGTCTGTGTAAGTGTGAGTTTGCGTGCGTGCAAGCCATATGGGGGGACGGATAGCCTAGTGGTCAGAACATTGTGCTGGCAATTTGACGACCCGGGTTCGAGTCCGGTCGAGGAGATTTTTCTCCTGGAGTTAACATCAGTGCTGACTCTACTCTCCCCAAAAGTCCTTCGGATGAGACTTTAAACCAAGGCCCCATGTGCGAACGCACGCAGAACATCTTGTGCACACGTTAAATCCTGTTCTGCTTTTCGTAAGAGTAGGCCATTGTGTGCAGGTGAGAACAGATGACAATATTTACAAAAACTGCATACACACGGGGACCGGATGAAAAAAAGCACATGATTGCTTATTCTGTTATCCTCAATGTAAAAGAATAAAATAAAAATAAAAATAAATATGGGGGTGTGTGCATGCGTGGGCACACTAGTGCGCTCAGAAGTGTTCATGAATTTACTACGTGGGTGAGTTTATAACTGGCTGAAGTATTGCTGATTTGTGGGTGCTATTTTTATTGGGATGGTAGTGTGCTGATGTTTGAAACCTCTGTCTATCTACATAGATATCTGTGATATTAAGTTTAGATGTTTACTGTTTTTATGTATGGTTTGTAACACGCCTGAATTTCTGTGTGTTTGAGATAACAAAGTAGTTGAATTTGACTTTAGTAGTATACATAAAAAAATTTGTGTTTGTGGGATTTATTTCCTCACTTGGTATATTGTGTTGCCTTGTATTGCCATAATCTGTCCACCCCTTATTGTTTCATTCTCCTAATATTTTCACATACTTACATACAGTTATCTTTTTTTTTCATCTTTTTGACACAATGTTCAACTGCAACTGATTTTTGCACGTATGTTAGAATACTGTCATAAACATGGAATGTTGTACTCCTGTTATGATTTGTGCCAGGTTGCTGTGAATGAATGAAATTGTGTTTGGAGCATAAAAACAATGAGCTGATCATGTGTGTGTTTGTTGACAGACTTTGCACTGCACAAGAATTGAAGACGGAGAAATAGGCATAGGAGGCTGGACACAAGTAATTGAAGTTGGCTTGTAAGTAACAATTCCTTTGTGTGTGGTTTTGTTTAGTGTATACTTTTCTGTGTGTTTAAAGAACGTGGGTTGGTGTAATTAATGAATGCTTTATTCTGATGTACACTTATTTCTGTATTTGATGTGTGTATGTTTCTGATCTTCAGTGGTTCCCCCATGGTCTACAAGGATGAAATAGGTGAAATAAAGATGTTTCTGATGTCTTCTCGTTTATGCATGATCGCTGAAATCCTGGTTTTGATATACACTTGCTTCTTCAATTTAACATCTGTACACTCTCAGTGATATTAGATACACTTGCTTCTGTGTGTTTGACATTTGTATATTTGTGATGTGTACTGGTGTTTGTGTGTTTGATAGAAGTGTGTTTCTGATACCTGTTTCTGTGTGTGCAGAGGGGGGTGAAGACATCTCTGAAGGGAAGCAGGATGGATGTTTCACAGTTTCTACACCAATGGACAGGAGACATCAGTCGTGGATACTTTTTTCAAGGTACAAAAGTCACTGCGATTTTCTTCACAAATTATTCAGAGTTTGTTAGAGAAAGGTAATTTTTTTATCATGGTGTTTTATAGAAATTGTTTGTACTTTTTTATGATTAAGTTAAGAATTTGCCCTCATGATGAATTTGTATGTGATATTATTTTTTTATGGCTTGTTTTTGTATGAATATGAGTGATGTTGGTGTACACAAGTGTTATGTTTAAGTTTACAAAACCTTTCTCAAACCACATTTATTTCCTACCTTAGGCCTTCCCCCTCATATTCTGCCCATACTCTTCAAAAACCACCCCATATTTATCACCCTGCCTATGCATGCTGTGCTTGCACATTTCGTGTGTGTATTTATGAATTTTACATTTGTTCATTTTAATCATGGATGGTTATGTGCATGTAAATTATTTGAATGTCAGGGCTTTGATCATTGCTTTACAAGAGTCAGTGCTATGTAAATTGCATACTGTAGTAGTAGTATTTATCTTAATAGAACAGAGTACTAAAATTTAATTGATATTTGTCTATTGTATAATATGTTGTAACAATTTGGTTTATGTCATAAAAATGTGCACACACGTTCAAATGTTTCCATTGTGTGTAAGTGTGCGTTGTCATTCATGCGAGCCATGTGGTAGTGTGTGCATGCTTGGGCATACTAGTACGCTCAGAAGTGTTTGTGAATTTACTGGCTGAGGTATTGCTGATTTGTGGGTGCTATTTTTATTGTGATGGTAACGTGCTGATGTTCAGAACCTGTGTTGTGGTGTACATAGATATTTGTGATATTATGATTAGATGTTTACTGTGTTTATGTATGGCTTGCAATGTGCCTGAATTTCTGTATATTTGAGATAATAAAGTAGTTGAATTTGACTTTAGTAGTATACATAAAATATTTTGCGTGATTTATTTCCTCACTTGGTATTGTGTTGCCTTGTATTGCGATGATCTGTCCACCCCTTGTTTATTGTTTCATTCTCCTAATATTTTCACATTCTTTAAACACAGTTATCGTTTTTTTTTCCATCTGTTTGACACAGTGTTCAGCTGCAACTCATTTTAGCATATATGTTAGAAAACTGTCGTAAACATGGAATGTTGTACTCCTTTTATGAATTTTGCCAGGTTGTTGTGAATGAATGAAATTGTGTTTGGAGCATAAAAACAAAGAACTGATCATGTGTGTGTTTGTTGACAGACTTTCCACTGCAAGAGGGTTGAAGATGGAATAATAGATACAGGAAGCTGGACACAAGGAATTGAAGTTGGCATGTAAGGTACTGTTCCTTTGTATGTGGTTTTGTTTAGTGTATACTTTTCTATGTTCGAAGTACGTTAGTTCCTGATGTATACTTGGTTTGGTGTAATTAATTAATTATTTACTCTGATGTACACTTATTTCTGTATTTGATGTGTGTATATTCTGATCTTCAGTGGTTCCCCCATGGTCTGCAAGGATGAAATAGGGGAAATAAAGGTGTTTCTGATGTTTTCTCATTTATGTAGGATTGCTGAAATCCTGGTTTTTATATACACTTGCTTCTTCAATTTAACGTCTGTTAACTGTCAGTGATATTGGATACACTTGCTTCTGTGTGTTTGATGTTTGTATATTTGTGATGTGTACTGGTGTGTGTGTTTGATAGAAGTGTGTTTCTGATGCCTGTTTCTGTGTGTGCAGAGTGGGGTTGAAGACATCTCTGAAGGGAAGCAGGATGGATGTTTCACAGTTTCTACACCAGTGGACGGGAGGCATCAGTCGTGGATATTTTCTTCAAGGTACAAAAGTCACTGTGATTTTCCTTACACGAGTTACAATAAACACATTCAGAACATATATATGTTGAAGTAATATATATACTCATATAATGTGTTCTTACACATATAATGTGTTCTTACATTCAGAGTTGTTAGAGAAAAGGAATGTATAATACACATATTAATAGTAATATATATACACATATATATATGTTACAATTTTTTTTTTGTATGAACATTTTTCTTGTACACTTGTGTGTGTGTGTTTGAAGAATACTCGTTCCTGATGTATAGTTGCTTTGGTGATTTTAAAAGAAATAGTTTGTACTTGTTTATGATTAAGTTAAGAATTTGCCTGTGCATTTGCTAGTGTATATTGTTTTTTATGGCGTGATTTTAGGCTTGCGCATTTCATGTGTGTATTTATGAATTTGATATTTGTTCATTTTAATCATGGATGGTTATGTGCATGTAAATGATTTGAATGTAATGGCTTTGATTAGATGCTTTACAAGAGTCAGCGCTATATGAATTCCATAGTGTAGTAATAGTAGTAGTAGCATTTAATTTCATTAATACTTGTTTCATCATACAACATGATATAACAGTATTGGTTTATGTCATAAAAATGTGATCGCGTGTGTGTGTGTGGGGGTGGGGTTTTTTTTTAATTGTTTTTTTTCCTAAAGACTGTTTTGAATATCTTAATAGAATACAGTACTATATTTGTCTGATCATATAATACGTTATAACAATTTGGTTCATTACTTAAAAATGTGTGCGCATTTGTGCGAATGTTTCCAGTGTGAGTTGGCATGTGTGCAAGCCATATGGGAGTGTGTGCATGCGTGGGCATACTAATGCGCTTAGAAGTGTTTCTGAATTTACTTGGGTGAGTTTATAACTGGCTGAGGTATTGCTGATTTGTGGGTGCTATTTTTATTGTGATGGTGGCGTGCTGATGTTCGGAACCTGTGTTGTGGTGTATATAGAAATCTGTGATATTATGTTTAGATGTTTACTATGTTTATGTATGTGTTGTAACATGCCTGAATTTCTGTGTATTTGAGATAATAAAGTAGTTGAATTTTAATTTAGTAGTATACATTAAATATTTTGTGTGTTTGTGTGATTTATTTCTCCGCTTGGTATTGTGTTGTCTTGTATTGCCATGATCTGCCCACCCCTTGTTTGTTGTTTCATTCTCCTAATATTTTCACATTCTTTAAACACACACACAGTTATCTTTTTTTTCATCTGTTTGACACTGTTCAGCTGCAACTCATTTTTGCACATATCTTAGAATACTGTCATAAACATGGAATTTGTACTCCTGTTATGATTTGTGCCAGGTTGTTGTGAATGAAATAAAATTGTGTTTGGAGCATAAAAACAAAGAGCTGATGATGTGTGGTTTGTTGACAGACTTTGCACGGCACAAGGATTGAAGACGGGGAAATAGTCATAGGAGGCTGGACACAAAGAATTGAAGTTGGCATGTAAGTTACTGTTACTTTGTGTGTAGTTTTGTTTAGTGTATACTTTTCTGTGTGTTCGAAGAATATTAGTTCCTGATGTATGCTTGGTTTAGTGTAATTAATGAATGCTTTATTCTGATGTACACTTCTTTCTGCATTTGATGTGTGTATGTTTGTGATCTTCAGTGGTGCCCCCATGGTCTACAAGGACGAGATGGGTGAAATAAAAGTGTTTTTGATGTCTTCTTGTTTATGTATGATTGCTGAAATCCTGGTTTTTATATACACTTGCTTCTTCAATTTAACGTCTGTTCACTGTCAGTGATATTGGATACACTTGCTTCTGTGTGTTTGATGTTTGTATATTTGTGATGTGTACTGGTGTGTGTGTTTGATAGAAGTGGGTTTCTGATGCCTGTTTCTGTGTGTGCAGAGTGGGGTGAAGACATCTCTGAAGGGAAGCAGGATGGATGTTTCACAGTTTCTACACCAGTGGACGGGAGGCATCAGTCATGGATATTTTTTTCGAGGTACAAAAGTCACTGTGATTTTCCTCACACATCATTCAGAATTGTTAGAGAAGAATAATTTTTTTTTAATGGTTTTTAAAAGAAATAGTTTGTACTTTTTATGATTGTTAAGAATTTGCCTGTGGATTTGCTAGTGTATTTTTTTTATGGGTTGTTTTTGTATTTACATGAGTGTGTTTGTGTACACAAGTGTTAAAGTGTAAGTACACAAATCCTTCCTTAAACCACATTTATTTCCTACTGAAGGTCTTCCCCCTCATAATCTGCCTGTACTCTTCTAAAACCACCTCTGTCTTCACCACCCTGCCTGTGAGTGCTGTGTGCTGAGTATGCATGCGCATGTATATGTGGGTGCGCAAACATGTGTATGCGTGCATGTGTGTGTTCATTCCATTGCCTGTTGTGTGATATTTGTTGTGCTATTCTTTGATGATGCAGACATTGTCACAGCAGTTTTGCCGTAATGTTGCCTGGTATTGCCATGATACACTCACTGATCTCTGGTTGATTGTTATTTCTTTGTTGTTTCTAATATTTTAACAAGCTTTAAACGCTTTCACTCAATTATCCTTTTTAAAATTTTTTAAATCTTTTTGACATGGTGTTGAACTCGAACTCATTTTTGCGCATTATATGATTTGTGCCAGGTTGTTGTGAATGAATGAAATCGTGTTTGGAGCATAAAAACAAAGAGCTGATCATGTGTGTGTTTGTTGACAGAGTTTGTGTGCACTGCAAGAGGGCTGAAGATGGAAAAATAGGCATAGGAGGCTGTACACAAAGAATTGAATTTGGCATGTAAGTTACGATTCTTTTTTGTGTGAACATTTTTGTTGTACACTTGTTTGTGTGTGTTGAAGAATACTGGTTCCTGATGTGTAGTTGCTGTGGTGTTTTTAATGAATGTGTGTTTTTGATGTACACTTATTTTTGTTTTTGATTAGTATATGTTTGTGATCTTCAGGGGTGCCCCCATGGTCTACAAGGATGAGATAGGTGAAGTGAAGGTGTTTCTGTCTTGTTGTTTTTGATGTGCTTTATGAGAGCCTATTTCTAATGCAAGTATATTTGGGATGTGGGTTTTTGTGTATGTATGTTCTGATGAAGGCTTGTTTCTGTGTTTGATGTATGTGTGTTTCTGATGAAGGCTTGTTTCTGTGTATGATGTATGAATGTTTCTGATGTAGGCTTGTTTCTGTGTTTGATGTATGAATGTTTCTGATACCTGTATCTGTGTGTGCAGAGTGGGGATGAACACACCCCTAAGGGGAATCCTGATGGATGTTCCAGAGTTGCTACACCACTGGATGGGAAGCGAGGAGTGTGGACATTTCTCACCAAGGTAACAAAACTCACTGTGATTCTCCTCACACATCAGTCACAATTTTTAGAGAAGAGTCATTTTCGTGTTGGTTTTTGAAAAGGAATACTTTGTACTTTTTTTTTTTTAAGATCTTGTCATCTATTCCTACTTGCTCAAAATGGTTTGCTCATGTGATAGTTCAGTGGTGGGATAGTTCAGTGGTGGGATAGTTCAGTGGTGGGATAGTTCAGTGGTGGGATAGTTCAGTGTTCATAGTTCAGTGACTGACGTGTGTCACTTGTGATTCTGTGTGCAGGCAATGTCCATGATGGAAGAGACCCAGGTATTGGCAGCCACCGGCCACAAGAACTGATGTTCACATTGTGCCCTCATAACGCCTGTTATGGACTGGTGTAGTGCAGTGCACTGTTGTGTTATGTAGACATGCAGTGTACTGTAGTGTTGTATAGTAGTGCAGTGTACTGTTGTGTTGTATAGTAGTGTAGTGCACTGCAGTGTTGTATAGTAGTGCAGTGCACTGTATTGTAATGTTGTTCATGCCATCTTTCCCCCCACCCCCACTGTTGAAATAAAAGAAATGTGCTTTTTAACCACAACCACACCCCCCCTCAACTTCCACTTGATGTGCTCATTATATAAACGTTGAACAACTTTGTGTATAAGTTTCTGTACAGGGGGTCCATGCAAACACATTTGACATGCGTTATTGTGTTGACATGGGTTTTTGTGTTCCTGAGTGAGTGCGAGTGTGTGCGTGTGTGTGTGTGTTGTTTAGTGTGTGTGTGTGTGTGTGTGTGTGTGTGTGTGTGTGTGTGTGTGTGTGTGTGTGTGAGAGAGAGAGAGAGAGAGAGAGAGAGAGAGAGAGAGAGAGAGAGAGAGAATCAGGAAGTCCTACATGTAGGTTATCCACATCAGAATCAAAAGTGAGGGTTATACCAACCCCCCACAGCCATCTGCATTCTACTGCATTTCTTCAGCTGCCTGTATCCAGATGTCTGTATATCAAAGGTGGAGAATTGGAAAAGTGGTTTTTTGGGTGGTTTTTTTTTTGTCCTTAGAGCTCCGTAGGTGCGATTTTGTATCTGAGCATTTGCCACCAGTAAGTTAGCCACATTCCAACTTCAGAGATGATGTCAAAATATACCAGAGTGTGCGTTCTCGACATTTGTCAGCGCTTTATACCAGCACATAGTGGCCTACTCTTCTAAAAGACAGAACGGGTTTTAATGTGGGCACAAAATGATCTGCAGACCTAAGTGTATAGTGTCGTCAGAAAGAATTTTGGGGAGTGGAGTCGGCACTGAAGTTGACTCCAGAGGGAAAATGCCCAGGAACATGCGTCTGTCTGCTCTTAGTGGTGGCTGTAGCCTGCAGTCAGATCACACACAGTCTGAACTCTCTTCAGTTAACCACTAGGCTACCTCACCCTGCCCTGCCCCTAGAGTGGTGTGGCAGCGTATGTTATGTGGGTTATTTTATTTTATTTTTTTTTCTAAAGATAAATCATGATTGAGATTTATTGCCCACCACCTTTAGTTGGGGCAGATTTCTCTGCAGGAAATTTGGACTGATGTAAAAAGCACACCAGTGCTCATTCCATTATCAGTGAAATGAAAGAAAGAAAGAATTATATTCAAGTACAGGCTGCAAAAATACAGACATCTGAATACAGGTTTCTAGAATGCAGATATCCAAGATTCATACATCTAGATGAATAAAACCCCAGTATAAACATCTAATAGGGCACACAAATATCAAAAATCTTTAGATCATTTATAATGTAAAAATGTGATGCTCCAACACATAATGAGTCGCATTGCGCCTGAGGTCAGCTTTTATTTACTGACATGTTATTAATCTGCGATAAAGAGGCTATCCAAAACAAAAAACAGATTGAAAATCGTAAGATTCTATGAAAAGTAATTACAAATTGAAATGATGAACTGCAGGACATGACGAAGTAAGAAATGGACCAGTTTAGCATTGTAATATGTGGTCAGAATGAGGGCTTGGGTATTTTTTAAACACATTGAAAAGGAAACAAATATACACCTTGATATATTGTTACAGGGTAGAAAAAAGGCTGTTGTTTTATGATGAATCAAAATCTACAACCTTACCCTAAATGCTGCACATGGATCCAAGCAGAAAAATGGTTCAGGTGCTAAGCAACTTGTTTTGTGATGGAGCAACACAAATGCAGTTAAACACAAATTTAAAACAAGAAATACCAGTAATCATTCCCAACATGTAATTCCTGACGAAAATACAGACAAAATATCACATATCCGAAGGAAAAAATGCTTGCACCTTAACAAAACCTCTTGAAATAAAGTTACTACATTAAGTAAATCCGACACTTCATATTCAGATGACTAAATATTAATAAACAGAAAAGATAAAGAAAAGAAATCGAGTAATTTTTTTTAAAATCTGAATTTGGTCCCAGAAATAACATCTGAAAGTGGTCATTTAACAAGACCCTTTAAATAGAAGTTTTTACATAAAGTAAATCAGACACTTCAAAATCAGATAACTGAATGTTAATAAAAAGCAACTATATAAGAAAGCAGGGTGAATATAAAAAACAATCGGAAATGTGACGCTCCACCGCATGAGTCGCATTGCACCAGAGGTCAATTTTTAGTTATTGAGAAGTTATTAATCTGCAATAAAAAGGCTATTCAATACAAAAAAACAGATTGAAAATCGGACAATTCTGTGCAAAGTTATTACAAATTGAAATGATAGACTGCAGGATGCGACCAAATGAGAAACGGCGGATTGTCGGAATGAGGGTTTGGGTATTTTCAGTACATATTTAAAAGCAAAAGGAATAACGATTATGCCTTGATATTTTATTACAAGGTAGAATAACATGTATAGTTTAATAATCGAAATCTCAAAATTGACAACTTGACCTCCACCTGCCTTTAATGGGTCCTAGCGCAAAATTGGGTAATGTCCTAAGCGACTCATTTCATGGTGGAGCATCACAAATGAGCATTTGTATATGGACTCTGAAATATAAGCATTTTAACATACGTATAATGCTATAAAAGACCTTGAAAAATAAATTTTATTTAAAAAAAACAACAGGAAAAGTGCATGATAACAAGCTTTTGAATACTGCCTTCAAATAGATGTAGTATACCAATGCATGGGTAACAGCTTGCCCTCTATACTTACCCAGGCTTTGCACTCTAGTCTTTTAGAGTGCAACTCCATAGTCTTCAGAGACTGATGGGTGCCTACTACTACTACCAATGCTAGAAATGTGTGCCTACATTCGAATACCAAGTATTCAAGTACAGACATCGGAAATAAATAAGCTACAATTTGCATACAATCTTAAGACATATATAGATATCAGTAATCTACATACTAATGTTGCCCCCCCCCCCCCCCCCCCAAAAAAAAAAAGATAAATAGATAAAACTGCAGATAATTTACCCGGGCTTATAAATTGGATTACAGATGTCTAGATGTGGATAACTATTACACAAGATGAGGCATCTAAAAATTATGATTTCAGTTTCTTTTTTTTCTTTTCAAAATGTGCTTAGCTAGGACTCAATGGTTTGCCAATGGCAAGATTTTGTTGTATTTGAACCTCCCCTCCCAATTTAGGTAGGTGCAATTCAACTTCAGGGATAGTGTCTAAACATGACACCTGTGTACAAACAATTTTACCTGCTCCTACAGTGCAGAAAATGGCCCACCCTTCTGAATGCATATAGCCAGAATAATTTGTGTGTGTACACATGGCCTCAGTTTACAGTCTCTTCAAAGGATTAAAGAATGGACAGGTTATGGTTAGGTTAGTAAAGGTATCCCATAATGTGTGATCATTCGCCAGTGAGGTGTTGGAGACTTCAGCTCTTCCAGGAGCCAACACATTAAGGGTGATGCCCATCTCTCCCTTGCACCTAAAGAGGGGTGGATACCCATTGACAGCTGGGGAACTGTACTCGAGCCATAAGAAAAGGGATAGCTCTGTGGTCGGAGCAGTCACTTTCCCCTAATAAGGTTCAGCAACAATAAACGTTAACATA
Organism: Stramonita haemastoma; assembly: GCA_030674155.1. Taxonomy (NCBI): domain Eukaryota; kingdom Metazoa; phylum Mollusca; class Gastropoda; order Neogastropoda; family Muricidae; genus Stramonita; species Stramonita haemastoma. The sequence continues at coordinate 871,109 of CM060324.1, forward strand.
TGGATGGGTGACCCTTTGCATGCCATGGTTTCAGCACAGTCCCCCAGTTCACCCAGTTATAAATAGCTGCCCTCAACATGCTGGCCCCTAAGAAGTTTGACGTCTTGCTCCCCAATGACTGCATTAGTCATGGAACACCTTTACCTACCTTTACATTACCTAAGGATTAGGTTTGAAATACAGAGCTCTACATCAACTATTCAAGTGACATACAGATATTTCAGACTTGTTTGAACTACCACAAATGTGCTCACTTGAAGGGACTCTCCATCCAGAGTTGACATAATCCAAGTATTTCAATGTATTTAAAAGTCGACATCTAAATGTAGACATGCAATTCGTCCATCAAGAAGAAAGTGATAGTGCAATTAAAGATGTTCACCCGGCCATCAAAAAATGAGGTTCTGAACATCTTGGGTGCACATTAAAAACCCATTCTGCTTACTGGGAGAGTAGGCCATTTTGTGCTAGTAGGAACAGGTGACGAAATTCATAAAATGGATGCATATGTAAACGCTATCACTAAGGTCCTGACTCGTAAATGGAGGGGAAAGGTAGTATATGCAAAAATCTTGCCTTTGGTTAACTTGGAGCTCAAAGGACATTAATCGGGAATACATACAGACACAGACGTGAATTCAAGCATTGGAAATATGGACATATGAAATGCAAGCCAGATGCATCAGGAATACACCTACACTCGACAACATTGAGGTAAAGGTATCCCATAACGTAGGGGCGTGAGGCATCAGAGACCTCGGCTTCTCTAGGGGCCAGGACATTGAGGGCAGTACCAATTTCCTCTCCCTCGCTGCTTTACCTTCCCTGACCCTAAAGTGGGCAGGTGAACTGTGGGACTGTACTGAAGCCAAGGTGCACAAACGGTCACCCATCCAATTGGTAACTACCATCCACACTGCTTAACTTGACTGGGTGAAAACGAGAGCTCTGACTACTGAGCCATTCCCCCCCCTCCCCAGATGCAGATAATTATCTAAAATAGTAGTAGTTGGTACCCGTCAGTCTCGGAAGACTATGGAATTGCGTTCTTCTTTAGAGTGCAAAGCCTGGGTAGGTAAGTATGGAGGGCAAGCTGTTACCCATGCAGTAGAACCCCCCTCTCCACGCCACTGGAATGATCCATTGGAAAGGCAATGACCGATACGAATGGTTCCAGTACCGTCGCAGGAGCCACCAGAACTGCCACCAGAACGTTGCCAGATAGCCTACAGCCCCGAGCCGCCCTGGGACTCCAACCCCCCGATTTTTCATCAGGGATGGTGTCTAAACAGGACACCTGTGTGCATGCTGGTTTTTATAATTTTGTCATCCGCTCCTACCGGCACACGATGGCCTACTCTTCCGAAAGGCGGAACGGGGTTTTAACGTGTGCGCAAGATGTTCTGTGTGCGTTCGCACACGGGGCCTTGGTTTATAGTCTCATTCGAATGACTAAAATACAAACCCTAAAATGCATCTAAGATGTAGAGATACAGATAATTATCTAAATTATCAAAAATACAAACCCTAAAACGCATCGAAGATGTAGAGATACAGATAATTATCTAAATTATCAAAAATACAAACCCTAAAATGCATTTAAGATAAAGAGGTCTACATTGAGGTACAAACATCTGAAGTACAGATACTTGAAATCTGTTGCTGATGTGAAATGCCCAAATACAGACTTGTATAAAGCATATGGGATACAGACGAAAAAAAACCTCTACAGACATTTCAGATGCATCAATAGTTGTATTCCAAGCACACTTCCAAATTCAGATGTGTAAATAAATACATGTATTAAAATACATACTGGACAAAGATGTTTAAAATACAGGTACATATTGAAAAAGATGCATCTGAATACAGAGATATAATGGTCCTAAAATACAGCCTTGATGGTTTTAAAAATGGGCATCCAAATACAGATGCCTGAAATGTATCAACAGACATCTAAAAAAAGGGCCAGCTAAAGTATGTACATGTTCCCAGATGCAGAATGTACTCGATTAAGATACAGGTATTCTAATGTCAACTTCTGAATGTAGAACTAAATTCACTGAAAATACACCCCCATCTAACTTACAAGCGTTTGAATAAAAAAAAATATATATATGACACAATTGGGAAAATAAAACATTTGATAAACGAACTTGTGATAACAGACATCTAGAAAAGAAAGACTTCTGATGTATATGCACTGTACATCTGTTGGATAACAGGCTTATAAAATGCAGACATTCTACAACAGGCGCCTACACACTGAAACTAGTCTGAACACATTCTAAATTGTACAGCTGGTCTGAACACATTCTGGTCTGAACACATTCTTCAATGGGCACATACAAATGCGTAACAACACATCTGAACATATTCTATAACAACACATTTTGTAGTGGAAGCCTACACATGTGGAACAACACATACAAAACGCATCTGAACACATTTTTATAATAACACATTCTAGGATGGGTACCTACACATGCTGAGCAACACGTCTGAACGCATTCTACAATGAAACACATTCTACAATGGACACTTACACACACTGAACAACATGTCTGAACGCATTCTACAATGAACACATTCTACAATGGACACCTACACACACACTGAACAACACGTCTGAACGCATTCTACAATGAACACATTCTACAATGGACACCTACACACACACACTGAACAACACGTCTGAACGCATTCTACAATGAACACATTCTACAATGGACACCTACACATGCAGAACAACACATCTGAACGCATTCTACAATGAACACGTTATACAATGGACACATACACATGCAGAACAACACATCTGAATGCATTCTACAATGAAACACATTCTATAATGGACACTTACACACACATACACTGAGCAACATGTCTGAACGTATTCTACAATGAACACATTATACAATGGACACTTACACACACTGAACAACATGTCTGAATGCATTCTACAATGAACACATTATACAATGGACACCTACACATGCAGAACAACACACGTGAATACATTCTACAGGGGTACCTACACCTGTGGCACAAGATGTTTGAACAATTCTAGAGCAGACACCTACACATATGGCACAAGATGTTTGAACAATTCTAGAGCAGACACCTACACATATGGCACAAGATGTTTGAACAATTCTAGAGCAGACACCTGCAGATGCAGAACAACACCTCTAGAAACAGTCTATAATGGATCACACTCACTCACTCACTCACTCAGTCCCATGTCCCAAAGGACGTAGGGGGGACATGAGAGAAGACGCAACAGAGATCTTTTTCCATGCTTCACGATCCTGTGTGGCTAGTAGGAGGTGTTGCAGGGGTTGGGCGGTCCAGTCTTTGATGTTGTCAACCCATGATTTCTTTTGGCGGCCTCTTCTTCTCTTGCCCTCGACTGTTCCTTGCAGGATGGTTTTTGCTAGGGTGTTGTGTCTTGTGGTGTGACCAAACCACATCAGCTTTCTCCTCTTTATGGTGGAGAGCAAAGGCTCTTGGGGGCCCACACGCTTTTTGATTTCTTCTTTCACATAGTTATTGGTCTTGTGTTCTTTGTATGATATTTTGAGGAGTCTTCTGTGGCACTTGTTCTCAAATGCTTGGATTCTCCTCTCTAACTCTGCTGTCAAGAGTCCATGATTCACAGCCATATAGGAGGATAGATATCACGAGGGATTTGTAAAGGTGGTATTTGGTGCAGAAGCTGATGTTGTTGCTTCTGATGATCTTCTCGAGTCTGACTAGAGCAGATGTTGCTGTTGCAATGCGAGCTTTCACTTCATTGTTTGATGTGCCATCTTTTGTTAGGATGGAGCCTAAGTATTTGAATTGGCTCACCTCTTCTAGCGTTTCTCCATTCATCTTTATTTCCGTGATGTCATTACTCGCGCTGTTGACCATGATCTTTGATTTCTCTGTACTGACCTCCATGCCGTATGCGCTCGCTCAATCTGTTAAATTGTCTGTGAGGATTTGCAGTTCTTGTTTGCTGCTGCCCATGAGGTCAATGTCATCTGCAAATCTGAGGTTGCAAAGGGGTCTTCCATCAATGGAGATGGAAGTGTGGTGGTTTTGCAGTGTCTCTGTCATGATGTTTTCGAGGAAGAGGTTGAAGAGGACAGGTGAGAGAAGGCAGCCCTGGCAAACCCCAACCGTGGTCTTGAAGAACTCGCCCACGTGATTGTTCATAAAAACTGCACTTTTTGCATTCTGGTACAGAGCTTTGATGACTTCAATTAGGCAGTTGTCAATGTTGAAGTGCCTGAGTACTTGCCAGAGGCCGTCATGCCATACCCTGTCAAAGGCCTTTTTGAAGTCTATGAAATTGTGGTACAAGTCTTTTTGGTGTTGGAGATACCCACATACATTGTATAATGGACACCTACACACACTGAATAACGCATCTAAATACTTTATATAATGGACACCTATACACACTGAATAACGCCTCTAAATACATTTTATAATGTACACTTACACACACTGAATTGCATGTCTAAATACATTATATAATGTACACCTACACACATTGAATTGTATGTCTAGACTCCTGCACTGATTCGCTCTAAGTCTGGCCTCCATCAATACATTCCAACTTTAGGGCAGCTCACTAAGAATTTAATGAGATGAAATTAAAAATTTGCTTAAAAAAAGCAAGAGAATGGGCTGGGAGGAGAGAAACTAGGCAAAAGAAAAGAAAAGAAAATAGGTGATAGAAAAGGGGAAATTTCTAGCACAGAATTCGCAGGAAGCAGGGATGACATTTATTCTGAAAGAGCCCCCAGGACAAACACAGACTGAGAGTACAAAGTTCTGCCTGTTTTGGGGTATACTCCATGCAAGGGTTGATGTCAGTGTAGATATTTGTTTATTTGAAGATTGGTTTCAGGCAAGCTCTTTTTTTTTCTTTTTTCTTTTATATTGAGGATAACAGAATAAGCAATCATGTGAGCACTTTTTTTTCATCTGGTCCCCATGTGTATGCAGTTTTGCAAATATTGTCATCTGTTCCCACCGGCACACAATGGCCTACTCTTATGAAAAGCGGAACAGGATTTAGTGTGTGCAAGATGTTCTGCATGCATTCGCACACGAGGCCTGGTTTACAGTCTCACCCAAAAGACCTTTTGGGAGTGTGGAGTCAGCACTGATGTTAACTCCAGTAGCTCAAAGTGGTTAGCATGATATTTCACTACAAATATATAGGTCTATCAAAAATTACATTTTGAAAATAGATGAAAATACACTTTCTTCATCCCCACTGTAATTCTGTGTACCCCCTCATCAAGATAGCATCACACCCAAGTGAAGGCAAAATCTCAGTCTTTTTTTTTTTTTCATCCTCACATCTCCTGAATCATACAAGATCGTTTTCATCACTGTCAGGCTCATCTAAAACGTCATTTGCCTCTTCTTTAGCTGTATAAAGCCATTGAGGCATTCAAGGAGAAGAGTTAGTCATTTTGAACGAGTACAGTCCAAGCACTCATGCAAAATGACACAAAATATGAGCTAAAAAAACAATCGTTTTTGCCATGTTTCTGCAGCTAGGCTGAATATTGCGATTAATTTTGCAGTTGTTTCCCTTTAGCTGTAGTAGGGGGCAGCTGGCTTGTTTTACACAGAAATATTTAGGGGGTGTAGAGTGCACATTTCACCTCTGAAATTTTCAGTCTAGGATTGATTTTGTTCCAGCACAGATAAAGTTGATGAATGCATAAAAACTTTTACCAATGTATGTCTGGAACACCTTGTATTTTGTTTATCATCTTTTTCTAAAGTAATCGTTTTTTTTGCCTAGTTTTCTTGCAATTGTAGCTTCATTTTGCTGTTTGTTTATTCTTTGAATCATTATAAGCTTGCTTCCAAAATGTGGTTGCAGCAAAATTTGGAAAAGAGGCAAGTTGATTTGATTTGTTAGAGTAGCAACTGTATGGTAAAAGAATATTATTGTGTTTGATCTGAACATGAATATTATTGTGCTTCATCTGAACATGTCAACCAACTTCCAAATTATTTCAGTTCAGTGTTTTCTGTCGATTGTAAGCTATCTGCTGATGTTGCTCTGCTCAGTTTCTATGCAACGTAATTTTTTTTAATGTAGTCCCCTGTGTCTATGCAGGTTTGTAAATTTTGTCATATGTTCCCATCAGTGTACAATGGCCCACTCTCAAAAAGCAGAACAGGAATTATATGTGCATGTATCTCTGTGTGCATTTAAATAAAAGTGCTACAATGTGTCTGTACAGACATGTGTGTGTGCCTTATTTATTTCTTTTATATCAGGGATTATGGGAAAAGGACTCGTGAATGTTTACATCTAGTCCCTGTGTGTATACAGTTTTAAAAATGTTGTCATCTGTTCCCACTGGCACACAATGGCCTACTCTTTCGTAATGTGGAACAGCGTTCGCACATCGGACCTCAGTTTACAGTCTCATCCAAAAGACTTTTGGAGAGAGTGGAGTCTGCATCGATTTTAACTCCAGGGGAAAAAATCCCCTTGAATGGGATTCAAACTTGGGTTGTCAGATTGCAAGAGCAATGTTCTGACCACAAGGCTATCCCTTCAGTGGGTGTGTGTATGCATGTTTAAAAGAGGGAAAGTGCTACAATATATCTGTACATGCATGTGTGTGTGTAAACGTGCTATTAGGTGTCTTTTTATTTATTTATTCTCTTATTTTGAAGATAACATAATAAGCACCAATGTGCTTTATTACATCCAGTCCCTGTGTGTATACAGTTGCATGTATTTTGTCATCCATTCCCACCGGGCTACATTGGCCTGCTCTTATGAAAAGTGGAACAGGTTTTAACCTGTGGCAAGATGTTCTTCCTGTGTTCCCACATGGGACCTTGGTTTATAGTCTCATCCAAAGTCTGTACATGTATGCATTGTGTGTGTGTGTGTGTGTGTGTGTGTGTGTGTGTGTGTGTGTGTGTGTGTGTGTGTGTGTGTGTGTGTGTGATCATTTAATGACTGCAGATTTCTTGGTTCATCTACAGACTAGATGCCAACTTGTATACAGTGATACACACACTTAAAAAAAAAAAGCAGGCATTCAAATGAAAAAAAAAGGGGGGGGGAACAAAACAGAGAGTGCAGTAAGACATGGAAGGGAGGGACAGACAAGAGAAAGATGGAACAACTAGAGAGAGAGAGGGAGAGACAGAGAGAGAGAGACAGAGACAGAGACAGAGAGACAGAGAGAGAGAGACAGAGAGAAAGACACACACAGAGAGACAGACAGAGAGAGAGAGAGACAGAGAGAGAGAGACAGAGACAGAGAGAGAGAGAGAGAGAGACAGAGACAGAGAGAGAGAGAGAGAGAGAGAGAGAGAGAGAGAGAGAGAGAGAGAGAGAGAGAGAGAGAGAGACAAGGCAAGGCAAAATTCTTTTATTCGAGGATAATAGATAAGCACTCATGTGCTTTTTTACATCCAGTCCCAGAGAGAGAGAGAGAGAGAGAGAGAGAGAGAGAGAGAGAGAGAGAGAGAGAGAGAGAGAGAGAGAAGAGAGAGAGAGAGAGAGAGAGAGAGAGAGAGAGAGAGAGAGAAAGAGAAATGAAAGGGGGAGACTAGATAGACAGGAGAAAAACACAACCAGAGAAAGGGATGAAAGAGATGGACAGACAGGGGAAAGAGAGAGAGGAGGAAGGGACAGAGACCAGGTCTCACCCAAAAAGAGCACAGGTTGAAATCCACAGACAAAGGTAAAACAAAGTTTATTTCTTTCATCAGCAAAGAACATGTAAAAAATTAGAACATTGTGAATGAAAAAAAAAACCGAGGTTTTTTTCATCGGCAAAAACTTGTGTAAAAATAATAACATTGTGAATGAAAACACGAAGAGTTTATTTCTTTCAACAGCAAAGCACTCGTGCAATAACATTACGAATGAAAAAATGATGTTCTTATTTTAAAAAATATAATGATAATAATATTAAAAATCGAAGATAAACAATGTCACTGTTTTTAAGTCTTCATCACAACAGCCACATAAAAAAATGACAATATTTCAGGGACTGGTGTCACACACTGCTGACAATCATATTCATAGACTTCATCAACAATACCAGAAAACAGATATCACACTTTTCTCTGTAGCACCACTTTGTGTGTGTGTGTGTGTGTGTGTGTGTGTGTGTGTGTGTGTGTGTGTGTGTGTGTGTGTGTGTGTGTGTGTGTGTGTGTGTGTGTCCATGAAAGTGGCTTTCTCTACAGACTTTTTCCAAGGACAGCTTTCCTAGGATTGTGGGTTGTTTTACATGGGCTTAATGCATGCGGCTCACGGACCTCCATTTACCTTCTCATCTCACTCAGATAGATGATAAATAGATGACCCATGTGCAACACAAGTTTAGCCCAAGTAAAAGACCTCCATTTACCTTCTTATCTCACTCAGATAGATGATAAATAGATGACTCATGTGCAACACAAGTTTAGCCCAAGTAAAAGACCTCCATTTACCTTCTCATCTCACTGAAATAGATGATAAATAGATGACCCATGTGCAACACACATTTAAGTAAAAGACCTCCATTTACCTTCTCATCTCACTCAGATAGATGATAAATAGATGACTCACGTGCAACACAAATTTAATGTAAATAAAAGACTTCCATTTATCTTCTCATCTCACTCAGATAGATGATAAATAGATGACTCATGTACAACACACATTTAAGTAAAAGACCTCCATTTACCTTCTCATGTCACTGAGATAGATGATAAATAGATGACTCATGTGCAACACAAATTTAATGTAAATAAAAGACTTCCATTTATCTTCTTATCTCACTAAGATAGATGATAAATAGATGACTCATGTACAACACACATTTAAGTAAAAGACCTCCATTTACCTTCTCATGTCACTGAGATAGATGATAAATAGATGACTCCTGTGCAACACAAATTTAATGTAAATAAAAGACCTCCATTTATCTTCTTATCTCACTCAGATAGATGATAAATAGATGACTCATGTGCAACACACATTTAAGTAAAAGACCTCCATTTACCTTCTCATGTCACTGAGATAGATGATAAATAGATGACTCCTGTGCAACACAAATTTAATGTAAATAAAAGACCTCCATTTATCTTCTTATCTCACTCAGATAGACGATAAATAGATGACTCATGTGCAACACACATTTAGCCAAGTAAAAGAATCCATAATCACAGGAGAGATGAAGTCTGTAGAGAAAGCCACTTTCAGGGGAAACACACACACACACACACACACACACACACACACACACACACACACACACACACACACACACACACACACACATGCACACACACACACACATGCTGACAGGAGGAAAAAAAAAGGTGGTGCCACTCTAGGACTGATGCTCTCTCCCTGTGGAGAGCAACCAGACTCTGGCACAGACTGCTGTGACCCCCATAGGTAGACAATCCAAGGCAATGAACACAGCAACAGGCAACACAACTAGCTCACTACACTACAATCCACAACGAATGTAAAATGCCATTAATACCAGCTGTCGAGGACTGGTGTACAAATCACTCCAGCACTGAAAACTTCCCGAATTGAAGAAGACATGAACACAGAAATAATTCCTCCCTTGAATTATTCGGCTGTTTGTTTGATCCCTAAACTTGAAGACCAACACTTTGTTGTGAAGCACTGGAGGATGACTTCACAGCTGCCTTGTTCTCTGTGGACAGACAACAAGACTTGGTCAGGAGAAGGCTGACACCACAGCCCTCACTTCAACAGCAAGTGAAACACACCTCACATAACCCACACTGGTTTAACACTTGTGCCAACCATTTCTTTCTTTTTATCTTAGGGCAAAAACAGGCCATTTTAAAACCACCAAAGCAATAATTCCTTATAGTCAATCACCCCTACCCTGCCCCTGCTATGAAAGAAACAAGATAAATTTAAAAAAATCTATTCTCTTACTTTGAGGATATTGGACATGTCATAAAAATAAAAGAATACATTAAAAAAAAATTCCTGGGACTGCATTCTGAACTTCAGTCACTGAAGTCTTTCCTGAAAAAGTGGTACCTACATTCGAGAACACAATACACTACACTTCATAGACAACAGTACAGCACAATACTGTACACTACATGATCCTATACTACAGTACACCACACCACAGTACACTACAATATCAGGCAGTACAGTACAGCATTATACACACTACACTACAATCTTATGCACTACACTACACCACAATACACTACACTACAATATCATAGACCACAATACAGTACAATACCATACACAACAATATCATACACTATGGTACAGCACAAGACACACAATACTAACCTGCATAGAAAGTGCCATTTTCCAATATCCTGTCTGTCTGTCTTTTTGCAGTCTTTCTTCCTTCCTTCAGCTGTGCTGATGTCAGTCAGGCCTACCAACCCTGTGACCAGACAGTAAACACACAGCACTCACATGTCCATCACAATGCCCCTCCCCACCCTGCCCCCTCCCCCCTAAACACACTGATCAAAGACAGCTTCTTTCAGGTCCCTGCATGGAGAAAGAGGCCAAGTACAAACGAAATGAACCCAATACTCACAAATTCCCTACAGAACACAACAATTTCAAGTACACCTTACACTTATTTCGTATTGTACATTACCCTGACACATACACGTTCCTCTAATTCCACACTCAACACAACAATCACCAATGCACATTTCTCTAACTGCCGTTCTGCCACTTAGCCCCCAGACTGGCCTCTGTGTTGGTTAGTAAAAACACCCCCAACAATATTGATCATTTTAGTGAAAGTCAGGATCAGTAACATGCTGTTTGGTGCAGAGAAAATACCACTTACTTCATCATTTGATGACAAAATACCTATTTTTGCAGAGTTCTAAATTCATACATACTGACAAAGATATGATCAGTATAAACTTAAAATATCATCAGAATTTATACACACTGACGATCACTATTCATTATAACATAATCTATGCCACTGTAAAAATTCAGAACTGTTGAAAACCCTGATTGGGGTCCTTTTGTTTGATAGGCTGTACTCTGAAGGCCTCTGTCTGAAAAAAGTGAAGATATGGCACCACAAATATCAGCATTTAAAACATACAGATATATATCACTACAATATTTAACAAGAAACAGTGAACATATGGCATCCATAAATATCAACACGTACACACACCAACCAAATTGACTATGACAATACTTAACTGAAATGGGCACCTCAATGGCTTCCATGTCTTCAGCTGTCTTGGTGTTTACACCAGTCCTGTAAACACAGACAAAATAAACATGTACATGTTCAATCTTTCCTACTCCTCCTTCCCATTTTCCCTTCTCTCCCACCCCCTTCTGCAACAGTCTGATAATCATCACCTTTTGACAACACCTTGAAATGGGCCAACATCCCTGAAAGTCCTCCCCTGTCCTAGCAGTATCACACACATCCTTCCAATAAGATTCGTATGCAGGCAACATCTTGCCCACACGTTAAATCCTGTTATGCTTTTCATTAGAGTACGCCATCATGTGCCAGTGGGAACAAATGACATTTACAAAACTGCATACACATGGGGACTAGATGTGATGTAATAAAAAAGCCCATGAGTGCTTATTCCATTGTTCTTGATGTAAAAGAATAAATAAATAAATAAACAAACACTTTACACAGGGCTTACATTGTAAGAACCACATATGTTACAAACTGTTTCTTTTTTTTCAAAATTCCTTTTTGATTCCAAAGTAAAATTTCAACTGTAAAAAAAAAGACGACTTACATCAAAGATCTTCAGCAGTCTCTGTACACCATCCCAAGACCTGTGCACCATACACCCCCAGTCCTGTCAACACAAACAACAAACATTATTAACATTATCCACAACAACTCCCCCCTTCCACCCCCCAAAACAAATAAACAAACAAAAAACTGCAAACAAAAACACACAAAACTATCACACACACAGAAGAATACTTACATGACAAATTCTGGACAACTTCAATACACCAGCACCAGCACCACCCCCAGACCTGTCAAAACAAACAACAAACATTGATTACATTGGCCACAACTACCCCCCCCCCTCCCCTTCCCCCAACACACAGAGAAAGAATACTTACATCAACTAAATTCTGGGCAGTTTCTCTGCAACATCACCATCCCTAGGTCTGTTGACACAAACAACAAACATTATTTATAGACACAGTCTGTACAACTATCTACAAAAGCCCCCCCCCCCAAAAAAAAAAAAGGAGAGAGAGAGAGAGACAGACAGAGACAGAGAGAGACACAGAGAGAGAGACAGAGACAGACAGAGAGAGAGACAGAGACAGACATATATATATATATATACATATATATATATAAATATATATATATATATATATATATAAGAGAGAGAGAGAGAGAGAGAGAGAGAGAGAGAGAGAGAGAGAGAGAGAGAGAGAGAGAGAGAGAGAGAGAGAGAGAGAGAGAGAGAGAGAGAGAGAATGAATGAATGAATGAATGAATGAATGAATGAATGAATCTTTATTTTTCAAGGGTAACAGAGTAAGTAATCATTACATACTTTTTTTCATCCGGCCCTTGCCCTGATCAGGGAATAAAGCTAAGAAACCCCCTCCCTACCCCTACATACCAGCATCACCACCAGCAGCAGTTCAACCAATATTAAAAAAAACAACATAATACATTAAACAAAACGCGTCATCCTAACTGTATACACTGATAATTATTTAAACAAAAAATAACATAGCAAAAATATTAAAAATAGCAAATATTCAGGACCATGAAACAGAAGGCATTACAAATCTATAATGCATGAGTGAGTGTGTGTGTGTGTGTGTGTGTGTGTGTGTGTGTGTGTGTGTGTGTGGTGCGTGCGTGCGTGCGTGCGTGCGTGCGTGCGTGCGTGCGTGCGTGCGTGCGTGCGTGTGTGTGTGTGTGTGTGTGTGTGTGTGTAAGCGGGAAAACAAGCAAATTAGGCATAAAAGGGGGGAAAAAACAGATTAAAACAACAACAACAACATAAAATCCTTTAAACACAAAAACTATATGAAAACACATTTCAATATTCAAATGGTAAGAATACAGTTTGAATCCAACATAACAACCAAAATACTCCTCTCCATAGAGAGAGAGAGAGAGACAGAGAGAGAGAGAGAGAGAGAGAGAGAGAGAGAGAGAGAGAGAGAGAGAGAGACAGAGAGAGAGAAAGAGAGACAGAGACAGACAGAGACAGAGACAGACAGAGAGAGCAACAAACAAACAAAACCACAACACACAGAGGAAGAATACTTACATGAAAAATTATTGGCAGTTTTCCAGGCACCACCACCATCCCCAGGTCTGTCAACACAAACAACACACATTATTCACACTGTTCACAACACAAACAACACACATTATTCACATTGTTCACAACACAAACACACATTATTCACACTGTTCACAACACAAACAACACACATTCACACTGTTCACAACATAAACAACACACATTATTCACACTTCACAACACAAACAACACACATTATTCACACTTCACAACACAAACAACACACATTATTCACACTTCACAACCCCCCCCCCCTTCCCCCCACCCCCAAGACACACAGAGGAAAAATACTTACATGAAAAATTCTCAACAGCCTTCATGCACCACCACTCCCAGGCCTAGAACATAAAAACAGTCGTTGTAGTATTGTCCACATCCCCCCCCCCCAACCCCCCCAAAAAAAAAAAAAAAAACAACCCAAACTAAAACACAAAACAAAACACACAGAAAAAGAACACTTACATGAAAGTTTCTTGGCAGACTTTGTGCACCACCACCACCACCACTCCCAGGCCTAGAACATAAAAACAGTTGCTGTAATATTGTCGACAATATCACCCCCCCCCAAAAAAAAAAATTGACAAAACTACACACAGAAACAATACTTACATAAAAATTATTGGCTGTTTCTGTGCAACACCAACACCCCCAGACCTGTCAACACAAACAACAAACATTAGTTATAAAAAAACTGTCTGTAAAATTGTCCACAGAACCCCCCCCCCCCCCCCCCCCCCCCCCCCCCCCCCCCCCCCGAAAAAAAAAACCCAAACAAAAAACACACACTCACAGAAAGAATGCTTACATGAAAAGTTCTCAGTAGTCCCTCCCTCCCTCCCTTCCTTCGTGTCTTGCAACACCAAGCCTGCAACACACAGACATCAACATGTATAAACAACATCTCAGCAATTGTAATGATGAATCATACACACACACATGCACACGCACAAGCACACACACACACACATTGTATTTATTTAATGTACTATTGAAATGAAAAATTTGACTAACTACACACACACACACACACACACACACACACACACACACACACACACATACACACACACACACACACACACATACACACACACACACACACACACACACACACATGCACACAGTTTGCTTATTCAATGTACCATTAGAATAAAAGTGTGACTGATTTCACACACACACACACACCACACACACACACACACACACACACACACACACACACACACACACACACACACACACACACACACACACACACACACACACACACACACACACCGTACAATACTTAACTCAGTCAGACGACACAATCAATCCAGTGTCCTCAGTCTCCTCATAAAACAGCAGCCCTGTAACACACAGAAATCCACATGTATAAGCAGCATCTAAGCAACAGTATCAATGAATCACACCCATGTACACAGACACAGAAACGGACACAGACATGCACACTTGTCTAAGTGAACTGACACAAAACTAAAAACAACCACCACCCCCTCCCCACACACAGACAAACACACAATCACACACACAAACAAACACAGACAAACACACACAGACAAACACACACAGACAAACACACACAGACAAACACACACAGACAAACACATAATACTTACCTCTGTCAGAATCTCATCCTGTAACACAGAAATCAACCCGTTAATACAGCACCTGTACAACAATGCAAGAAACACCACCACCACCATCATTACCACAGAAATGTACACCACCACCATCATCACCACACACACACACACACACACAACACACACACACACACACACACACACACACACACACACACACGCATACACACACTCCCCCTCCCCACCCTACCCTAACCCCTGCCCTGCCCTCCCCCACCCCCCCACCCCAAACCCCCCACCCTACCCCACCCCCCACCCCAACCCTACCCCCCCACCCTACCCCCACCCTACCCCAATTCCCCCACCCTCCCCAACCACCTTCCCTCCCATCACCCTATTTACAAACATTTAGATTCAAACAGCTCATTATTATCCCTCGCTCTTTCTCTATTTCTGGTCCATTCACCTGGAATTCCATCCCCCTCTCCCTTCACTCAAAAGCTACTTCTGACACTCTTAAAACCAAGACATGCTTATTCCGAACTCAGATTTTCCCCTTCTGGTTTCACGGATAATCTGACCCTGCCTTCAATAGCCGAAATCCTTATCACTCCGCCAAGTCAAGTCAAGTCAAGTCAAAAAGCAATTTAATCAACCCATGAACAGTAATTATAATACTCACGGGCATTTTGATATGAATCAAAATCTCAAAAGGCACAAGATAGCTATATGTCATACTGGTTTCAAACATTCCAGGATAATTTCTAATAAAAAATATCACACACACACAGAAACACACACGCATGGGACGGGATAGCCTAGTGGTCAGAACATTGTGCTCGCAATTTGATGACCCAGGTTCATTCTGGTCGAGGGAATTTTTTGCTCTGGAGTTAACATCAGTGCTGACTCCACTCTCCCCAAAAGTCCTTCAGATGAGACTATAAACCAAGGCCCAGTTTGTGAACGCACGCAGAACATCTTGCGCACACGTTAAATCCTGTTCTGCTTTTTGTAAGAGTAGGCCATCATGTGCTGGTGGGAACAGATAACACGATTTACAAAAACTGCATACACATGGGGACTTGATGTAAAAAAGTACATGAGTGCTTATTCCATTTTCTTTGATATAACAGAATAAAATATAACAGAATAAAATATAAATAAATAAATAAAATATAT
>CM060324.1:887332-892332 GCA_030674155.1 Stramonita haemastoma
ACCATGATGAACTGGAGTCCTTTCTGGAAGAGTGGTAATGCTTTGAGTAAAAGAAAGGTATGATAAACTCTTTGTTGTTATTTGGCTCTGAGAGCCAAAGACCTTTTTTTTCACCAAATTTCCTCATATTCTTCATTGTTGATGAAAAAGACAAACATGTGTAAATCAAGGTCCTTTGACTTTTTTCTCTGTTTAACAAATTGATTCATCAACTTAAAAAAAGACTGCTTTCAAATAATTTTGAAAATGACAGGTAACATCACGTACTGGTTTCGAATTTGTTAAAAAAATATTAAATCAATTACACTTGAACTTATAATGTAATTATGAGCTATTCTCGATATAAAAGAATAAATAAATAAATAAATAAATAAATAAATAAATGGGCTGTATGGTACACTCTGCAAATAATCCTTTATTCAGTCTCTTCTTAAGTAACTTGGTCAGGAGTCTGTCATGTTTGTTCAAAGAAAACCAGCAGAATTTTCAGTGGTACTGATTGGGACTGCCTTGCTTTCAGGGGCTGTGGGACTGGAACCAAGGACCCCATGTGCAGTGGCAGTCATGATGAACTGGGGTCCTTTGTGGAAGAGTGTTAATGCTATGGTTTAAAGGAAGGTATGATAAACTCGTTGTTGTCATTGGGCTCTGAAATCCAAAGGCGGTTATTTTTTTATTTATAAATTGCCTTGGATCCTCATTGTTGATGAAAAAGATAAACAAAATTATGTATTTCAAGATCATTTCAGTTTTTGTTCTGTGTTTGTGAACATTTTTCAAATTGATTCATCAACTTAAAAAGCCTGCTTTGAAATAATTTTGAAAATGAAATATAACATAATGATCTGCTTTCGAACTTGTTAAAAATTATCGAATTAAACTTGAACTCATTATGTAATTATGAGCTATCCTCGATATAAAAGAATAAACAGATAAATAAACAACTAAATAAATACATAAATAAATAAGTAATTGGGCATTATGATACACTTCAGAAATAATACATTCCTTAATCCAATCTCTTTTTAAGTAACTTGGTCAAGAGTCTGCCATGTTTGTCCAAGAAAACCAGAATTTTCAGTGGTACTGATTGGGACTGCCTTGCTTTCAGGGGCTGTGGGACTGGAACCATGGACCCCGTGTGCAGTGGCCGCCATCATGAACTGGGGTCCTCTGTGGAAGAGTGGTAATGCTATTGTTTAAAGACAGGTATGTTAAACTCTTTGTTGTCGTTCTGCTCTGAAAGCTACAGATAAAATCTATCTTTGAGTGAATATGAATTTTTGTTTTTAAAGTGTTATTTCCAGTTCAAACAAATGGAGTGAATCTGAAATATACGTCTTTAAAAAGGACTTAATGAAAGTTTTCCCCCCAAATTGACGAGGTTAAATCCTCTTAGATTTGAGCTAGTAAATCTAAGTAGGAAATAATGAGCCACATCTTTTTCAGCTGATAAAGCCATATTGAAATCATATTAATCTATTGTTTAAGTGATTGGATGAAATGGTATTTAAGCTAGTAGAGCTGTGAACATTTCCCCTGTCACTGACAAGTTCTTAACCGCTTTCAGGAGCTCCAGGACTGGAATCAAGTGCTTAAGACCAGACACGTCATCCGGCACCACATGTCAGTTACCAGGATGTGACGAGGTAACATCAAATTCATTGATTCCTATTTCTGGCCCAGGCCAAAGCTTTGTCAGTTAGTGATACAAGCTAGGGCCAAGGTCTAGACTGACACAGTGTTACAATTTAAATGGTGTCGAGATTTGTCTTCAGCCGGACAAGCTTGAGGCGAAGAATCCTGCACTCTGAAGGAGAAAAATTCTCTGAAGTTGGAGAATGGTTGCCTTTATGGTGAAGTACTCGAAAAGTCACACACGCAAACTCCTCATCCAGAGTGTAGTTAACAATCTGACAGTGACATATGGTATTGTAACTCCTCTCCAGCTGGTAATATAATGTAACAATCTGACAGTGACATATGGCATTCTAACTCCTTTTCTGCTGGTAATATCATACAATAATTATAAGAAATAGTAATAAATAAATAAATGACTAAACAAACCCGACATCTGTGTGCTTTGAGAAATAAACCAAAAGCATAATCTTGAAAACTTATTTGTATTTTTCTTTTTTTTTACATTAGCAAACAAGAGACTTGGGCTTGACCTTTAACACTGTCACTCAACAAGCGCCATCAGTGTGTGATGAAAGGTAAGAAAAAAATCACAGGACGTCAGGTTTGTGTGTGCAGTGCAATGCAGTACATGATTTGGTTTATGATACCACTTTCAGCAGTGCCTAGGCTGCAGCATAGGGTGAGCTGCAAGAAGTCAGTTTCTGGAAGAACAAAAAAAGTTTGAAGCTTATGGTTAAGGAGTTAGTGTAGCTGACAACAGCCAACAAGGGAACATAAAATAGCGCAAATCAGTATTTTTATCTATTTGTTCTTTTATATCAAGGATAATAGAATAACCACTCATGTGCTTTTTACATCTTGTCCCCGTGTGTATGCAGTTTTGTAAATTTTGTCATCTGTTCCCACCGGCACACGATGGCCTAATATCATGGGCCTAGACAACCATTTCCCAAACTTTAATTTTCTAACATTTCCATCGGCACAAAGACATGTAAAACGGTCGCTTACGCAAAATCTCGATCTCTGATAAACCTCGGAGCTCTAGCGGAAAAAATAAAAATAAAACACAGATATAGTGAATGACGATACTGACGATTGTGACGTGTGTTCTGGCAGGAAGGTGAGAACACCATCCATCCAGGACTTCGCCGTTGCCGCACACGACTTCGCCGTCGCCGCACAAGACTTCGCCGCACAAGACTTCGCCCTCGCCGCACAAGACATCGCAGTCGCCGCACAAGACATCGCTGCAGAAGATATCACTGCAGTTGCAGAAGAATTCGCCATCGCCATTGCCACAGAGGACCTCCCCTGATCTGATTAATGATGGTCGTGATTTGAAGTTTTGTTTCCTGATTTGTATTTTAAATGACACGTGTTTGAAAGACGATAATTATTTTGTAGTATATGGCTTAAAATGGGGGTCGGTTTTGTTTTAATCATGATACTGGTTTTCTTCCTTTTATTTTTTTTTATAACTTGAATAGATCATTTAAAAAATACTATCATCCTAGCATCCAGGAAATACTTTGTGATGAATTTTCAACCCAATTTTTATTAGGGGATTTCAGGATCAGCTAAGACAATAATTATGGTTGAAATGAGCCCTGTAGGTCTGACAATTATTTTAACCTTCCTCTCCCCTTGTTTTAAATGCATTAAAAAAATATTTGGTACCACTATATGTCACAGCAGATTCCTCTGCATGAATTTTGGGCTGCCCTCCCCAGGGAGAGCACATCGCCACAAGTGCAGGGCCTACCCTTTTTTTTTCATCCTGTCTGCAAGTGTATAATTGTTTCCCTATCAGAGTGACTTTTTTTCTACAGAAAATGATACTTAAACATTTTTTGTTTACAGTATTGTAAAGCAGTTTATGAGGTGATCTACCTGTGGTTATCTTTCCATGATTTGACTGCAGTGAAAAGTTTTATAGTTTCCAGTTAGGTATGTGTGTGTGTGTGTCTGTGTGTCTGTGTGTGCGTGTGTGTATGAGAGTGAGGGTTCTGTGTGGATGTGCGTGCATGCGTGCGTGCGTGCGTTTGTGTGTGTGTGTTGTGTATGTTGTATGTGCTTTTGTGGGGTGTGTGTATGTGTGTGTGAACCCGCATGTGTGTGGGTTTTTGTGTGGATGTTTGTGCATGCATGTGGTGTGTGTGTGTGTGTGTGTGTGTGTGTGTGTGTGTGTGTGTGTGTGTGTGTGTGGTAATCAAAGAGGGTACATGGGCGTTACTCTGGGGAAAAGGTGTTAGGAGGAGGGTTAGGACACAAGTCGGGATCAATGGGGATAGAAAAGAGGGCGATTGACAGTGATAGATTTTGTGCAAGCCTACATTTAAAAAAAAATTTTGGCCCTTATTTTATTATTTTTACTTCATGTGGGTTTTTGGGTGGTTAAAGCCTTTTTTTACATGGATATAAAGCTGTGAGGTTGTGGGCTTGGCTCTCAGCTTTACACTTTCTTTCCAGTTTGACGTGAAAATCAAATTACATATTTCTTTTTAAAAAGCAAAACTCAGAATATTGAAAATCGAAAAGAGCAGGGAGGTACCTCACGACTGTCCTAGCAAATTTTGTAGGTTTGAATTCTCAACTGGATCCCTAAAGTTCAAATGCAGATACCTAAATGGTTGGGCTGTGTATGCAAAAAAAAATCTTACCGTGAGTAAAAGTTTGGAGCTCTAGCAGGAGAAACAAAAGCAAAGAAATTGTATTCCCAAGTCTTTGGCCTGAGACAGGTTTGATGGCAGCAGAGCTGAGAATTTGGGATTAGAAATCCAAACAAAATCAAGTACAACAGAGCCTTAGCAGTTGATAGGACCAGTAATTTTTTAAAGAAAATTTGAATAGAGCTCCACATTGTTGTCTCCAGCTAAGTACCTTCAGTTCTATCTGCTGCTGTGTCCACATGCATTCCCACACAGACCAGCCAACAGACTAGCAACCCTCCCACTTTTTGCATGCTTCTTTCTCCTCTTTGAATGTGTCCCCCTTTATGCATGTGTCTCCTTTTTGCATGTGTCTCCTTTTTGCAGGCTTCCCCTTTTTGCATGTGTCTCCTTTTTGCATGCTTCCCCTTTTTGCAGGCTTCCTTCCCCGTTTTTGCATGCTTCCTTCCCATTTTTGCATGCTGACTATTCATACTAATCCTAACCTGTATACTAACCCTGGCCCCTCATGTGGACACACAGGCAGGTAGATTAGATGTTACTAGCTGACACAATGGCGAAATTTGAGTTTTGAGGGTTGGGAGGGTTGGTAGAATTTTAAGGAAAAGGGTGCTAGGATGGGGGATGGTGGGGTTGAAGTAGGCAGTTAGGGCTGTGGGGGTGGGGGGAGAGGTATGACTGTGTGTGTGT
>CM060324.1:894832-899832 GCA_030674155.1 Stramonita haemastoma
TCTCATCCAAAAGACTAGCACCCAGACCACCACTCATGGTGTAATGGATGGGGAAATCTTTTAGGCCCAAATGGGATTTGAACAACAGCACACTTCGACTCAGACTTTTCACTTTTTAGACAGGTGCGGTACCTCTAGACCATCCAATGGCTCTACTTAACTAATGAACTATAAGCCACGTTTTCAACATGACATGCCGGACACTGACCCACAGGCTATTCTGCGTGAGGGCTACGGATAGACATAATCATCATAATCATGATAACAGTGATGATGATGATGATAATAAGAACATGATAAGGTTTTCAAGGGGGGGCGGATAGCCTAGTGGTCAGTGGTCAGAACATTGCGCTGGCAATTTGAAGACCCGGGTTCGAGTCCGGTCGAGGAAATTTTCTTCCTGGAGTTAACATCAGTGCTGACTCCACTCTCCCCAAAAGTCCTTCGGATGAGACTTTAAACCGAGGCCCCGTGTGCGAACGCACGCAGAACATCTTGCGCACACGTTAAATCCTGTTCCGCTTTTCGTAAGAGTAGGCCATCGTGTGCCGGTGGGAACAGATGACATGATTTACAAAACTGCATACACACGGGGACCGGATGAAAAAAAGCATATGATTGCTTATTCTGTTATCCTCGATATAAAAGAATAAAATAAATAAATAAAAATAAAATAAATAAAGATGCCCCTAAAACGTTAGGCCTACATACAGATGAAATTATTATGTATGTCCACACATCAGTCCCTGCCTATTTTTAGGACCGGCAAGGGGAGCACAAAATGACTACCACTGTACTAAGCACTGATTCTTGTTGAAATTTAAAGCGATAGTTCAAGCAAACAAACACAAAATAGACACACACGTTAAACATCGATATCATTTCATACTTACCTATTCACTACTTCGCATGTTTTTTTTTGGTATTGTTTTTTTGGTGGTGGTGGTGGTGGTGGTGGTGTGGTGGTGGTGTGTGTGTGTGTGTGTGTGTGTGTGTGTGTGTGTGTGTGTGTGTGTGTGTGTGTGTGTGTGTGTTTTCCCTTTCTTTTTCTTTTGTTAGATTGTACGTTTGTTAGCGTATATATGTTATTTCCTCTCAGTGGTGATGGATATTATTATAAGGTATTGTTGCGTTTGTTATTTTTTCCTTATCTTCTTTTTTAAAAATATAAAGTATGAACTGAAGTATAGAGATATTTTAATCTGACATAAATTGCTTATTGACATTTTATGGATTCTTTTTTTTTTAAGTCTTAAATAATGGTTTTTGGTTACATTGTATCTGATATAAGCATATGTGTGTGTGTGTGTGTGTGTGTGTGTGTGTGTGTGTGTGTGTGTGTGTGGAGGGGGGGTGGTTGTTTGTTTGTTTTTTTGGGTTTTTTTTTTTGACACTATATGATTTTTTAAAGACTCAAAATGTATGCATGTACGTACGAGTATACGTGCTGAGTGGATGAGTGCAAACCGTTGTGTGTGTGTGTGTGTGTGTGTGTGTGTGTGTGTGTGTGTGTGTGTGTGTGTGTGTGTGTGTGTGTGTGTGTGTGTAGGTAGGTGTGTGTGTGTGTGTGTGTGTGTGTGTGTGTGTGTGTGTGTGTGTGTGTGTGTGTGTGTGTGTGCGTGCGTGCGTATGAATTTTGAGTGGGAGTGTGTTTTTGTGTGTGTGTGTGTTTTTTTTTGTGTGTGTGTTTTTTTCTCCTCTTATGGTTGTTTTGGTTGCTATTGTGCTTGTTTTTATCTATAGACATATTCTATTTTAAGGTTGTTGAAATCATGTTAGCTAATTAATGTTGGTGAAATGTTGTTTTTTTTTATTGTTTCTTTGTTTGTTTTTTCCCCTTTTCTTTCTTTGTTGGTTTTATTGTTTTGCTAGGGATTTTCTGCTTTGATTTTTGTTGGGTTTTTGTGTTGCTTTATTTTGTTTTTTGCAGTTTTGATTTTGTTTTTCTTTTCTTTAGATAGATGGCTTGATGGAAAAAAGCAAATCGATGCTTACTCAATGTACCATCTGGAAATAAAAATTTGATTGATTGATTGATGTTCCCTTATACTTTTCGAGCCACCATAGTTCATTTTCTGTTTTAATTGTCTGTCTGTCTGTCTGTCATGTTTTAAGCATCGGCCGTTGTATTCATGGATGAACTCACTCACTGCACGGACACGAATGAAGGCATGCCGGGAGACAGTCCGGGTACTCTCCCCACGCATTTATCGTGCAAAGCAGTTTTGTGTCTGTGGAAGTTGGCTTTGTGCTGGTGTTTTTTGCGTGTGTGTGTATGCGTGTGTGTGTGTGTGTGTGTGTGTGTGTGTGTGTGTGTGTGTGTTTTAAGATGCTTAGTTTGGGGAGGGGGACAGGCCCCCGTTTTGCATGTTGAAACATACAGGGGTCTATTGTCCAGTCTCTTTATCAATTAGTTTACAATGCATGCGCGTGTTCATACACATACCTACACATGTGTGTGCATGGCACATGACTTTCCATTATGAATGTCCAGGGGGTTGTGCCTCTCTCTATATATATACAAATATCTCTAGTATTATTTGTAGATTTTAAAAAAGCATTTGATACAATTGACCACACACTTCTCATCAGAAAGCTAGACCTGTAGTGGTAAGAAACTCGCGTAGAGCATGGCAGCAGAGAGTCCTCAGAGGAGAAGCCCCCTTCAAACAAGTGTTTTCGGGCCTTTAATCTTCCTTACACTCTAGGGAGGCCGGCCCACATCCAGTTCATGACTCTGGATGTCTCTCTGCTGCCCCTTCATGTATGTGGTGAGTTCTGACTCGGATTTGAATTCATGGTCTCTGGATATGCACACTTTTTTTTTTTTTTTTTTTTTTTTTTTTTTTTTTTTTTGGGGGGGGGGATTAGCCACCTATGGTATTATGGGGTCATCTAGGTCTTATGCAGTTCACTTTTGTTCCTCCTTGACCAGATCCAGCTTGAACATCTCTCGGCTGCTTCTGTCATGGCTTTCAGGGCTCTGGTTTTTTCCTTCCCTGCAATCGAGAGCTGTTTCATGAGGTTGTAAGCCGATTCTCCCACAAACCCCCTGGCTCCGACTTCTGCAGCAAGGACTTTGACCTGATAGCCTTCTTTCTTCAGGCTGTTGGCCAGATCTGCATATTTTTCAGTCTTGTAGGCGTGAGATGCCTCCATCCTGTTCTCATATGGAACAGTCAGCTCTATCATGATCAGCTGCTTGGTTGAGTGGGAGTTGACTACTATGTCAGGTCTCATACCACTCTTGCTGATGATCTCGGGGTGGTTGTTCCATTCTGGGAGGTCTGCAGTGCACACCCAGTCGTCTGCTCCATCCAGCAGACTCTGCTTGCAGGTTCTGAATGGCACTGATGTTCGTGGCCATGAGTCTTTTCCTCCTGCCGTGAAGAAGGTTGCGGGAGCTTTTTGTGTCCTGATGTTGCCAATTGTGGAGCAGGTACTGAACCAGACTGCTTCTACAATCTCTTTTAGCACCTGGTTGTGCCTCCATGTGTACCTCCCTTGGGTTAAGGCTACCTTGCATGAGCTGAGGACATGTTCCACTGTTTGTTTTTCACGGCAGAGGGGGCATGCAGGATCGTCTGCTTTTCCCCACTT
Organism: Stramonita haemastoma; assembly: GCA_030674155.1. Classification (NCBI taxonomy): domain Eukaryota; kingdom Metazoa; phylum Mollusca; class Gastropoda; order Neogastropoda; family Muricidae; genus Stramonita; species Stramonita haemastoma. Next base: position 898,433 of record CM060324.1, read on the forward strand.
CACCAGGTTTGCATTTGATGGTAGCAGGTCATACACGGATCTGAGAATGAAGCTGATCCTGAGAGGGCCATGTGCCAAATGTCATTCCAGGTGAGACTTTTTTGGAGCGCACTCTCCCATGTTGTCCATTGCCCTTGTTGGCTCTGCTGGACTGCTTTTTGGAGTCTCTTTTGGTCTTCTTCTTTCCTCATCTCTTGAATGACCATGTCCCGTTTGGCTTTTCCTTTTGCTTTTGACCACCATTCTGTTTTTGTTGACCCTAGTCCTTGTCTGTTGGTCTGTGTGTGTCCTGTTATCTCTCTGATCTTGAGACTTTCTTTGGCAGAGTTTATCACCTCCTGGACTTTCCATTTTCTGCCGGTCTTCAGCAGGGGCTTGATTTCTTCTACCACCCTGTCATCTGTGTCCTCTAACATGCTTTGAAGTCTGATTTTTCCTGCTTTATATTCTTCTAGGATGGATTTCAGTGGCAGTTTTAATTTTGCTTGCCGACAGTACAGCGCTATATCGGTGAGACAGGGTGGAACTCCAAGCCATTTCCTCGTGAATTTGTTGATTTTGGCTTCCATTGCCTCTACCGTGCTGGTGCAGATCTCATATATCATTAGAGGCCATAGTAGTTTTGGGATCAGCATGAACTGCAGACACCACACCTTGTATTTGCCAGGGAGACCACACTGGTCAATGGTCTCCAAGCCTTCTTCCGCCATCTTTTTGGTTTCTTTGGCTCTTTGTGTGTCCTTCAGGGTGTCATCATACCACCTCCCAAGGCTCTTGACAGGTTCCTCTGTGACTGTTGGAAAGGCTTGGTTAGCGACACTGAAGACCACGGATTCAGCTACTTTTCCTTTTCTCAGTGACAGACTCCGTGATTTCTTGGGCTTGAATTTCATCCTTGCTGAGGCGACAATGTCGTCCAGTCTTTCCAAGACATGCCGTGTCTCACTTTCTTTGGATGAGACCACTGTTGTATCGTCCATGAAGGCCTTGAGAGGGGGCATCTTGTATCCATCACCGAGGTCCGTTTGGCTTGTGTTCCTGGTTGCTGCTTTCAAGATGACTTCCATTGCCAACACAAACAGTATTGTACAAACTGTACAATCTACCATCAAATAGTCTAGAACTACTCGCTTCTTATCTTAAAAACAGACAACAGTGTGTCTCAACAACTACATCCACATCCAATCTAAAACCCATTCATATGGAGTACCACAGGGATCTATACTAGGACCCATTCTCTTTTCCTTATACATAAATGACCTTCCTCTACTTATCAAATCTAAATATGAACTATTTGCAGATGATACAACCATACATACAAGCCATAACGATTCTGACTCTCTTGCAACCATATTACAACAAAGTTTTAATGATCTTGTCAAATGGACAGAACTGAACCA
>CM060324.1:904832-914832 GCA_030674155.1 Stramonita haemastoma
ATTTAGTGATGATGACCTTCCGCCTTCATCTGAGGAAGGTAATGAAGCAGGGCCAGACATGGATCGGATTTGATCTCGAGAAATTGAAGGATCCAGAGGTGGCTGAAGCCTTCCAAGCCATAATAGGAGGGAAATTTGCACCCCTCACCATGTTCAACTCATATGACACAGATATTGACAAGTTTGTCAACACCTTTAACAAGGCATTAACTGATACAGCCAATGAGATTCTTGGCAAGCAATGACGAGTGAAGCAGCCCTGGGTCACAGCCAACATCCTTGACCAGTGTGACACACACAGAGAACTGAAGAAAAAGAAGAACGAGATAGAAGGACCGAGGCAGTATAAGGTAATCAACAAAGAAATTAGAACAAGTATGTAAGAGGCAGCAGAAACCTGGACTGAAGTGAAGTGCCAGGACATTGAAGACAATTTGAGCAAGAACAACAGCAATAAAGCGTACCAGCTAGTAAAAGACCTGACAGACACAAAACAGGGGAAAACCAGCACCATACAAGACAAAAATGGAAAGATCTTAACAGAAGACCAGGACATTCTTAAGAGATGGACAGAATATTGCGCAGACCTGTGTAACCACAAAACCTCAGGAGATCCAGAGGTACTGAATGTCCCTCCACCGACAGACACTGACAACTAACCCATCCTTCGGGAAGAGGTGATAATGATGATGATAATAATAATAATAATAATAATAATAATAATAATAATAATAATAATAATAATAATAATAATAATAATAATACATGGAACTTATATAGCGCTATATCTTGTACAAACAAATCAAAGCGCTTGCATTCGACCTATACATCACACAAGCAATCAATAACAATCTATGGTCCTAGCAAATTCTAACGTACTCACACACGCAAGCGCACACACACGCACACACACACCACGCGCGCACGCGCGCGCGCACACACACACACACACACACACACACACACACACACACACACACACACACACCAAAATCCACAAAGGCTATACACTTTGGCAGGTAGATGTCGAAGGCGGGGACAGACAAGAGATGGAGGAAGAAGAGATGGAAGTAGCTGTGAAATTGATGAAGAGGAAATCAGCAGGAATAGACAACATCCTGGCAGAACTGGTCCAAGCAGGGGGGAAGCCATGATAAACACTCTACTGATAATCTGCAACAAGATCTGGCAGACAGGAGACTGGCCTACACTATGGACACAATCATTAATCATCACCATCCCAAGAAAGGCAACCTACAACAATGCTAGAACTATCGCACAATCAGCTTGATATGTCATCCAAGCAAAGTTATGCTGAAGATCCTACTGAATCGACTGAAGCCACAAACAGAGACAATCATTGCTGAAGAACAGGCAGGCTTCAGGGCAGGACGAAGTACAACAGAGCAGATTTTTAATCTAGGAATACTATGCGAGAAGTACCTTTAGCATCAGCAAGACCTTTATCATGTTTTTGTGGAATTCAAAAAGGCCTTTGACAGGGTATGGCATGCAGCTCTGTGGGCTACCAAGAGGCTGTGCAACATCAATGCCAACATGATCAGAGTCATTGAGGAGCTCTACAACAAGGCCACTAGCGCAGTCTATTTCAATGGTGGCATAGGGGATTGGTTTAGGACGACGGTCGGCGACAGACAAGGCTGCTTGCTCTCACCTACTCTCTTTAACATAGTCCTTGACAGAATCATGACTGATGCACTGGAAGATCATGAAGGAACAGTCAATTTTGGAGGCAGAACAATTACCAACTTGCGTTTTGCTGATGACATCGATGGACTGGCAGGGAAAGAAGAAGAGTTAGGTTAGTGGAACGCCTCGACAAGACTTCAACAGCCTATGGCATGGAGATTAGTGTGCAGAAGACCAGGCTGATGACCAACATCATCAACTGCATCAACACCAACATCAGGGTCGGTGGTCAGAATTTGGAAACCGTACAAAACTTCAAGTATCTGGGAGCAATAGTAACAGACAAGGGATCCAAGCCTGAAATACTCGCAAGGATTGCACAGATAGTTACAACACTGACAAACTTGAAGACCATCTGGAAGAACAGGAACATCTCGCTCTGCTCAAAGATCAGGCTGATGCGCACTCTGGTCATCTCAATATTCCTGTATGCTTGTGAGTCATGGACCCTCACAGCGGATCTGGAGAGGAGAATACAGGCCACAGAGATGAGATGCTTTTGCAGACTCCTTGGTATCTCTTACAAAGACCACATTGATAACGAGGAAGTGAGAATCAGAATCAGAATCGGTCAAGCCATCGGGCCCTTTAAATCTAAATAGACTACGGGATAGAAGAATTGCGAAGAAGAATTGCGAAGAAGAATTGCGAAGAAGAATTGCGAAGAAGATGCAGAAATTGCGAAGAGAATTCGAAGAAGAAGAAGAGAAGAAGAAGAAGAAGAAGAAGAAGAAGAAGAAGAAGAAGAAGAAGAAGAAGAAGGCACCCACCAGTCTCGGAAGACTATGGAGTTGCGCTCTAGTCTTTAGAGCGCAAAGCCTGGGTAAGTAACTATGGAGCGCAAGCTGTTACCCATGCACCAGACCCCCCCCCCCCCCCTCCTCTCCACGCCGCTGGAATGATCCGTTGGAAAAGCAATGACCGATAGGAGTGGTTTCAGTACCATTGCAGGATCCACCAGAATGTTGCCATATACAGCTCCGAGCTGCCCTGGGACTCCAACTCCCCGATTTTCCCTCAGGGATGGTGTCTAAACACGACACCTGTGTGCATGCTGTTTTTTTTTCTGTTTTTTTTGGTCATCCGCTCCTACCGGCGCACGATGGCCTGCTCTTCCGAAAGGCGGAACGGGGTTTTAACGTTTGCGGAAGATGTTCTGCTTGCGTTCGCACAGGGGGCCTTGGTTTATAGTCTCATCCGAATGACTTTTAAGATAGTGGAAGGGAAACAACATAATTTTTCGAACAATCCTGTAAAGTAAAACTGTCTCCCTTGTTCAAGAAATCATCATTGGTTTTAATTGATCACAAAAAAATATATTCAAAAATGTTATATTGTCTCTTTCAGATCTTCTTCAAACACACACACATACACACGCGCACGCACGCTCGCACGCACACATACACTCACACACATGTACACACGCACGCACTCATGCAAGCACACACACACATATACACACACACGCACGCACGTACGAACGCACGTAAGCGCGCGCGCGCGCCGCACACACACACACACCACACACACACACACACCACCAACACACACACACACACACACACCACACACAAAGAGTAGCCCATCGTGTGCCTGTGGGAACAGATGACACGATTTACAAAAGCTGCATACACACGGGGAGTTGATGTAGAAAAGCACATGAGTGCTTATTCCCTTATAGATAGATAAAGTAAAGGAATCTAGTTGATTCCTGATCGTTTCTTTCATCACTGTAGTTTCCAGCAGTTGACTCTGACTCCCTCTAGATCGCTGCCACTCCCCCTGCATCACTAATTACACCGGAGAAAGGAAGGTGGACAAGGACGGACGGCCACAAAGGTAAACAGGCAGATCTCCCATCCGGCCCATCGTGCTCTACCGGTTAAACTAGGCTTTGATCTGCACCACTCGACACAGAAGAATAGAGAATTAGCTTTATACCTTTCTTTCCTAAATTGTACATTTTGTGCCATGGGTTTTCAGATAGTTTTTTTTAAGTTTAACTCAGATTCAGTGTCCTTTTTTAAATCAAAGGAAGTCTCTTTTTTCTGTCGTCTTTTTCTTTTAAGGGGAGCATCTTTGTTGTAAGGCCTTTGAAAAAAATAGGCCTTTGACAGGGTATGGCATGACGGCCTCTGGCAAGTACTCAGGCACTTCAACATTGACAGCTGTCTAATTGAAGTCATCAAAGCTCTGTACGAGAACGCAAAAAGTGCAGTTTTTATGAACAATCACGTGGGCGAGTTCTTCAAGACCACGGTTGGGGTTCGCCAGGGCTGCCTTCTCTCACCTGTACTCTTCAACCTCTTCCTCGAAAACATCATGACAGAGACACTGCAAAACCACCACACTTCCATCTCCATTGGTGGAAGACCCCTTTGCAACCTCAGATTTGCAGATGACATTGACCTCATGGGCAGCAGCAAACAAGAACTGCAAATCCTCACAGACAATTTAACAGATCGAGCGAGCGCATACAGCATGGAGGTCAGTACAGAGAAATCAAAGATCATGGTCAACAGCGCAAGTAATGACATCACGGAAATAAAGATGAATGGAGAAACACTAGAAGAGGTGAGTCAATTCAAATACTTAGGCTCCATCCTAACAAAAGATGGCACATCGAACAATGAAGTGAAAGCTCGCATTGCAACAGCAACATCTGCTCTAGTCAGACTCGAGAAGATCATCAGAAGCAACAACATCAGCTTCTGCACCAAATACCACCTTTACAAATCCCTCGTGATATCTATCCTCCTATATGGCTGTGAATCATGGACTCTGACAGCAGAGTTAGAGAGGAGAATCCAAGCATTCGAGAACAAGTGCCACAGAAGACTCCTCAAAATATCATACAAAGAACACAAGACCAATAACTATGTGAAAGAAGAAATCAAAAAGCGTGTGGGCCCCCAAGAGCCTTTGCTCTCCACCATAAAGAGGAGAAAGCTGATGTGGTTTGGTCACACCACAAGACACAACACCCTAGCAAAAACCATCCTGCAAGGAACAGTCGAGGGCAAGAGAAGAAGAGACCGCCAAAAGAAATCATGGGTTGACAACATCAAAGACTGGACCGCCCAACCCCTGCAACACCTCCTACTAGCCACACAGGATCGTGAAGCATGGAAAAAGATCTCTGTTGCGTCTTCTCTCATGTCCCCCCTACGTCCTTTGGGACATGGGACTGAGTGAGTGAGTAAATAGAATGTATTAATCCAGTGTGTGTGTGTGTGTGTGTGTGTGTGTGTGTGTGTGTGTGTGGTGTGTGTGTGGCGCGCACTAGCTATCACTGACCTCATTTAGATCAATCATCAGGCTAGAAAAGCGGCACCATTTGTTTTGACATTCAAATTGAGATAAAACAACAACAACAACAAAGAAACCAAGTGGGGCTAGGCCACACTGCCATTAAACCAGAAGCTCCTTGCTGTGACTGGAGGCTGAACTCTGAACTCTGAACTCTGAACACAGGAGCTGGGAATGAGATCCCCAATCTGCCAAAGAGAAGCAGGAGGCAGTTTGTGTAGTGTCTGTTAATTAACATCTCTTTACAGTCTGGGATCTCTGATGAGCTCATCTCCTTGTAAGGATAAAGGGGGGGGGGGGGGGGACCTGTCAGTATAGATAGCATCACCACTTTCTGGGAGTTCTGTGCTAAAAGGAGTTGCAAGTTTGTAGCAATTTGTGTCTGCCATTCTGCTATAGATGTAGTCTATGTGCAAGAAAGTATCTTGGTATGCATGTAAGACTTTTTTGCATGTATGAATGAGTTTGTGTTTGCCTGAATGTCTGCCTGTGTGTGTGTGTGTGTGTTGTGTGTGTTGTGGTGTGTGTGTGTGTGTGTGTGGTGTGTGTGTGTGTTATGTATGTAGTGTGTGTGTGTGTGTGTGTGTGTTTTACTTTATTTTATTTTATTTTATTTTATACCACTTTATATCACAGCAGATTTCTCTGCGTGAAATTCGGGCTGCTCTCCCCGGGAAGAGCGCGTCGCCACAAGTGCAGCGCCTACCCATTAATTTTTCTCCCCTCAGGGAAGGTGTCTAAACACAACACCTGTGTGCATTTGTGTGTGTGTGTGTGTGTGTGTGTGTGTGTGTGTGTGTGTGTGTGTGTGTGTGTGTGTGTGTGTGTGTGTAAGTGTGTGTGTGTGTGTTATGTGAGCGCACGTGCATGTGTGTGTGTGGATGTGTGTGTGCGTGCGTGTGTGTGGATGTGTGTGCGTGCGTGCATGTGTGTGGATGTGTGTGCCCAGATGTATGTGCGTGCGTATGTGTGGATGTTTGTGCGTGCATGGGCGCGCGCGCGCGCACGCCTGTGTGTGTGTGTGTGTTTAAAGGCGATGGTGGGCAATCATAACAATACAAACGAAACCTACACACAGACAAGAAACAACTGTCTAATAAACTGCAAGAATTTTTAGATTCAAAACAAATACCAAAGTAGCAACCTCTCACCTTCAATACAGGTGTGTTACCAAGTCTGTTGAGTTTCTAAGCGCCCTTGTGTGCAGGTGTTTGATAAGGTGGGGGATGGGGATGGAGACAGTGGCCTGCTGCTGTTCATCGTGCAAATTACCCCCACCACAGGGAATAAAAAGACATGGAAAGGAGAGACAGGAGGGGATGGGGGAAGAGTGTTGTTTTCCCGCACTTTTAGATAGGTTTCTATGGCCACAGCAGGTTGTAAGAAAAAGCTTTTATATACAGCGTGTGTTTGGTACTTTACCATTCTGACTGGTGGCTATTTCAGTGCACAAGCCTTGGTACTGAACGGTTTGTTATTAAAAAAAAAACTACCCCGGCAGTAAGATCAAAGCTCGCTCTCTCTCTCTCTCTCTCTCTCTCTCTCTCTCTCTCTCTCTCTCTCTCTCTCTCTCTCTCTCTCTCTCTCTCTCTCTCCTCTCTCTCTCTCTCTCTCTCTCTCTCTCTCTGTCTGTCTGTCTTCTGTCTCTGTCTGTCTGTCTGTCTGTCTCTGTCTCTGTCTGTCTGTCTGTCTCTGTCTCTGTCTGTCTGTCTGTCTGTCTGTCTGTACTTCGTGATCTTTGTGTTTGGAAGTGTGTCAGGGCCTGTGTGTGTGCCAATCCAGGATTGTGACCTATAATATCAGCACAAGACCAGCATCACCCAAATGGAAGATAGTCATAAAGAATGTATGCATAGGGTAGCAATAGTCATAAAGAATGTATGCATAGGGTAACAATAGTCATAAAGAATGTATGCATAGGGTAACAATAGTCATAAAGAATGTATGCATAGGGTAACAATAGTCATACAGAATGTATGCATAGGGTATCAACTGTCTTGGTGCCGTGGGGTCTGGCACTGTGCAAAAGACAAAACGGGCCTTTTTATCACATTGTGCTTGAACTTTTTAAGAGGGGGGCATACCTGTGCAGGCATCCATGACCACACTGATGTATGTCTGTGCATTTTTTCTTTTCTTTCTGTACTTTCCTGTGGTGCACCACAATAGTCTACTAGTAATAACATTATTATTATTATTATTATTATTATTATTATTATTATTATTATTATATATTATTATTATTATTGTTGTTATTGTTGTTATTATTATTATTATTATTATTATTTTTATTATTTATTATTATTATTATTATTATTATATTATTATTATTATTATTATTATTATTATTATTATTATATTATTATTATTATTACTATTATTATTATTATTAATTATTATTATTATTATTATTATCATCATCATCATATTATTATTATTATTCTCATCATCATCATCATCATCATATCATTATCATTATTATCATCATTATTATTATTATATTATTATTATTATTATTATTATTATTATTATTATATATTATAATAATAATAATAATAATAATAATAATAATAATAATAATAATAATAATATATTATTATTATTATATTATTATTAGCATTATTATTATTATTATTATTATTATTATATTATTATATCATCATCATTATTATTATTATTATTATATTATTATTATTATTATTATTATTATTATTATTATTATTATTATTATTATCATTATCATTATTTGTATGCGTACTACAAGGTAGAATTGCGTGCCATGTACCAGCTTTCGTTCGGAGAACCTTGCTAAAGTCAAGCGGGGGTCTGCCATCTTGGGGGCTGTTGTGTCGCCACAAGACCGGCGCCACACATACGGAAGGTGGTAGTAAAGCGTGTGTGAATTGGGTACAGCACTATCTTGCTGCCGTGGGCTCTGTTACCGTGCAAAAATCGGGGTAGGATAGGACCGAAAGCGGCGTTTTTGTCACATAGTCTCCAAATAGGCTTACGTTTTTAGGAGAGGGGGGGGGATGGTATGCGCGCTCACATGCCACTACTGCATGTGTTTGCGTTTGTATATTATGTGCATGCATGTGGCGGACACCCTGCACTTTGCTATGCCGCATCATATTGTCTGTTACCATCATTTGTATTATGTACTACAAGGTAGAATTGAGTGCAATGTACCAGCTTTCGTTGGGAGAACCTTGCTGAAGTCAAGGGGATCTGCCATCTGCAACAGTGCAAAAGTGCGGGTGGCAGGGGCCCGAAACGGCGTTTGGTCACATCTTTCTGAAATGCGCCTTTCGCCTATTCATGGGTGTGTATGTATGCGCGCGTGCCTGCGCTCGCTGTTGTTTGTATGCGCGTTTTTTCTTGTATATGCCTGTGTGGGAGACCCTGCACTTTGTTATGGTGCATCATATTGCATGATATTGTTATTTGAGGCGTGTTGTAGGGGTCACAATTGCCTGCACTGTACCACGTGTCTTTCCGACCAACTTAGCTATTTGCAAGCGGGTTGCCATCTTCGGGACTGTGGTGTCGCCACAATTCCAGCGCCACACACCTCAAAAAGGATTGTAAAGATTGTCTGCATAGGGTAGAGCACGGTCTTGGTGCCGTGGGCTCTGTACCTGTGCAAAAGTGCGGGTGGCAGGGGCCCGAAACAGCGTTTGGTCACATCTTTTTGAAATGTGCCTTTCGCTTATTCATGGGTGTGTGTGTATGCATGCGCGCTTGCTGCACTCGCTGTTTTTTGTGTGCGCGTTATTTTTTTGTATGTGCGTATGTGGGAGACCCTGCACTTTATTGTGGTGCATCATATGGCATGATATTGTTATTTGAGGCGTGTTGTAGGGATCACAATTGCCTGCACTGTACCACGTGTCTTTCCGACCAACTTAGCCATTTGCAAGGGGGTCTGCCATCTTGGGGGCTGTGGAGTCGCCACAAGACTGGCGCCACACATACAGAAGGTTGTCCTAAAGCGTGTGTGCATAGGGTACAGCACTGTCTTGCTGCCGTGGGCTCTGTTACGTGCAAAAATAGGGGTAGGATAGGACCGAAAGCGGCGTTTTTGTCACATAGTCTCCAAATAGGCTTACGTTTTCAGGGGAAGTGTGGGGGGGGGGGGGGGGGGGGGAGGGGGGAGATCGTATGCGCGCGCGCGTGCATGCGACTGCCGCATGTGTTTGCGTTTGTATATGTGCATGCATTTGGTGGACACCTTGCACTTTGCTGTGCCGCATCATATTGTCTGTTATCATCATTTGTATGCGTACTACAATGTAGAATTGCGTACCATGTACCAGCTTTCGTTGGGAGAACCTTGCTAAAGTCAAGCAGGGGTCTGCCATCTTGGGGGCTGTGGTGTCGCCACAAGACCGGCGCCACACATACGGAAGGTGGTCGTAAAGCGTGTGTGCATAGGCTACAGCACTCTCTTGCCGCCGTGGGCTCTGTTACCGTGCAAAATCGGGGTAAGTTAGAACCGAAAGCGGCGTTTTTGTCACATAGTCTCCAAATAGGCTTACGTTTAAACATCTACCAGAGCATAACTCAGTTTTGTTGCAAAAAACAATGCCAAAGTATTGATGTAAAGTGGTGACCTTCATTTAGTTGTTTCCATTTATCCACTCTAATCTAGAACTTAAGTGCCCTCCCTTTCTAAACATCATTACTCTAGTCTTTTCATGGTTAACAGTGAAACTTAATTTATCATTTTTTGTAAGTCTGTTCAATTGATTTTGGAGACCAATATTAGCATCAGACAAAACAATGACAGCATCAGCAAACAACAACAAAAATTAATATTATAAAAGCATCAGATAGCAATTAGATGGCATGTTTTTTTCTGTTCTTGACAATTCAAGAGCCAATTCGTTTATGAATTAAAACAGTAGGGGCCTAAGAAGACAACCTGGTCTCACTCCTCTTGAACAACAAAAACAATCTGAATAGTTGCTCTTATCACCAC
>CM060324.1:919832-942332 GCA_030674155.1 Stramonita haemastoma
ATGACACCAGCACCTCATGGCTTGACGAGGAAGGAGAAAACACATCCACAGACAGCCCCCAGTCAACCAGACCCCAGTCAACCAGACCCCAGTCAACCAGCCTAACAGACAGCCCCCAGTCAACCAGCCTAACAGACAGACCCCAGTCAACCAGCTCCCAGTCAACCAGCTCCACACACAAACCCCAGTCAACCAGCTTCACACTGGGGTGGACCAAACTGAACACATCTCTTGTGTTGGAGTCAGGGCTTCATAGTGACAGGGACACCACCCCAACAGCAGCAGACCCAGCCCCCAATTCCTCAGTCAGGGACTACACTCCTCTTCTTACAGACTCTCCTGATTATGTTCCGTCGGCATATAGGAATACGTCAGTCAGTCTGGCAGGGGAAGGTGACCGTGACTTGGCAGAAACTGAATCATCCCGGTACATTGGTCAGTCCACTGAGAGTTCAGATTTGACCAGTCAGCCACAGTCTCCCGTGCTACAGCTTGCAGAAGAAAGAGATTACACGTTCCATATCATGGTGGAAAACTCCACCAGACACGTTTTCAGATCTGATCACCACTCACCACTAGCAGAATGTTCTCTGCAAGCTGTATTCCAATCCTACACTACACCAGTGAACCTGGCAGTCTTCAAGTCTGTTACTTTTACAAGCGCCGATTTCGCTCTACGCTACTATCATAATGGGTACACAGATTTAAAACCTGTGTATGCCATGAGCGGAAGAATTTTCATTAGCCCCCAGGATGACATATTCCGTAACAGCACCATAAACAGATGGACACGTTTTTGCCTTAAGCTTTATACGCCACCATTTACCATTCTTCAAATTCAGACCGAAAACATGGAAAACTGGAGTGTAAGGGGCTGTTACATTTACCTTACAATAGACAATACAGGGACTACTCTCAAAGATATGATAAGAGAAAGGAGAATACTTTTCTCATCCACAAGTGAAAATGTTTTGCAGTTTTTCCACCTGTTTCAACCTGATTGCTTCTACACAAGTCGTGAAAATATAACGCTAACTTTCCAGGCTGTACCGTGGTGTGCACATCCAAAGCGAACACTGGAGGTGCAAGCTCCAGTGGGAGACGAAGTAGGTGAGATTGGGCTTTTCTTCTGTTTGTGGGTATGACTATAGTTCTGGTTAATAGTTTTTATATGTAGCTGTGGGCATCAGCTCATTAAGATCACTTTTTTTCAAACGTATATCCGATTTTCCAATCAGCAAAAATATCAAGTCAACTGATTTTTCTTTTAATGACATTTTCCTTGCCTTTGGTGATAAAGTAATGCATGATTACTCCCCTTATTTGCCATTCCCTACCACTGATGCAAAACCTTGTGTGTGTGTGTGTGTGTGTGTGTGTGTGTGTGTGTGTGTGTGTGTGTGTGTGTGTGTGTGTGTGTGTGTGTGTGTGTGTGTGTGTGTGTGTGTGTGTGGTGGAGAGAGAGAGAGAGAGAGAGAGAGAGAGAGAGAGAGAGAGAGAGAGAGAGAGAGAGAGAGAGAGAGAGAGAGAGAGAGAATCTTTATTGAATAATCTTTATTTTTCAAGGGTAACAGAGTAAGTAAGCATTACATACTTTAAGCATTACATACTTTTTTTCATCCGGCCCGGTGAGAGAGAGAGAGAGAGAGAGAGAGAGAGAGAGAGAGAGAAGAGAGAGAGAGAGAGAGAGAGAGAGAGAGAGAGAGAGAGGAGAGAGAGAGAGAGATGTGGTGTGTGTGTGTGTGTGTGTGTGTGTGTGTGTGTGTGTGTGTATGTATGTTCTCCTGATTATATTGTTTTGGGAATTATATCTCAACTAGTGTAACTCTGTCACTGGGAAGACAAACATGTTCAATGTTCAAATCGTGGCACTGACTCCTGCAAAGAGCTTGTTTGTGGGATGGGTCAATATCTGCAACTGGGTAATGTGCTAGGTGATAATCGGTCTTTTTAATTTTATTGTAAAATTTGAGTCTACTTGTTTTAGTTCTTTGTTGTTTCCAGAACTTGACATATCTCTAATCTAATTGTTGGCAAAATGCAAATTTCAGCCTGTTTTTACTGAGTGTTGAGTGATTGTTATGAAGAACATTTTTAGCAAACAGTATCCAAGGAGCTTTAGCAGTGCCCTCTCAGTTCAACATAGCATTGTACACTCTTTTTATGTAGGTATTATGATGTGTATGTCTTTTTTTCCCCACAAAAACAGTTATTCTCTTTCTTCCCCAAAAAGAGGTAAACTCTTTCTTCCTCAAAAAACAGATAATGTCTTTCTTTTACAAAAACAGATAAACTTTTTCTTCCACAAAACCAGGAAAACTCTTTCTTCCACAAAAACCAGGTAATCTCTTTCTTTCACAAAACTAAGTCAACTCTTTCTTCCACAAAAACAGGTATTCTCTTTCTTCCACAATAAGAGGCAAACTCTTTCTTCCACAAAAAACTGATAATGTCTTTCTTTTACAAAAACAGGTAAATTTTTTCTTCCACAAAAACCAGGAAAACTCTTTCTTCCACAAAAACCAGGTAATCTCTTTCTTTCACAAAACTAAGTCAACTCTTTCTTCCACAAAAACAGGTATTCTCTTTCTTCCACAATAAGAGGCAAACTCTTTCTTCCGCAAAAAACTGATAATGTCTTTCTTTTACAAAAACAGGTAAATTTTTTCTTCCACAAAAAACAGGAAAACTCTTTCTTCTACAAAAGCAGGTAAACTCTTTCTTCCACAAAACTAGGTCAACTTTCTTCCACAAAAACAGGTATTCTCTTTCTTCCACAATAAGAGGCAAACTCTTTCTTCCACAAAAACCAGATAATGTCTTTCTTTTACAAAAACAGGTAAACTTTTTCTTCCACAAAAACCAGAAAAAATCTTTCTTTTACAAAAGCAGGTAAACTCTTTCTTTCACAAAAAACCCCAGTCAAACTCTTTCTCCCACAAAAACAGGTTTCTTTCTTCCCCACAAAACAAGTAAACTCTTTCTTCCACAAAATACAGGCAACCTCTTTCTCTTACAGAAACTAGATAATGTCTTTCGTTAGCAAAACCAGGCAAACTCTTTCTTCCACAAAACAGGTGAACTCTTTCTTCCGCAAAAAGCAGGTAGTCTCTTTCTTCCACATAAAGCAAGTAAACTTTTTTTTCCACATTAACCATAAAAATTCTTTCTTCCACAAAAACCAGGTAAATTCTTTCTTTCACAATCTTTATCTTTCCTAGAAACTGGAAAAACTTTTTTTTTACAAGCAAAGAATGTTTATATACATGTCTGAAAAAAAAAGTTGCAAACTTTTCTGCTAGATTTTACACTATTGACATATTTTCATAGTTACAGATAATCAGGTTGAGAGTACTTTTCTCAGGTGTGCTTCTTGTTCAAAAACCACCTGGTATTGTAGCATAGATTTGGTCTTTTTAATCTTACTAATGCACATTTTTCCAAGCAAAATCATTTTGTTGATCCAGCAATTTGTTGCAGTTAGGTTCTTTGGATTATAGCCAAACAAAATGTCAGTTACTGAAAGATGAAGGTGTTTCCCAGTTACAGACAAGACAGTGGAGTCAATATATGTCCAAAACCGTTTTACAGACGGACATTCATAAAAGAAATAGTCCATGAAATCGACTGTGTTTAAGCAGTTGTCACAATACATGGAATCAGTTACACCCATTTTATGTAGCAAAATATTAGTTGGATACTGATTGTGCAATATTTTCCATTGCAGCTCTCTCAGTCTTACTTCATTTGTTGCCAATCTTGGCATCAGCCATACATGATTGTCAACGGTGTAGTCCAGTTTTCTTTGCCAGAAGTCAACTGCATGAGGTGTTAATGATTCATTTACATTTTTTGCCATCAGATAATGCTTAATTTGCTTTGGTTTGGCGTCAAATTTGCTTGCTTCTAAAGTTCCATGCTCTTCCACTGACAGATCAACCGTTCCCTCGGTAATTGTTTCAATCCATGGTCTAGGGATTGCGTTTATTATTGCATAATACTGAAATAGAGATACTGCGTTATTTTGGTTCAGCACCTCAGTCACTTCATACAATGACAGGACGCGTTTTTCCTGTGGTTTGCAAATATCTTTAACTCGTAAAAACCCTTTTTCTCTCCATTTTTGAAAGTTGATTATTCTACGTTTATACTTGACAAGTCTGTTATTAAAGAGATGCTGTTGTCCGATATGTTCTGCTAATACGTTTTCCAAACTAGTTTTTGACGTTTTGTCTAAAAATGTTGCATATACTTCTTTCCAGAATCCGTTCTTCACAACTGAAAGTCCTTGCATTTCATTGCTATAACAATTAACTTCAAACACATGTTGACCTGGGGCAATTTTATCTAAATACCAAAGAGGGATGGCACACCAGGTGCCTGTGTTTCTATTATGCAGTCTACCTATCCACTGCAAATTATATATCTCCTGCCTTTCGACCATATCAACCATATTCAAACCCCCGTCTTTATAATCCGTTTTCATTACTTTCTGTTTGACTTTTTCGAACGCCCGTCTATTGCTATACTTCCTTTGCCAAAGAAATTTGTACAAGATTGTATTGATTTGTATAAGAATGGGTTTTGGAAGACCTACTGACTGCATAACGTATGTGAACTGACTGATCACAAAAGTTTTTATTACTACAATTTTGCCTTGTATACTTAGATCCCTTTCACACCATTCTTTAATCATGGTGAGTAAGCTCGTTAATCTTTTTTTCCCAGTTTTCTTCTATCTCTTTAGCCATTTTTCCATGTGTAAAAACTATTCCCAATATTTTAATTTTATTAACAATATCAAACGGCAGATCACTGTCAACTACACAGCCTTTTCCCACTACTAATAACTTTGTTTTATTCCTATTTAACTGTAATCCAGAGAAGCAGGCAAATTGTTTTATTATTTCAGTTGCAAAGGTTATCTCATTTTTATTCTTCAAGAATAAGGTCGTGTCATCAGCTAATTGCAATATCTTAAGATGATTAGTGCGTCTTCTACCTACATCTGGTAATTGTATTCCTTCTATCCGAGAGTTTCTTATTTTGATAGCTAGCAATTCTACAGCTAAAACAAAAGCAAGGGGGGGAAAAGGACATCCTTGCCTAATTCCACAATTAATTTTAAAGCTCTCTGATACCCATCCCCCATAGCTTATGTGACTCACAGGGTTTTTCATCAAAACCATTACCCACGTCTTAAAATCTTGTCCAAAGCCAAATACGTCAAATGTCAGGAGCAAATACGATTTTGATATAGAGTCAAATGCTTTAGAGTAGTCTAGAGCCAGTAAATAACATGCTTTGCCTGATTTATTGAGATAGTTAACTAGTGTCATCAATAGTACGAATTACTGTTGCTATGTTTCTTCCTTTGATGTAACCAACTTGATCTTCACTTACTAATTTTGGTATAACTTGACCTAATCGGATCCCAATTATTTTAGCTAAAATTTTATAGTCAGTATTAGTTAGAGTTATAGGTCTCCATTTTGTTAGATGTTCTCTGTCTTTCCCTTTGTAGATCACAGATATTATTCCTTGGTATTGCGTGTATGACAGCTCGCCTTTCTCAAATGATTCGTTAAAAGATGCAGTTAGTATTTTTTTTTAATTTTGACCAGAAAAACTTTAAGAATTCTATAGTAATTCCATCCATCCCTGGAGATGAACCATTTTTCAATCTTGCTAGAGCCTGTGATGCTTCACCAACTGACACAAGTCCTTTACATAGTTTTGCATCTGTGTCATTAAGACGGGGAACATTGATACCAGTTATAAATTCATCAGTGGCCTCTTTAACGTTTTCATCACCAGTTTTCTGATCATACAAGTTTTTGTAAAAAGACACTTGGGCAGACATTATATCTGTGGCAGTAGTCAATACTTGCCCTGATTCTGTGACCAAACGGGTCATTACATTTTTTTGTTTTCTTACTTTCTCCAGATGACAAAAAAAATCTAGAGTTTTTCTCTCCATCTTCTATCCACTTAATCCTGGCTCTAATCTGGGCACCTTTGGTTTCTTGCATTTCTAAGATCTCTAGCTTGTGTTTTACTTTTTGTAATTCTCGTTGTAACTTAATACTCTGAGGTTCTTCTATAATATTGGTCTCTATGTGTTTTAATTGGTTTTGTTAATCCGCTTTTTCATTTCTTTTATGACAGGCTAGACATCTACCAACATTTCTACAAAAGTTTCTTATTTTTGCTTTTAGTACCTCCCATTTGTTAAGAGAGCCTGATTGATAGTCATCGTTTTGCAATTCTTCCTGTAAAAAATCATTCATTGCTTTAACAAAGTGTTCATTTCTAAGCAAGCTGTTGTTAAATTTCCAATATCCTGGGCCTCGCTCAAACTGACTTTCTTCTAGTTCTATGATCACAGCTTTGTGATCAGAGTTAGGAACAGGGTAGTGTTCAACGGATGAACACAGGTGCAGAAGATCGTCAGACATAAGGCAATAATCAAGACGACGGGCAATAAATGGACAGTACCTATTCCAGGTAAAGTCCCTTTCCTCTGGGTGGAAAAACCTCCACACATCTGTGTATGAGAGCTCCTGCAATGCAGATTGAAAAGCTCTTACTTCAGTCCTATTATGAGGATTTCCAGATATAACGTCAAGGTTATTATTCAACCCACAATTATTAAAGTCACCACACAAAATCAGACTTTCTTCGTTTAGGTCCTCGAGTTTCCAATACAGAGAGTAGAAAAAAGTTGTTTTTTCTACCGTGTCATTAGGGCCATAAATGTTAACTATATTTAAAGGATATCCTTTGTAGTTTATCTTGACTACCAGTATATGTTCCTCCGGTTTTACTTGTTCAACTTCTTCCCTAAAGTGTCTAGA
Source organism: Stramonita haemastoma (assembly GCA_030674155.1). Lineage (NCBI taxonomy): Eukaryota > Metazoa > Mollusca > Gastropoda > Neogastropoda > Muricidae > Stramonita > Stramonita haemastoma. Next base: position 926,690 of record CM060324.1, read on the forward strand.
AATCAATATAACTTGGCCTTTACTGCGTGATGTTCCCTCTTGACTAAAGATTCTACCTCCCCATTCTTTCTCCAAAGCTGGTTTATCTTTGTTTGAAATATGAGTCTCTTGCATACATATAATATCAAAGTTTTGTAATTTAAAGTACCTGAACAAAGTTTTACGCTTCCATTTATTTTATAAACCCCTACAGTTCAAGGAACATATTCTAAGTTTGTCCATCTACACCGTTAATAATTATATCTTATGTTTAGCTTATAGGGCTATTCATATATAACCAGCATCCAAGAACCTGGGGAGGACGCCAGGCAGTTGATTTGAAAAGAAAAAAAAGACAGACAAAGCGAAAAACAAGAAAAAACAAAAACAAAACAACACTGGGCTGTCAAAAGAAGGGGAATAATGGGTGGGGGATGAGGGTGGGGAAAGAGCAAAGGTTTCATCATCTTGGTCAACACTGGTCATTCTCTGAAACAGTCTGACATTCCATCCTCTTTTCCCTCCAGATCCCTGGAGTCACGTCGTGGCAGTTTCCCTGCTGCACCAGCTTGTGGACTTTCTTGTTCCCCAGAGCGACGTCTTTTGGGGGTCTCTGAGCGATGACGTTGACGGTCGTCACGGGGGGGCTATGCTGGAGTGCAGGGTGGTTTGCTTCTTGGAGGCTACCCTTCCTCTTGCTGTAGCGGGCCTACCCCTATCTGGCTCCCCAGGAGCAGTGGTCACTGACTTACCTCCTTTCCCTTTCCCTCCCGATTTCTCTCCGCCCACTGTCCTCGTTCCAGCAGGAGTACTAGGGGACATCTGTTCTCCTTGCTTCCTCTGCTCCTTGTTCTGGCCGGTCGCCACCTCTCCGGAACTCTGCCCTGCAGTTCCCTTGTAGCTAGCTGTCTGTCCACACTGGCATCAGGTCTGACTTCACAGCAGGAATCTCCTCTTTTATGCCCTGGCTGTTTGCACTCGCGACAGACCACCTCATTTACACATACTGACACATGATGGTTGGGCTGCACACAGTTAACCCCTACACTGCGCTGTTGACGAGCGGCGCTCGTCATAGAAACCGCCACCTGCAATGCTGTGTTGACGAGCGCCGCTCGTCATGAACCAACGCTCTCTCTGTTTCGCTCAGCATTGCTGAAAATCCTTCTTATTATGATTTGTTTAGCTCCCTTGATGTATCTTCAACCCATGAGTCCCATTTGTTCAAGTTATTTGCATATTTTATGACGTTCAATCGGCAAGGTAAACAAGGTACTGCGAAGTTCAATTTTTGGGTTTTCGAAGCAATGGCTGTCCCTCAACTGACTTACACAGTTGCCGAAGTTATTGATGAAATTTATAGAGATCAAGATAGTGGAGACTAGGGTTTGTTTTTTGTTTTTTTTATTCAGTTGACATCAAACTTTGCGAAGTTGATGCAAACGACTCGAGTTTTGATCCGGAAGAAACTTCTGTGTACTCGTGGTCTGAATCGGAACATGAAGATCGTATTGTTCGAGATGCAGTTGGGTACATTTGAGGGCTTTATTCGTTTTTATGACATATTTATATTCCTTTTTTTCTCTGTTTATTCATAAACAGAACAACTAAATGTGTGTATCGTATGGTTGCACCTTTGGTCAGGGCTTGGTCAGTGAGCGAGCGAGCCAGTCTCTGAGTGGCTGATGTGTTTGATCTACTTTGAAGTGGTTGCGACCTCGTGTGTCACTTGTCACCTAGGCTACTCGTTAGCTGTCAGTTATCAGTGTGTGTGTGTCTGTTTGTTTTGTTGATGAGCTATTGTTCTTGCTGACATCTGCCCTGGCTCCCTGGCTGTGTGTTTGTGTGAAGCGCAGGTGTGTGTGTGTGTGTGCGCGCGCGTGCGTGCGTGCGCGCGCGCACGTGTCTGTTTGTCTAATTATATATTTTAAAAATTGTCACAAATACAATCTTCATTCAATTCCCTTTCATTCAGTATATACTTTTATGTAGCTATCTTAGGAATTTCCTGAATTAAAAGCAATTGAAAATCATATGCGTGATTTTTGTCTGTTTCTGAAAATTTCTTCAGCATAGGCCTGAGCAAAATAGGTCAGCAGCGAAAAGGTTAAAACAGATAACAGTTTTGCGAATGTCCTTTTGTTTTTTACGGTAAATGGTGGCAGTGAATGGGCCAGCTTGGAGAGTTTTTTCAAGAGGAACTGTGGGGACTGTGATGAAAACAAATCTTCTTCCCGTTTCAAATCTGGTTAGTTTATTGTCTGCGTTTCTATAGCGCTCCTGTTTGATGTCTGATCGTAACTCGCACCCCACTTTGACTAGAGAATGTTCAATTTCTCTGTTAGCGACAGACATAGGAATGTCAGCCACCCAAACTTTGGTAGCGGCTTTTCCCTCCCCCGATCCCTCACGCAAGATAAAAGGGTTAGTGTCAGCGACTTGCAGAACAGTATTACGAACCGTCATACCTTTTATCAGCAGATCATTTCTTGCCTGTTTGGAGGTCGGGTAGATTCGCCAGAGACTTCGGATGTTCTGTGCTCCGACAACGGTGCCAGAGCCTGCTGTCCGTTCTGCGCAGCCTGCTGTCTTGCAGCGAACACAGCTCCAAACCCGTTACACGGTTTTCTTGGGAATAGGGAACGTCTCGAACTTTCAGGAAAATTGGCGGAACAAACGACATTACGTGATTTATAAACAATACCAAAACAGAGAAAAACGCACACAAGGAGTGATACACGGCGGATTTAAGCAAAGTTCAGGACCAGGCAGCCAAAGAAAAGTGGCCCCCCCAAAAAAACTAAATCCAAAAAAATATCAGTCGATTCAGCAATTCAACGTATGAACTGGAATCAAACATCAGTGATGAGATCGCGCCTGAACCGTGACTCGCACACCACGGCAGTCACTCACCGAGTCCATGATGTGCATGTCAGATATGAGTCCAATATCCATTAATTCGATATGCAACATGAATCCCCACTGGATATCTTCCTAATTCTGCAAGCCTTAGTAGATTCATTGATTTTGAATGTGGACCCAAAATTAATTTACAAAGTCTCATATGTGTTTTTTCATGTGGATATTTAGAAGAAAGACAGTTTCCAAAGAAAGAGGATATGTCTGAGTAAACTGAGATAGGTATCTTATTTTCATCAAATGGAAACCACATTTCAGCTCCATATGTTGCTATAGGCATAATCAAAGAATCAAAAAGCTGCAATATTGTATCGTAACGAATATTCTGTCCTTTGATTCAAGTCAATTCAATTCAAAATACTTTATTATCTCTAAAACAAAGAAACTCCACTATGACTCGTCTTAGTGAATGCACTGCTTTATTTTTATGTTTAGCTAAGTGTTCTTGGGCAAAGTGAAAAGTTGTGGATTTGTGGAATACTACACCCATTTATTTGAACTGATCAATAGTTTGGATTATATGACTACCTAGTTTGAAGTGAATATGTACTTTTGGGTGAATATGGGACATGGGACTGAGTGAGTGAGTGAGTGAAGTGAATATTACAACTTTGGTTTTTTTCTGTGTTGATATTTAGTTCCCAGTTTTCACAATACACAGCAAATTATTTAGCTTCTTTTGTAATCCTGTCTCTGTAGTAGATAGGATTGCAAGGTCATCAGCATATAGCAGGCAAGAAATAATAATTATTGGTTTTATCATAATCTATGGATGGTGAGTCCATATCATCAATATGACTTGGAAGATCATGTACAAATACGTTAAATAAAGTAGGACTAAGTACATTTCCCCTCCCACTGGGACTGCACGGCGTTGAGGCACGGCCCCTGGGTGGTGGATGGGGGATTGCACACGTGAACCAACGCAGTCTAAGGGAAGGACACCCTGACAAAAAACCCTGGTCCTCCAAGTCTGGGGGTTGGGCAGAAGGCCAACTACCTCCTCCCATAAAAGAAAACCAGTTACAGAAACCTTGGACATGAATCAACAACAAAACCAGGGAAGAGCAGGGATAGCCAACTCTGGCAACATGACGACGATGGGTGAAAGCCTCCGGGAAGCTCAACGTCCGATGAAGTCCTTCCCAAGTCCCAACACTAAACTCAACATCGAACATTGGAATGTGAGAACTATGTACAGTACAGGAACAGCAGCTCAGATTGCAAGAGAAATGGAGGGCTATCAACTAGATATATTAGGGATTAGCGAAAGTAGATGGACGGGAGCTGGCAAAGCACAACTAGCATCAGGGCAGACTGTTATCTACAGCGGGGAGGATGAAATACATGAGAGAGGGGTTGCGCTCATGATCAGCCAAGCAGCAGCAAAGTCACTAATGGAGTGGACGCCTGTCAACCAAAGGATATTAACTGCCAGATTCTATTTAAGATTCAGGAGAGCAACAGTCATACAAGTATATGCCCCCCACAATGGAAAGGAAGACATGGAGAAGGAGCAATTTTATCAAGAACTGCAAGAAACAATAGATGGATGCAACAAAAACGACATCATCATCATCATCATGGGCGACTTTAATGCAAAAGTAGGAAGCGACAACACTGGATATGAAAGGACGATGGGGATGTATGGCCTTGGAGAGCAGAACGACAATGGAGAGAGGCTGTGTGAGTTCAGTCAGATGAATGGCTTCGTCATAACAGGTACCCTGTTTTCCACACAAGGACAGACACAAACCCACATGGGTCTCACCTGACAGGAAGAGTAGGAACCAGAAAGATCACCTGCTGATTAGCGGACAATGGAGATCATCTGTAATAGACTCGAGAGTACAGAGGGGAGCGGATGCCAACAGCGACCACTACCTGGTGAGGACCAGCTTCAAACTACGGCTCAACACACACAGGAACAAAAACAAGGTGAAGCCAAAGATTAACGTGGATAGACTGAAGGACGAAGAAGCAAAGAAAAAATACTGTGAAGTAGTGAAGAACAAGCTGGAAGAAAACAGGACAAAGAGTGAAGACATAGAGAAGATATGGGAGCAGCAGAGGAGTGCTTATGTCAACACTGCAGAGGAGGTACTTGGGTTCAGAAAAGGAAAAAGCAAACCATGGATCAGTGACAACACATGGAAGCTGATAGATGAGAGGAAGGAAATCAAGACCAAGACAGACAGCATCCGATCAGAAAGGATTCGGAACAGGATGAGGAAAGGTACAAGGAAAAGGACAAGGAAGTGAAAAGGAGCGCAAGAGAAGACAAGAGAAAATGAATAGGAGAGAAAGCACAGAGAGCCCAGGCTGTGGCGGAAAATGAACAACAGAAAGAAGTATACAACATAGTGAAACAGCTGACAGGACAAGGCACAAGACAAGTGGCAGCAGTGAAGAACAAGAACGGAGACCTGCTGAAGAGTAAGGAGGCCAGACAAGAAAGGTGGAAGAAACACTTCCAGGAGGTACTCAACAGGGATACACCAGATGACCTACCTCAAGAAGAAGACGAGAAGAGAGAAGAACTAGATATTTCAATAGAAACCCCTACACTGCAAGAGATAAGAAATGCACTGTGCACCCTCAACAATAGAAAAGCACCGGGAATCGACCAAGTTACAACAGAGATGCTGAAAGCGGACCCAGAGAATACCAGCAAAGAACTGAAAATAATATTTGACCTCATATGGGAGAAAGAAACTGTTCCCACGCAATGGACAAAAGGACTCATCTGTAAGCTACCACAGAAAGGCAATCTCCAGGACTGCGGAAACTGGAGAGGAGTCACACTACTGCCACTGGCCAGCAAGGTGCTGAACAGAATTCTGGTCAGCAGGATACAAGCAGGAGTGGATCCATCACTAAGAAAGGAACAAGCCGGCTTCAGGAAAGGGAGAAGAACCACGGAACAGATATTCATCATCAGGAACATCTTAGAACAAGTCAACGAATGGAACGCAACAATGTACATCCACTTTCTAGATTTTAAAAAGGCCTTCGACTCCATACACAGAAACAGTCTTTTGATCATCATGCGCCAGTATAGAATCCCTGGGAAATTGATCAGGATGGTTAAGTCCCTTTATGAGGACTTTCAGTGCACTGTCATAGTTGAAAAAGAAACAATAGACTGGTTTCCAGTGATTGCTGGAGTGAAACAGGGGTGCTGCATGTCTGGATTCCTTTTCCTGTTGGTGATTGACTGGGTCATGAGGAAGATGACAGAGGGCGATAGAACAGGGATCAGGTGGAATTTCACTACCATGCTAGAAGACCTCGACTTTGCACATGACCTAGCCCTTTTATCATCGGCCATGAACCATCTACAGCAGAAAACAGCCAAGCTAGAGGACAATGCTGCTAAAGTAGGCCTGAGGATGAACAACAAGAGATGCAAAGTGATAACAGCCAACAGCAAGAGCAAGGAGAAGCTGAAAGTCAATGGGAATGATGTCAAAGAGGTGGACAGCTTCACCTATCTAGGGGCCAACGTAACAAAGGATGGAGGAGAAACAGCAGATATTAAAAGAAGGATAGCCTTGGTGAACGCCCAGTTCAAACGTCTATCTAACATCTGGCAAGCTGGAGACATCAGCAACAAAACCAAAACCTCCCTCTTTAAGAGCTTGGTACTTTCAGTTCTTTTGTATGGATGTGAAACCTGGAAGTTCACAAAAGGAGAAGAAGAAAAACTGGACACCTTTCAAACCAAATGCTTCCGGAGGATTTTTAAGATTAGATGGCAACAGCACATTTCCAACAAGGCAACCCTTCAGATGGCAGAAGCAGAGAAGATAAGTGCAGGAATAAGAAGAAAGAGATGGAATTGGATTGGCCATGTCCTGAGAAAAGATCAGAAGAATGACTGTGCTGTGGCCCTCGGATGGACACCAGAGGAAAAAGGAAGAGAGGCCACCCAAAGACAACCTGGCAAACAATGGTGGAGGTGGAGCAGAATGCTGCTGGATGGAGCTCTTAGAGTGCAGCACGCAGTGCAGCTACAGATCGAAACCAGTGGAGAAATGATGTCCTGGCCTTATGTGCCTTCTGACACGGAGAGAATTAAGTTTAAGTAAGTACATTTCCTTTTAGTACACCTTTTAGAATTGATATTTCAGAGGAAAAACCACAACGAGTTCTCGTGCACACTGTTGCATTGTTATAATACTTTGGCTTATTCTAAACCAGTTTCCTTTAATACGTAAACGGTACATTTTCAAAATAAGACCCTCATGCCAGACTAAGTCAAAAGCTTTCTGAAAGCTTTTAAAATGCCATCTATTATTTTGTTCAGTATGAATATATGATCTGATGTTCTATACGATTTTCGGAAGCCTACGTGTTCGTGTGATATTAGTCTGTTGTCTTCAAAGTAATTTAATATGCGAATGTTCAATATCTGACAAAAAAGTTTGCTAAGGGAATTATTTAGTGCTATACCTCGATAACTTCTGGGGTCCATTGGATCCCCAGATTTGAAAATGGGTAAACTCATTCCTTTTTTCCACGAGTCAGATTGATGCATTCCCTGAACATGTCCATATTTTTGTACACATATGAAACGTGGATAATAACAGCAGACATTGAAAAAAGGGTACAGGTAATGGAGATGAGATGCTCCCGTAAAACTCCTTGGTATCTCACACAGGGATCACATCACTATTAAGGAAGTAAAAACCAGAATCAATAGTGCCATCAGACCATATGAAGAACTCCTGACTTCAATGAAAAAAGCCACCTAAATGGGTGCGGCCGGGCACGTAACACAAACATCTGCACTGGCCAAGACTGTCCTACAGGGAACAGTAAAAGGAGAGAAACAAGAACCAGAAAGAGAAAACAATGGGAAGACAACATCATAGTGCGGACTGGCCATGGGTGAAGCGATTTGCTATGGAATACAGAGGACCATGGGAAGTGGAGAAAGCTGATTGCAAAATCTTCGTTGGTCTGCTGGACAATGAGATATGTGCAGGTGAAGGTGAAGGTGAAGTTCAACATATTGTCATCAAGTCCACATTTTTTCTCACCTACTTAGCAGTTGTGACTCTTTGGAACGTTCTAATAATTGCCCAGCCAGCCCTTTTTCCAATGTCACCCAGAGATACACCCCTTTTCAACACTGCAAATGGCATTGTGCCCTGAAAACCTTGTGAGCCATGGTCTCGTATCCCTACTTCACACAATTAGGTCTTTGTCCACCTAACAATAGTGTCTTTTTCTGTGGGACAATGTGGACCATGATCTTTATTGCTGCTCATCTTCTGTGACTTTCCCATGCCTCTGCTCCCACAACTCTCATTTCAATCTCCCTGCCACCGCCGCAACCAGATCTTTTATGTCGTTGCCTCAGTGTCAAAAGTCCACAGGGAGCCCATCAATATCAGACTGCCATAGGGTCACCAGCCAGAGGGGCCCTGCACTGCTGCTGGGTCACTTTGGTGGTGTTCAGTGGTGCCTGTTCTGAGCTTACATACGCAGGACACCACCTACTAAGCTCCTTACTAATGACAGTTTGATCTGTGTGTTTGGGGCTGAATGTGACCTTGATGCGGATGGCATACAACTTAACACTTAGTTACTTGAGAGTCAAAAGAGACTTATCCAGTTGACCCTTCAAGTGTTTTAGAGAACTGAAATATCCTGGAGCTGCTGATAGAAAGGTATGTGTTATGACCACGTTTAACATGGATGATACGACCTGCTATGTGTATGCACTTCTTGCATATTACACAGTTCCCATGGAAATTACTAGAAATAGAATGAGATATGACTGGCATTGGCATGATTTCTCTAGTTCATAACGAGGAGACAGAATCTAAATAGAAACTGTGCTGTAGGAATTCTCAGGATCTTCTTGTGTTTGTTTTTCCTAACATGTTTTGAACAACCCCTTTTCATTTATTTATCATTCTTTATTGAGAAAGTAGTAGTGGGGAAACAAGTGTAAGTGGGTGCCTGCATGATAATTTCATAATTCTCATCAAAAGTTTGTGTGTGCGTGTTTGTGTTGTGTGTGTGTGTGTGTGTGTGTGTGTGTGTGTGTGTGTGTGTGTGTGTGTGTGTGTGTGTGTTTGTGTGTGTGTTTATGTGTGTGTGGTGTGTGTGTGTGTGTGTGTGTGTGTGTGTGTGTGTCTGTGTGTGTCTGTGTGTGTCTGTGTGTGTCTGTGTGTATGTGTGTGTTAACAGGATACATTCAATCACCAATATGGAACACAAGGGTGTATGGCAATGTTGAGATGAAATCCTGCATGACACTGAAGTCCTCCAACAACGGGTTTATCATGCTCAGTTTTGCGAACTTTGACATGAGGTATTGTTCAGCGTGCTCATGTACCTACCTTGCCATCTACCTCACCCCCGCCTGTACAGGAACCCCGATCACCAAACTCTGCAAATACATGGACGCCCTTCCAATGACTTACCAAACTGATGTCCTATCCGTCATGGTCTACACCCGTTATAGAGAGATAAATTTCAAACTCCTCTTCTCCATCCACAGCCCTGAAGATCCTCCCGTACAGCTCAGGAATGGCAAGTGGGTTTGCTCTGGGATGAAAGGTCCAATCCTAGTGCAGCATTTTCTATGCAGTTATGAAACGTTCTGCGATAACGCTGCAGACAGACTCTCCGGGACGTGTCCCCCAGCAGACCTGTGTGGGGGTGGGACATCTTCAATTCAGATGGAGGGAAAATGCTACCGGTATTTCCACCCTGGCAGGGAGATTACCTGGGATGAGGCTCACTTCAGTTGCAGGCAGAACAGAGGCTACCTGGTCAGTCTGAACACGGAGCAGGAATGGAGTATGGTGGCCAAGTTTTGGTACAATATCACCGGCCTAGATGTTCTTCTTGTTGGACTAAACCAGCGCTTACAGCATCACCTGCATGACCAGTAAGCATCCTTCTACCCTTGAAGCACAAAAAAAGAAAAACCTTATTTAATGTTTATATTGCGCACTAAATTATTGCTTAAAAATTCCTGATATCTTTGTTATTGCTTATTATGTGTATTATGTCTAAAATGTCTTATTCTAAATAAAGTTACTGAATTCTTATAAATTAGCAAATATTAGCAAGTTAAAGTTTTTTTTATTTAATTTCCTTCCTGCGCTAGAGAAACGTGCTTTGAATTATATGTGTCAAACCTATCTATTGTTTTACTTACCTGCTTTGTTTTGTTTCTTCATTCTCTTTATCTTTTTCTTTCTATGTTGATGGATATCAACTGATACCTATGCTACACCTTTCACAGGTAAAATACTGCTTGGCTGCCTCAGGTAATCTGATGGGTTCCTCTATGTACTCTTCTGGTTATTCCAGGTGCTCCTCAATGTGGCAGTGGTCTGATGGCACCATGGCATACTACCTGGACATTGGTCAGGAGCCTGAACACCCCCCTCCCTACTGCGCTGGTTTTGAATACAAACAGCAGCATCTGGCCATGAAGACGACCTATCGACCTTTAAGAGCTGCCTACCTGTGCGAGATTGAGTCTGAGATTGGTCAAGATATGGAGTCCAGATGGCAGTCAAAAGTCGTACTCCCATCACCTTCAAGAACGGCTGTGACCCATCCACATATGAGCCAGTGCTTAGATGGTCATGCAACTCATACGTTTCTGCAGTGTGATCCTGCCAGTCGCTGTTACGGAAATAAGGAACGGGAAATCAAACGATGTTTGCAGGGGAATCCTCTCCTGGCGAGAACAACGTTCACCTGCAAGAATGACCAGCAACGTGTGCATTACTCTTTGCTGTGTGACCACCACAGGGACTGTTACGACTCGAGTGATGAAGATTTCTGTGACTTTCCACCTTGTCCTTCCAGCCACTTCGTGTGTCAGAAATACAAACAGGTAACTACAGCACTTGATAAATGTGGGTGGCCATATAACCTGTACTGATGCTTACCAGTTGTGTCAGCATTGAATGATGGAGAAATAGAACAAGGGTTGAGAGAGTGAACATGCGAGCATGGTAATGATAAACGGACTATAAATATATCATATCTTGTAAAAACACATCAAATTCCTTGCATTCAATCTGTTCCTGCACGTGCAGCCCATGACGAAAGTTTAAACAATAATATTATTTAAGCAAACACACACACATACACACACGCGCATGCACACACACACACAAGCATGCACGCGTGCACGCATGCACACACACACACACACACACACACACACACACCACACACACACACACACACACACACACACACACACACACATGGATATTATAGGACGGGATAGCCTAGTGGTCAGAACATTGAGCTCGCAATTTGACGACCCGGGTTCGATTCCCGTTCGAGGAGATTTTTCTCCTGGAGTTAACATCAGTGCTGACTCCACTCTCCCACGTAGTCCTTCGGATGAGACTATAAACCGAGGCCCCGTGTGTGAGCGCACGCAGAACATCTTGCATACACGTTAAATCCTATTCCGCTTTTCGAAAGAGTAGGCCATCGTGTGCCGGTGGGAACAGATGACATTTACAAAACTGCGTACACACGGGGACTGGATGTAAAAAAAATGCACACAAGTGCTTATCCCATTATCTTCAATATAAAAGAATAAAATAAATAATAAATAAATACACTTTAGCAGGGTGATTGAGATTTTGGCTGTTGAAAACAGAGACAAATTTGAGCAGGAACCAGAGATGAAAGCCTTAAGTTTGAAATAAATGTCTTGAGGCTGGATTTTAAATTGTCGTAAGTAGGCTTTTGTCAAAGGAAGAGAGAGTGGTCATTCTAGATTGATGGACCAGAAATAGAGAAAGAGCAACAGCTAGAGGTGGGTTGGTTGAATCTAGGTATTCATAAGTACAAGGTAACTGCGGTGTAAATGAGAAGGAGTGTGGATGTGAAGATATTCACAGAGGTAGAAGAGTGCTGTTTTGAGGAGACATTTGTAAAAGAGGGTACTGATCTTATAATTTACTCTCTGTAGCACCAGCAGCCAGTAGAGACATTGCAAGAGAGGAATAATGTGCTTGGGTTTTGTCTTTCTGAGAACCAGTGGAGCTGAATAGTTTTGTATAATTTGAAGGGAGTGGATGGATGATGCTGGCAGACCAGCCAAAAGAGAATTGCAATACTGCAAACATGAAAGAATAAGAGAAGTGACGAGTTTGAATGTTGCATCAGTGGCCATGTAATTTCGAATTGCACTAAAACACGTACACCCTACATGATAGTAGCATGACTGGCAGGTTTGGGTGATGAACTTTTGCATGGAGAGTGTGTTATAAATAACAAGCCCTAAATATTTCACAGCAGTGGATAGAGGGATTGATATATTTTTTATACCACTCTTATGTCACAGCAGATTTCTCTGCGTGAAATTCGGGCTGCTCTCCCCGGGGAGAGCGCATCGCCACAAGTGCAGCGCCTACCCATTATTTTTTTTCCTTCCCTCAGGGATGGTGTCTAAACACGACACCTGTGTGCATGCTGGATTTTTAATTTTTATTTTGTCATCCGCTCCTACCGGCACACGATGGCCTGCTCTTCCGAAAGGCGGAACGGGATTTTAACGTGTGGGCATGATGTTCTGCGTGCGTTCGCACACGGGACCTCGGTTTACAGTCTCATTCGAATGACTTTGACATTCAGTTCGATTTTTTCGTCAAACTAGGAAGAAAGGGCGAGCTGGGTACGAACCCAGAAACTCGTGGTTTACTTATTGGCAGGCGAACGTCTTAACCATCCTGCCACCGTCCTTCCATTTCTATTGAAGCTGTTGTAATAGAAGAGAATTTTTGTTTGGCCCCTACAAGCATGGCGTTGGTTTTATCTACGTTTAGCTTTAACTTGTTCTGTATCATCCAGCTTTGGATATCTTGAAAGCAGTAGGCCATATTTAGTCAAGAGAGAAGGCAGATTTATAAGAGTATCACTGCTTGGAATCTGAGAGTCATTGGATTATGGTTGCACCAAAGACGGTTTATTACTTGTGACAGTAGAGTAGTGTAAATAATGAAAAGAACAGGGCCCAGAGCTGATCCTTGTGGGACTCCGCTTTCCAGTTTGACAGGTACTGGTTGAGTCTTGTTTAGTGAAACTGCATGGAATCAGTGTGTAAAGTAGGAAATGAAGCAGGTGAGGGCTTGTCTTTAATACAAACGTTTTTGGGGACAAGAGAGAAGAATTGAATGACCTATAGAATCAAAGGCTACAGGTAAGTCGCGAAAAGTGAGAAGACAGATTTTCCCTGAGTCAGAAGCATGTAGAAGGCAAGTTTAAGGTGAGGCAAGACAAGGCACAGCAGTCAAGGAAAAGGTATTTTACTTTAGTAGTAAAAAAAAAGAGTATTATATGCTTCTTTATATGAAGTCACGACCCTGATAAGTATGAGAGACATGCTGAGAGAGAGAGAGAGAGAGAGAGAGAGAGAGAGAGAGAGAGAGAGAGAGAGAGAAGAGAGAGAGAGAGAAGAAGACAGACAGACAGACAGACAGACAGACAGACAGACAGACACAGACAGACAGACAGACAGACAGACAGACAGAGAGACACACAGAGACACACAGAGAGACACATAGAGAAAGAAAGATCATTTATTCAATTAAGCTCAACCCTTATAAAGAGGAATATGAGCAATCCTGTGATTGATATCTTAAGTAGAGCAAAATCAAATTTGGTCACTAGCTAAAGGTTTTGCAATGTTGGTTACAAAGTCACTATTTTACACACACAGAGACAGACAGTGATCAATAGAGTGACAGAGTTTGTCCAAGGGTTGTGAGATTATTGTTCTTATTGCTTTTTGGTGTGATGTTAGTATTAGCATAATTAATTACATGGTTATGGTATTCTGTTAATAAAACAGACATCCAACAATTCACTCTGCAGACTCCACTTTATATACATGTATAGCAAGTACCTAAAATTACTGTTACTATAGTATTATTACTATTTTATGAATATATATACATATATATACATTTATATATATATATATATTATATATATATATATATATATATATATTATATCAACTATTTCTAGTTCCATTTCTAGAAGGCTGTGGACAAACAGTATATCTCTGTATTTGGAATATTTTGATTCTTCTCGTTGACATGACTCACATCATTGCAGAAATACAGTGCTGCAGTATGTAGACCATGTGAGTGTCTAACAAAGCGTCAGCTGACAAAACAGACATCAGTTAAACCCTTTCCTGCTAACCTTGAGAAAACTGAAGAACAGTTAATAAATAAACAAGGTCAGTGATTTGGTGGTAAATGTGATGGGCTCCTGCTAGACAGAAGCCTGAATATTATCATAAACATCATTCATGTTATATGGATACTTCCACAAACCAACATGATTTTTATTGAACTTATGTAGAGATGGATATGTGTAGCATGTGTGTAAATAATTGTTTGACATGGTACTACCTCTGTGGTTTCAGTGCTTCCCACTCGCCTCACGTTGCGATGGAAAGTTACATTGTGTAGACGGGAGTGACGAGCTGTTTTGCTTGAGTTCCACGGTCAGTTTCTCCAACACAGTTCTTCCCCCTGCCGTCATCAGATTCACTACCACTGGCAACATCACTGTAGAAGCTGTTAACGTTTCCCAAGGAAATCCCGTGTGCCCAGAAACCCACTTCCAGTGTGCAGGTGAGGGCTACTGTCTGCCTGTCTACCTGCGGTGTAACGAGGTCGCTGACTGTCCAGAGAAGGAGGATGAAGCAGACTGTGACTCCTACACCTGTCCGGGTTTTTACCGCTGTCTAGGAGCAGACGTGTGTGTCCATGCAGATCAGCTGTGTGATGGTAACTTCCAGTGTCCAAGACACGATGATGAACTGATGTGCAACACGACTTGCCCCCCAAACTGTGTGTGTTTGGGATTTGCTTTCATTTGCATGGAAAAGTTTTCAGCAGATCGCTACCCTAAGTTGAGGTATGTGAATGCTGACAACACAGGCATGACCTTACAGGATGTCGCCAGTAATCATCTCTTGGTCTATCTGAGCCTGGCACACTGCCGCTTGAAAAAGATTGGTGCTGTCAGTTTGCCAAATCTACACAGCCTGGATCTCAGTCACAATTCTTTAGCAAGCATCACAGAGTTGTCTTTTAAAATGATGACAAATTTGCGTTCCCTTTCCCTTGCCTTCAATGAACTGATCTCATTGAATTCCATAGATTTGTTCAACACAACTTTTACTGATTTGATTTTCCTGGATATGTCAGGTGGGGGCACAGAAGAGATCACCAATGCATCTTTAGTGTCTTTCCCCAACATTCAGCACCTGAACCTCTCTGAAAGCAGACTGCAGAAAATACTGGAACCAGGATTTAGTGCACTGCATAAACTGCAGGTTCTGGATATATCCCACTGTCCAGTGACTGAATTCTATGGAAACATGTTCAAAGGTTTGTCTGAACTAGAAAACATCTATGCTTCCAAATTCCAGATATGTTGTCCCAACATTCTGCCTGGAGGCTTTGATCCAAAATATTGTTATGCTCCGTCTGATGAAGTGTCTTCTTGTACCACTCTACTGAGAACTGATGCTTTCAGAATATTTCTTGCTGTCTATGCCATATTTGCTCTTGTGGGGAATTGTGTTAGTTTTCTGTATCGTATCTTTGCCAAGGGAGTGACAGCGACACATGGTTTTGATACTTTTGTTACTCATTTGTGTGTGTCTGATTTCTTAATGGGCATCTACCTAGGCATTATTGGAATAGCTGACCAAATCTAC
>CM060324.1:947332-962332 GCA_030674155.1 Stramonita haemastoma
TTAAAAGAATATTTATTTTTAAACACACACACACACACACACACACACACACACCACACACACACACACACACACACACACACACACACACACACACACACCATACAACCAACTACAAGGGTTCTAAATCAAATTCCCAAAAAGACATCCTTGATGTACAAGGTGACTGGAATGCCAAGCCAAGATAGGAGTAGGTGCCCACAAACCCAGTTATTCTTTCATTGATTAATTTTTTCTTTATTCTTTTATTTCGAGGATAATGGGATAAGCACTCATGTGCTTTCTTCTTTTTTTTTAGCATCCAATCCCTGTGTATGCAGCTTTGTAAATGTTTTTCAACTGTTCCCACCAGCACACAATGGCCTACTCTTCCGAAAAGCGGAACGGGCTTTATGTGTGCTCAGGATATTCTGCGTGCGTTCACA
Organism: Stramonita haemastoma; assembly: GCA_030674155.1. Classification (NCBI taxonomy): domain Eukaryota; kingdom Metazoa; phylum Mollusca; class Gastropoda; order Neogastropoda; family Muricidae; genus Stramonita; species Stramonita haemastoma. Next base: position 947,758 of record CM060324.1, read on the forward strand.
TATGGGACCTTTGCCATGAGGTGTGCTAATGAAAGTTGTCCATAGATCTGTTTGAGCTTTCCATCCCACACTGGTGAAAAGGTCAGTTCACAACTGCTGAAGCTTTCCATCCCACACTGGTGAAAAGGTCAGTTCACAACTGCTGAAGCTTTCCATCCCACACTGGTGAAAAGGTCAGTTCACAACTGCTGAAGCTTTCCATCCCACACTGGTGAAAAGGCCAGTTCACAACTGCTGAAGCCACACAGGAGGCAGAGCCAGTAGCTAGGAACAGAAAGTTATCCCACTGTGGCCAGGAAGATGAAGAAAAGCAGCAGCGTTACATCAAACATGATCAATCACAGCAATCCTACCACAATACAAGAGCACACATTTTTTCTTATTTATTTTATTTATTTTTGCTGACTGCTGTCCTAATAGTTGACGATAAATGCTCAAAACAAACGTTCAGGAACTTAAATAATAATAATGAAAAACAAGTCAATAAAGAGAAAAATGATAAAAGAGAAAAAGCATAAAATACAAAGGACAGGAAGAATCTGATAGAACTCCTCTCTTAGTTAAAGCACACTTGATACTTTCTGATATTAGACATGGCTTCACTTTCATGAACGATGATAATGAAAAAATATGTCAATAACAAGAAGCAGCATGAAATAAATAGGATATGAAAAATCTGCTACTGTAGCAGTTGCTTTAATTACAATGTTTGGCTTCCAACTGATCAGAACTGGCTACACTTAATCCACACCAATTTTCCTTTGAAAAACATGACAACAAAATCCTCCACAACATCACAACAGTCTGCACCATCTGGCCTCAACACAAAACGAAAAGAGTTGGAGAAAACTTTGACCTCTATGACAACACAGTTTGTTACCAATAGTCATACTACTTACTACAATTCATCACAAATGATTTATATTAAAAAATATATATAAAAGAAGATAACATTAACAGATCAGCACAAGCACACTGTTGAAAGAAAGTGCAGTATGATATGCATACACACCTTACCAGCATCTTTGATGTGCGTGGCACCGGACTTGTGGCAACCCAACTCCTCAGGAGAGGCCCAGCCCGGCCTGAATGCCCAGTAGCAGAGCCCAGGGCACCAAGAGAGTGCAGTATTGTATGCATAGCCTACACACCTTACCGCCATCTTTGATATGCTGGCACTGGACTTGTGGCGACGCCACTCCTCAGGAAAGGCCGGTCTGAATCTTGCAAGTTTGTCGCAAGGAAAGCCGAAAGGAAATGTTGCGGTACCCATATCAATAATCCTAATGTAGACTAGTGTGATGCCCCACAAGAAAGTGCAGGGACTCCATCAAATGCACATACACAAGAAAACGCACCCACAAACACGAGAGCACGCACGCAAACGCGCGTGCATACACACCCCTCTCCCAAAGAATAATGCGCCTTTTCCGAAAAGATGCCACAAAACGGGCTGGTTTCAATCCCATCCTACCCGATTATTTAACCAGCAGCAGAGCCCACGGCACCAAGAGAGTGCGGCATTGTATGCATACAGTTCTTACCACCATCTTAGATATGCTGACACCGGACTTGTGGCGACGCCACTCCTCAGGAGAGGCCGACCTGAATCTAGCAAGTTTGTGGCAAGGAAAGCCGATTTAAAACCTTGCGGTACCCATTGTACAATAGTATGATGCACCACAAGAGAGTGCACGGACTCCGCCACATACACATACAAAAGAGAACGCACCCACAAACACGAGCGCGCGCACGCGAACATGCGCGCATTTGCACCCCCTCCCAAAGAATAAGGCTCTTTTTTCCGAAAAGATGCTACAGAACGGGCCGGTTTGAGTCCCGCCATACCCCGATTTTTGACCAGTAGCAGAGCCCACGGCACCAAGAGAGTCCGGTATTGTATGCTTACACACCTTACCAGCATCTTTGATGTGCGTGGTGCCCGACTTGTGGCGACGCCTCTCTTCAGGAGAGGCCCGGCCCGGCCAGAATCTAGCAACTTTGTTGCACGGAAAGCCGAAATAAAACCTTGCGGTACCCATTTCAATAATCATACTATAAAATAGTTTGATGCACCACAAGAAAATGCAGAGACTCCGCCACATGCACATAGGCCTACACAAGAAAACGCATCCACAAACACGACCGCGTTCATGCGAGCGCGCGCACGCGAACATGCGCGCATTTGCACCCCCTCCCAAAGAATAAGGCGTCTTTTCCGAAAAGATGCCACAAAACGGGCCGGTTTTGAGTCCAGTCCTACACCGATTTTTTCCCAAAATCGAGCCCAAGGCAGCACGAGTGTGCAGTATTGTATGCATACCCACCTTACTACCATCTTTGATGTGCATGGCGCCTGACTTGCGGCGACGCCAGTCCTCAGAAGAGGCCCTGCCCGGCTTAAGGAAAGGCGAAATAAAACGTTGCGGTACCTATATCCATAATCATAACAAACAATAGCGCGATGCACCACTAGAAAGTGCAAAGACTCCACCACGTGCACATACAGAAGAAAACGCACCCACAAACACAAGCCCGCGGGAACGCGTGCGCGTACACACATCCCTCTCAAAGTGTCTTCTTTTTTTCTTTTTTCTTTTTTGGGGGGTTGGGGGCTTGGGAGGAGGGGGGCGTGAGGAGAACTTAAGCTTGAACTCCAGTTTCTTCTGTGTTGAGATTTTTTGGATGTGACCGGTTTTCCCACCTTGAAGGTAGCGGCATTCCGACTTCGGACGTATGCCTGCATGTTCGTGTTTCCTAACCCACCAAGTGTTGATATGAGTTCTGGGATCTTTAGCACGGGTAATTGTGATCTGCTGCATGTGTATATACACGATTTAAATCAAGGCACTGGCAGGTCAGGATTTGAAGTTGACCCAGGAGATTGTAAAAATCTCCACCCTTAATTGGCCAGACGCCGCCGAGATTCGAACCCAGGACTTCCTGCACCCAGGTCAACTTTCAACGTAGCTGGGTTTTAATCTAGGGGAAACTACAGGAAACTTAGATGTAGTAATGCTGTAAAAGGTGTTATTTCCCTTCAACTGAAAGTCGTCTTGAATGTTTTCATTTTCGACTTGCGTGCGTGTGTGTGTGTGTGTGTGTGTGTGTGTGTGCGTGCGTGCGTGCGTGCGTGCGTGCGTGCGTGCGTGCGTGCGTGCATGTGTGTGTGTGTTGTGACCTACCCCATGGTATCCTAAAGCGACCTGTGTTCTGTGACATGTTTTATTTGTTCCTTTACTTGACGTGCAGACAAACATTTGGTTTCAAAGTGCTTCGGTGGATCGGTGCTCTAGAGGTAACGCACCTGCCTAGAAAGCGGAAAGTACGGGTTCGAAGTGTGCAGTGGTTTGATCCCCGTTTGGTCCTGAAACTGTTCCCTCATCCACTGGACCATGATTGGTGGTCTGGATACTAGCCTTCCAGATGAGACAATAAACCGAGGTCCTGTGTTCTACACAAAAAACCCACGGTAACAAGGGAGTTGTTCTTTATGGAAAAGACACTGCCTTAGGGAAACAAAGACATTTGCAGACAGGAAAAGAAAAACAAATAATGGGTGGCGCTGCTTTTGTGGTGACGCACTCTCCCCAGGGAGTGCAGCCGAATTTCACGTAGAGAAATCTGCCGTGACTTTAAAGTAATATATGAAACAAACACTCTGGAACGTGACTTTGCTGTGAAATCACTTCATTTTACCCTGTGATGGATTAGGCAGTGGTATATCCTTATATCTGCATCCCCATCTTTTGGAAATTCTGTTCTAGTAATTTTCTCCTTTTTATCCCTCCTTTCTTCTTTCTTTCTCCACATCTCTTCCGCTTCCTTCAGCTATTTTGCTAACCCAGCTCATTCTCTGCCTCTTCATGAGAGTTTTCCTGGTTCATAGGAAAGTGAGAGTTGTTTGCTAAGAGCTTGTCATGGCATGAAGACAACAATCTCAACAAAATATTTACAACACAAAACATTTTATAATGTAGGCCTCACACTTTGTTGAATCAATATGACTAAACTTTGGCCGGGGCCAAGTGAGAAGTTTAGAGAAGGGCATGTTGAGAATAAGAACCAGAGAAGGAGGGGGAGAAGAGAGAGGAAAGAGAGAGAGAGAGAGAGAGAGAGAGGAGAAGAGGAGAGAGAGAGAGGAGAGAGAGAGAGGAGAGAGAGACGAGAGAGAGAGAGAGAGAGAGAGAGGAGAGAGAGAGAGAGAGAGAGAGAGAGAGAGAGAGAGAGATGAGAAGAGAGGAGAGAGAGGAGAGAGGAGGAGGAGAGAGGAGAGAGAGAGGAGCAGGAGAGGAGAGGAGAGAGTGAGAGAGAGAGAGGAGAGAGAGAGGAGAGAGAGAGAGAGAGGAGAGAGAGAAGGAGAGAGAGAGAGAGAGAGAGAGAGAGAGGAGAGAACACTGAACACTGAACACTGAAAAGTTTTATTGTACATCGGCCTTAGGCCACAATACAAAACATGATTAAGGCAGGGGGAAGATAAACATCACAGCGTAAAACATTTCCAACCATTCCACATTTCCAATTCCGCAAACACACAAAGTCACATTCAATGCCTTCTAGTTATCATCGACCCGGTTAACCTTTTTATCATTTGCATAATCACTGCCATCAGCATCTTCATTATCTATATCTGCAGCAAGTATATCACCATCACCATCATTACTTTCATTATCTACGTCTTCATCATCAAACTCATTCTCTTCATCATCTGCACTATCATCCACCTCTTCAACCTATATAATTATCAACGTCGCGATCATCATCTTCAATGTCTCTACACAATAGTCACGATCACAATCCTCGTCTTCATCACTGTTTCCATCGTCATCTTTAACTTCTTCGTCATAGTCTTCGTTACCACTATCACTTTCAACACCTACACCAACGTTACCATCATCACCTTTAGTAAAGACAAGGCAAAAATTCTTTTATTCGAGGATAATAGATAAGCACTCATGTGCTTTTTTACATCCAGTCCCCGCCCTTTTCAGGGAAAACATCAAGATAAAAAGATACTAAACAGTAACTATATGCAGTACCAAACAACATAAAGGAATAAGGACATTATACATAATAAGAGAGAGAGAGGAGAGAGAGAGAGGAGAGAGAGAGAGAGAGAGAGAGAGAGAGAGAGAGAGGAAGAGAGAGAGAGAGAGAGAGAAGGGGAGAGAGAGAGAGAGAGAGAGAGAGGAGGAGAGAGGAGAGAGAGAGAGAGAGAGAGAGAGAGAGGAGAGAGAGAGAGAGAGAGAGAGAGAGAGAGAGAGAGAGAGAGAGAGAGAGAGAGAGAGAGAGAGAGAGATAGAGAGACAATTTATACTGAAGAGAGAGAGTGAAATGATTCTTGTCTGAAAGAGAGTGATGATTGATTGGTACTAATGTTGATGATTGAATAACTGAATTATTGAATAATAATCTATACAGAGATAGACGGGGGGGGGGGGGGGGAATTGAATGACAATATTTGTACCGAAAAAAAGTGATTGATTGGTTAGTTAAATGATTGAATAATTGAATAGTTAGACCCTGAGTGGTGGTCTGGGCGCTAGTTTTTCGGATGAGACGATAAACCGAGGTCCTGTGTGTTACACATCACTATTTAGAGCACGTAAAAGAACCCACGGCAACAAGGGGGTTGACCCTGGCAAGATTCTGTAGAAAAAAGCCACTCTGATAGGGAAACAAATACAGTTGCATGCAGGAAAAACAAAAAAATGGGTAGGCGCGGCACTTGTGGCGACGTGCTCTCCCCAGGGAGATTAGCCCGAATTTCATGCTGTGACAGAAAGTGGTAAAAATACAAAATACAAAATAATAATCTATAAAGAGAAGAGAAGAGAGAGAGAGAGAGAGAGAGAGAGAGAGAGAGAGAGAGAGAGAGAGAGAGAGAGAGAGAGAGAGAGAGAGGAGAGAGAGAGAGAGAGAGAGAGGAGAGAGAGAGAGAGAGAGGAGAGAGGTTTAATGACACTGAGAGAGGGATTGATTAATTTACTGAATGATTGAATGATTACATACTTATCAACACACACACACACACACACACACACACACAACACACACACACACACACAGATTCGACTTTCCTACGGTAACATTATATTACTGTCAATGCTGCCGCTGATTCGCCAAGCACGTGACCGTGTTCACCCCTAGAGGGGGGTGGTGGGAACTGAGTTTCCCTGTAGCCTAAGCCCTCTCACTTTCATCCAACACTCCACAAACTGAGGGCCACCACAGCACAGGAATCTGTGTGTGCATTGTGGCTGCTTCGCCATGTTGACCTGAGCCTACAGGTTAGTATTTTGTTTTTGGTTGTACTCTTTATGGTGCTGGGTTTTTTTTCGTGGTTTTTGCTTCAGTGAAGTATAAGCAAGTTTTGAAGCATATGCAACTTTGCAGAATCCGAATCCTTCAAAGAAGACTGATGAACGCACACCCTGTGTGCAAGCATACCCAGACCATCTTGCTGACTGGTTTTATTCCTGCTGTTCTGCTTTTCGGAATAGTAGGCTGTTTTGTGCCAGTAGGAGTGGGAGGCAAATTTTACAAAGCTGCAAACATACAGAGACTGGATGTTAAGAAAAGCACGTGAGTGCTTATTCATTATCCTGGAAATTAAAATAAAATCAGAACGAAACATAGAGGTAGAGATGATGGTGATTGTGGGGAAGTGTTTCCGTATGTTCCCCCTCTTGTGATCATCAATATGTCAGGATGCAGACTTACTTGACTATAGTCTTCTGGTCCTCAGCTAGAGCTCTGAGGTTCACCAGTGGTGAGGTTTTTGCCTATGCCACTGTCTTGTCCACCATGAAGGTAGCCACATTCCGACTTTGAAGATGGATAACTAATCACATCAGTGTGTGTGTATTTTTTGGTTGTATTTTTATGTCGGAATTGCTTTTTCTGTTCCCTTTTTCAAGCCATTCCTTCTCGGTTTTGTTTTTTTCTGTCTGCCTTTCTTTCGTTATCCTTTTCTCTTAAAAAAAGTAATCTGTCGTTTCTGTCTGTCTGTCTGTCTGTTCTGTCTGTCTGTCTTCTGTCTGTCTGTCTGTCTGTCTGTCTCTGTCTCTGTCTGTCTGTCTGTCTCTTCTCTCTCTCTCTCTCTCTCTCCTTCTCTCTGTCTGCTGTCTGTCTGTCTGTCTGTCTCTCTGTCTCTCTCTGTCTGTCTGTCTGTCTGTCTGTCTGTCTGTCTGTCTGTCTGTCTGTCTCTCTCTTCTCTCTCTCTTCTTCTCTCTCTCTCTCTCTCCTCTCTCTCTCTCTCTCTCTCTCCTCTCTCTCTCTCTCTCTCTCCTCCTCTCCCTCCCTCTCCTCCTCCCCTCCCTCTCCCTCTCTCTCTCTCTTTCTCTCTCCCTTTCTCCTCTCCTCTCTCTTTCATTGTATCTACTCATCTCTCTCTCTCTCTCTCTCTCTCTCTCTCTCTCTCTCTCTCTCTCTCTCTCTCTCTCTCTCTCTCTCTCTCCTCTCTCCTCTCTCTCTCTCTCTGTGTGGTCCTTATTCTTTCGTTTCTCTTTTCTTTCTTTCTGTTCTCCTCTCTAGTGTCATTTTCTTGCACTGAAACACAGAGCCAATGACAACCAGCAAGCAACTACACATGTATGCAGGCCGGCAAAGCAAAATGTTGAGAAACACTAAACAGCAAGGTGAAAGAAGCCAGCCAGTTAGCCAACCAGTTAGCCAGCTAGTGATGAAAAAAAACAAAGAAAAAGACAAAAAGGAAGAAATAAATAAGAAAAAGGAAGAAAAAAAGAGAAAACTCAAGTGATGACCCTCCAAGCTGATGCCCCATGATATCAACACATGAAAACGAACTCTGCTCAACCACAGCGGGTTCCAGAACTCTTGCCAAACCCATATTTTTATTTCTGAATGGCAACGACTGAGACAAGATGATTGTGTAGACATGCATGCAGAAAATCCACACCATGCATCGTGACAGACAAGATGATTGTGTAGACATGCATGCAGAAAATCCACACCATGCATCGTGACAGACAAAATGATTGTGTAGACATGCATGCAGAAAATCCACACCATGCATCGTGACAGACAAGATGATTGTGTAGACATGCATGCAGAAAATCCACACCATTCATCGTGACAGACAAAATGATTGTGTAGACATGCATGCAGAAAATCCACACCATGCATCGTCACTGCGCCCACACAGCGCCACTTTCTGCCCAAGCTACAGGTAGGTTTTATTTTTGTGTGTGTAGTGTGTCCCTTTGTTTTGTTGTTTATGATTAGTTAAATGCTCTAAATGATTACATATAAAAAAGTATAGTAAGGGGAGGGGAGGAAGAGTTTGTATTGAAGGTAATTAAAAAAAAATGTTGCTTAGATAATTATGGTGGGGGGGGGGGGGGGCAAGATTATCTGTGTGTTCCTTCTAAGACTTGATTTCTACTTTAACAAATATTTCAAGAATAAAGGAGTAAGCACTCGTCCGCTTTTTTACACACAGTTCCCGGTTGCATGCAGCTTTGTCAATTATATCAAGCACATGTTTACAAAACATGATGATTGTGTAGACATGCATGCAGAAAATCCACACCATTCATCGTGACAGACAAAATGATTGTGTAGACATGCATGCAGAAAATCCACACCATGCATCGTCACTGCGCCACACAGCGCCACTTTCTGCCCCAAGCTACAGGTAGGTTTTATTTTTGTGTGTGTAGTGTGTCCCTTTGTTTTGTTGTTTATGATTAGTTAAATGCTCTAAATGATTACATATAAAAAAGTATAGTAAGGGGAGGGGAGGAAGAGTTTGTATTGAAGGTAATTAAAAAAAAATGTTGCTTAGATAATTATGGTGGTGGGGGGGGGGGGCAAGATTATCTGTGTGTTCCTTCTAAGACTTGATTTCTACTTTAACAATATTTCAAGAATAAAGGAGTAAGCACTCGTCCGCTTTTTTACACACAGTTCCCGGTTGCATGCAGCTTTGTCAATTATATCAAGCACATGTTTACAAAAAAACTTGCATTCACACACAGCCTGGTCAGCTGTGTCCCTAAACTAGAGCAGTCTCTCCAGCATTGCTCCCTGTGAAAGGAACTTGGGTGGCCCCGAACCAAATTTAGAACTTGGGGTTATTCTCATGATTTTCTGCTGCCACAATATTTGTAACAATGAATTGATGCAATAGATTGAAAAATGCTGGCAGTCTTTTATATGAAGCAGTTTTCTGTACATGGAGTATGGGTGAGGTGCACGAGAGAAAATCCTTTACATGAATTTGTATTTGATATTCATTTGTCTATTACTCTATGTAGATATTATTTTGCAGTCATTCACACTTGCAGTGTTATATGAAGCCAGTTTTCTGTTTACAAGTATGGGTGAGGTGCGTGAGAGAAAATCCTTTACAGAAATCCTACTTATTTATTTATGTATTGGTCTATTATTCTATATAGATATCATTTTGCCGTAGTTACTCTAAGTATAAATTGTTCACATAATGTTTCTAATGGCATTGATTGCAAAAATGTAAAGCAATAATTATTCTGCCATATGCCATTTTCTCCTGATGTATTTCTCTTTTTTTCCTGGGCTAGAGCTTCGACTTTGTCCTAGAGAGAGAGTTTTGTTATGCCACCGCTTTTGTTCTCCAATGAAGGTAGCCACATTTTGGCTACGGGAATGTTGTCTAAACATGACGCCAGGGGTAGACCTACACGCACACACGCAGGCATGCACATGCGCGAAGACACAGCATGCATGCACACCATCGGGCACACGGACACACACGAGTGCGCGCGCGCACACACACAAGCGCACGCACGCATGCATGCAGGCACACACACATACACACACACGCGCGCGCGCCCACACAATTATTTTCTCTCTTGTCCCTCTGTCTCTGTGTCTCTGTGTGTGTCTGTGTGTGTCTGTGTCTGTGTCTGTCTGTCTGTCTGTCTGTCTGTCTGTCTGTCTGTCTGTCTGTCTGTCTGTCTGTCTGTCTGTCTGTCGTCTGTCTCTCTCTCTCTCTCTCTCTCTCTCTCCTCTCTCTCTCTCTCTCTCTCTCTCTCTCTCTTCTCTCTCTCCTCTCTCTCTTCTCTCTCTCTCCTCTCTCTCTCTCTCTCTCTCTCCTCTCTCTCTTCCCTCTCTCCCTCCCTCTCCTCTTCCGTCTTCCCTCTCTTTCTCTCCCCCTCCCTCCCTCTCTCTTCTCTTTTCCCCTCTCCCCCCTCCCCTTCCCTCACTCCTCACTCTTTCTCTCCCCTCCCCCTTTCTCTCTCTCTCTCTCTCTCTCTCTCTCTCTCTCTCTCTCTCCTCTCTCCTCTCCTCTCCTCTCCTCTCTCTCTCTCTCCCTCTCCCCCTCCCTCTCCTCTCTCCCCCCCCCTCCCCCCCCCCCCCCCCCTCTCTCTCTCCTCCTTCTCCTCCTCCTCCTCCTTTTCTTCTTCTTCTTCTTCTTCTTCTTCTTCTTCTTCTTCTTCTTCTTCTTCTTCTTCTTCTTCTTCTTCTTCAATTAGATGCTGCACAATATTTATCACACACATTTGTATTTTCAGAAACTTCACAGTAATCTTCAACCTATAAACACCACGATGCCAGACTTACTATGAATCACAATGCTCTTGCCTTGTTAGGCCTATGTTCGGTAGTGGAGGGTAGGGAATGGATGACAAGAAGAAAATTTCAACAAAAAGTTTCAACAATTTTGCTTTTTTGGGGTCTGGTACATAAGTCAATCCTTAATCTTAAGAATATAAATTGTACGTTATCGCCAATCCTTCGGTGTTTCTTTGTGGACTCCAGTTTGCAGCAGTTTAGCTAGGCGTTCATCATTGGGGTTATCAGGAATGCAAAGCTTGCCAGTCAGACAGTGAGTTGCTTCCTTGCTCAGCGGATCAACAGATTTTACTTGTGTAATATTTCCCCTTTGCTCTGGTCAGAGTTTGCCCCTTGTTGAAGTTCTGTGTCCTGGCTTTAAGTTTCAGTCTTTGCGTCTAGTCTTTGTGTCTAACTTCCAGTCTTTGTGTCTAACTTCCAGTCTTTGTGTCTAACTTCCAGTCTTTGTGTCTAACTTCCAGTCTTTGTGTCTAACTTCCAGTCTTTGTGTCTAACTTCCAGTCTTTGTGTCTAACTTCCAGTCTTTGTGTCTAACTTTCAGTCTTTTTGTGTCCAGCTTCCAATCTTTGTTTTTTGTCCTGCTTTGGTTCAAGTCTCTGTGTTTGACTTTGGTTTCAGGCCATAAGTCTAGCTTTCAGTCTGTGTGTCCATGTTTCAGTCTGTGTGTCCATGTTTCAGTCTGTGTGTCCATGTTTCAGTCTGTGTGTCCAGGTTTTGGAATTTTGTGTCCAGCTTTGGTTCAGTCTTTGTTAGAGCTTCCCTGTCAGCTGTCTTCAATTGATCACTGGGCGCCTTCCGATTGCAATCAGTATTCCTTGCTCAAATGAAAATTAATATCTACTAAAATTAGTTTCAACAAAATAGAGATAAAATAAAATCATAAACCTAAAATAAAATATAGCAATAATAGGATGACATAAAAATTATGATGTAAAACAACAAGTAGGATTTAGTCTAAGCTAGAAATAAAATGAAATAAACAAAATGAAAGAAAACAAAATAAAATGAATTAAAAGTAGGGCATAATCTAGACTAAAATAAACCAAACACAACCAAACCAAAATAAAATAAAATTAAACAAAATAAAACGAAATGAAATAAAATGAAATAAAAACAATAAAAACAATAAAAATATAATATAATATAATATAATATTATATAATAAAAACAAAAAGTAAACTGAAATAAAATAAGGAAAAAATGCAAGAGATCTGAGAGCAATCTGGGTGACAGTGATCTGTCTTATCATCCGAAAACACCACCGCCTTCTACAATGGCTTGGAGACTAGGGTCATGAGGTATTGCGACTTGGTCATGTCTTTACTTTTCTGATGGGTTCCCTTAGGTCTGAAAATACCAGCATCTACAATAGCTTTGAGACGGCTTTCGTGAGGTTTAGTGACTCAGTCATTCCCTTCAATTTCTGACAGTTTTTCTTGTGTCTGAAAATACCAGCGGCTTTGAGACGGTTCTCATGAGGTATTGTAACTCGGTCAGTCCTTCCATTTCTGATAGGTTTCCTTGTGTCTGAAAATACCAGCACCACCAACAGTTTTCATGAGGTATTGTGAACGGATCATTCCTAAGGCGTTTCCTTGTCCTTCCCCTCCTTTATAAACATGGGTCCTAACCTGGTGGTGAGTCATTATGTGGATCATCCTGAAGACTCTTCAACAGTGGGGCCAGGTTCTGCTGATCATCACCTTGGAGTCATCTGCTGCATGAGATCCTGGCATCTGTCTGTAAGTACTTTGCCGCTAGAGTTGAGAGATTTTATACAGGATTTCAGCTATCATCTTTTTCTGATTAAAAAAAAATTAGTTTTCACTGATTTTTTTTTCGGTATCATTTTTACAGGCAACATTTTCTTTTTGATCAGGGTCTTATGTTAAGGAAAATCCACTACACATTCTTTCAGAAAACGAGTTAAGATTTGTAGGTATCAAGATCTTATGGTGTTTGGTTGCTGTAAACATGACAGCTTTTAACTCTGGAACAAAAAGTATCATGATTTGTGTGAACAGTAAAACCTCCTTGTTGAAAATTATTGGAAACAATTACTGAGAGTTATAGTGTATTTTATCAAAATAACTTGTCGTATTGTAGTTTTTTCAATGTTTAGCTTCATAAATTAGCTGGACTCGAATTTGACAATGAATTGTCGAAGAAGCATGGTGAAATCTGTCAGATGAAATTAAATCGTTACGATACCGTAGCCAATAAAACTAGAATTTTCAGTCTACTGATAATGGTTTTACTGCTTTCAGGGACTCTGGGTCTGGAATCAAGTGCCAGTGACCTGAGGTGTGTGAGGGCAGCCATCCTAAACTGCCTTCTCTGAAAGCTAGACGAGGTATTTATATTTGCTTCTGTATTTTTCTGAATTTTCTGATCTGATACTTCTGTCTGTCAAATTTGTTGTTGTTGCTCTCTTCTATTGTTTCTGCCTGTTTTTTCTCGTTCCTCCAATGGTTCTCCAATGGTGAAATTTTTGTGTATGCGACCAATTTTAGGTCACTATTTAGGTGTTGGTGCAGTGTTGGTGTAGTTAACATTTCTCAGTGTTGCATCTGTAAAGTGGTTCCTGCTCTAGTTTGTTGTCCCAGTCTTGCCATTAAGCCTGTAGGTTTTGATCTAGGTAGGAGCAGGATAGAGTTTTAAAAAATAAATATAAAAACATTCATTTCATGAGATTTGACCTCGTAAATACCAAGTTCAGTGTGTTAGCCACTGCACCATTGCAGCTGGTCAACTTTTTTTCTTTATTAATAGATAAAACATGTACTGGTAATGTTATAATTTTCTCTTATTTCAAGATTTGTGATTTTTGTCTATTCAACGAGGTACCATATGAGCCACAACAGTTCCAGTGCAATCCAAAGTAGAAGGGACTGCTAAACCAGGCCATCAACTCGCCATCCAATGCTGTCTGCTACAACTGCACCAGAGGCTGCCATGCACGGGTTGGACTTGTGAGCAGCTCCAGACATAGCCCCCAGCACGACTGAAGCAGAGAGAAGACACAGCCATTATCCTCCGAGACAGGAGGAGCCTGACTGAATGGGGACAAGCATCACTACTGCTGTACTGCAAACGTCCCTGTATGTACCTGCGTCAAATGGGGTCAAGATGTCTGACATTCGGCAAAGTTCAGGTTAGAAAGTTGCTATCATTTGTAACCAATAGGGTGAATGTGTGATGTCGTTTAAAGAATAATTCGGAATTATTTTCTATCTACAGAAACTGTTGTATTCACATAAAATTGAATCTTTTGAACATTTGAACAAAAAAAAAGAAAATAGTTATGTCTCTAAAGAATGATTGTGAATTTATTCCGTTCCGGAGCCATGTGTTTAAAGCATGTTTTTTTATATTTGAGGTAAGAAAGGAGGAGTTGAAACGAGTCAATGTCTGTAAAGATCAATTGTGAATTTGTTCTGTTTCAAAGTGGTAAGATAAAATCATAGCATATGAGCTAACATTCCACATTTCCCTGTCACTGATGACTTCTTAACTGCTGACAGGAACAACTGGACAGGAACCAAGTGGCGAAGAACAGACAGCCATCCAGCACCACTTGTCGGTTACCAGCACAGGATCAAGTAACAGCTTGGTGTCCACCACCACCACCCATCCACTAGACTGTGAGTAATGGCCTGAGTGCTAGTATTTCGGATGAGGCAATAAAGTGAGGTCCCGTGTCCAACACACATTTATCGCACATAAAAGAACCCAGGGAAGCAAGACAGTTTTCCCTGGTAAAATTCTGTAGAAAAAAGCCCTCTGATGGGGAAAATACACATGCAGACAGGAGATAAAATGGGTGACGCTGCTCTTGTGGCGAAGCAGCCCCAATTTCACAAAGGCAAATCTGCCGTGACTTAGTGATACACAAACACAAATTCAAAGCATAAGTCACTATTCCCTCTGTCTTAGTATTTGTATTTGTCCTGCCAATTTGTTTGTAGTACTCTTATAAAATAGAATTTTGCAGTTA
>CM060324.1:964832-972332 GCA_030674155.1 Stramonita haemastoma
TACCTTTTATCATGATAATATATATGAAATGTTTTATTTCAATATTTAACTCTGTGTGTGTGTGTGCATGTGTGTGTCTGTGTGGTGTGTGTGTGTGTGTGTGTGTGTGTGTGTGTGTGTGTGTGTGTGTGTGTGTGTGTGTGCGCGCGCGGGTGCGTGTGTGTGGATGAGGGTGTGGGCGTGTGTATTTGTGTTGGCGCGTGTGTTGGCGCGTGTGTTGGCGTGTGTGTTGTGTGTTGTTTTTGGTGGTGGTTTTTTTGTGTGTGTGTTTGTGCATCCATTCGTGCGTGTGTGTGTGTGTGCGTGCGTGCGTGCGTGCGTGCGTGCGTGCGTGCATGCGTGTGTGTATGTGTGTGTGTGTGTGTAAAGGGAATAGTTTTGGGGAGGGAGACATTAGATTGGAGGGGTATGGATGCACATTTAAAGCAGTGAGGATAGAAAAGAGGGCTGGCTGATAGATTTGTTCTGGGTTTTTTAGTTCCCAGGCTAGAGCTCCGAGGTTAACCAACAGTCAGAGTGGTGCATACCAACCGTTGTTGCCAACCATTAAGGTAGCTGCATTCCGACTTCGAGGATCTTACACGGTTTAAGTTTAGGCTTTTTAAGTGGATGCAACTTGTTCAAAGTTTGTCAAATCTTCACTCTTCTTTAAATGATAGCAGAACTTGAATTTTCGCTACACTGATGTTCAATGCATAGCCTCAGCTTTTTGTTAGAACAGGTGACTCTGGTTTAAAGCTTCATACCATTGTAAAATACGTATAGCCGTTGTGGTTGGTAGAATAATAAACAAGAAATAAATACCATTGTGTTTATAGATACATACCATTATTCTATGTGCTATTGTGTCCACATTCGTTCTAACATTCAGACCGACCATCTGACAGACAACCCTTCCCTGTTGTTAACTAACACTAATTCTAACACTAACCTCAACTCTTAACCCTGGCCCCACATGTGGACACAAAAGGCAAGTAGACAACACGGTATATACTGACACACTGGCTAAACACTTTTTTCTTTGGGGTTGAAAGGAATTGATTTGAATCGTTTATTAAGGGTAAATGGGTAAGCACAGAACTGCTTTGCAGCATGCTTTCAAAAACAAAACAAAAAGCATAGCGAACTCACTCACTTACTCACTCAGTCCCATGTCCCAAAGAACGTAGGGGGGACATGAGAGAAGACGCAACAGAGATCTTTTTCCATGCTTCACGATCCTGTGTGGCTAGTAGGAGGTGTTGTAGGGGTTGGGCGGTCCAGTCTTTGATGTTGTCAACCCATGATTTCTTTTGGCGGCCTCTTCTTCTCTTGCCCTCGACTGTTCCTTGCAGGATGGTTTTTGCTAGGGTGTTGTGTCTTGTGGTGTGACCAAACCACATCAGCTTTCTCCTCTTTATGGTGGAGAGCAAAGGCTCTTGGGGGCCCACACGCTTTTTGATTTCTTCTTTCACATAGTTATTGGTCTTGTGTTCTTTGTATGATATTTTGAGGAGTCTTCTGTGGCACTTGTTCTCGAATGCTTGGATTCTCCTCTCTAACTCTGCTGTCATAGTCCATGATTCACAGCCATATAGGAGGATAGATATCACGAGGGACTTGTAAAGGTGGTATTTGGTGCAGAAGCTGATATTGTTGCTTCTGATGATCTTCTCGAGTCTGACTAGAGCAGATGTTGCTGTTGCAATTCGAGCTTTCACTTCATTGTTTGAACAGCGAACAGTGATGATCAAAGTTTTAAAGGCACCAAAGGGACTTTTAGAGGATCGTAAACAAATACCGGTTGCTTAGCAAGAGCTGTAAGGTTCCTCAATGGTCAGATGTTTTCCTATGCAGCCGTTTTTGCCCACCATGAAGGTAGCCCTATTTCGACTGAAGGGATAGAAGAATATATCATAGAGACTACTGCTAAGGTTGGTAGGGGCAGGGTGCTAGATTTTTAGGGAAAAGAATGCTGGGAAGGGGTGGAGGGATTGGAGGGTGTATTGATTGTTCAGGTATATAACCTAGATATGGGTAAAAAGGTGTAATGGCTGGGGATGGGGGTGAGTTTCTCGTGTTTTTGAGATATTCATTTTTTGAGACTGGATATTCAAATTGTTTTCTAAAGTGTTCATACTGGGTTGTTTTGGGGTTTTATTTTTAGATACTAACAGTATTCATTTTATATTTTATTGTACGGGGATAGGGGGAGGCAGACAAACTGTCATTAGGTTCAGGGGAGGATGGAGAGCATTTTGGAAAATAACTGGAACACAAAAAGTAGAGGGAGCTGGTTTTAGAAAACATGCCTGTATAAATTCAAGGGAAGAGCATTATTTTCTTCAAAAAAAATGTTCAAGATCATAAGTAGGGGTGCCAGACATAGAATGAGTGTGTGTGTGTCTGTGTGTCTGTGTCTCTGTGTGTGTGTCTATGTGTCTGTGCGTCTGTGTGTGTGTGTGTTTATGTGTGGAATGTTTAAGTCCTGGGGGCGAGGGAGGGAGGGAGAGAAGGGAGACGGACAGAGACAGAGAGAGATTGTGAGGGGAGTATTTGCTGCCAGCAAAGGGCTATGGAATTTTACACCACAGGTATTTGTCAACCTGTGTATGTGTTGTGTGTGTGTGTGTGTGTGTGTGTGTGTGTGTGTGTGTGGTGTGGTGTGTGTGTGCGTGCGTGTGTGTGTGTGTGTGCGTGTGTGCGTGTGTAATGTAAGTGTGTGTGTGTGTGCGTGTGTAATGTGTTGTGTGTGTGTGATGTGTGTGTGTGTGTGTGTGTGTGTGTGTGTGTGTGTGTGTCTGTTGTTGTGTGTCTGTGTGTGTGTGTCTGTGTGTCTGTGTGTGTATGTGTGTTTTATATGGGTGTTGTAAAATGAAAATAATGCTTACTGAAAAGATAGTCACGCATTTAAGTTTTCTGTGTATGGTTTATAGAAGCCTGTTAAACTGCTGGATTTGTAGCTGTAACCATTGTTGACTGATTTTTTGTCTGTGGAAAGAGTGGATATGAAGCAAGCATTTGATTATCACAAACAGAAACACAACTGCTGTATTTCAATACGAAAAAATGTTCTGTGTACATCTTAGTTAACAGCCTCACGTGAGAAAAGACATTTTCCGTTTTTAGCTTTTGTTCACGAAACCTTGTATAAGAAAACCATATTGCCCTTGATTCTGTGAGCTTAAGATTGCAGGCATCTGGAATTGGTGTATCCTGTTATTTCCTTCTTGCCTCGTGCTATGCTGTAGGTCAGAGACATGCCCATTACCCAGGTCATGGCACTCCCAGCCCATTGATAGACTGCTCCTTCTGCATCTCGCCCAGCAGACTTTGATTTCCATTGTCTTTACAAGTGTACTCTATGATACCTTTTTTGTTGTTTCTTTTTTGTTCAATATGGAATTAAAAACTGAGGGAAAAGATAGGCCACACGCCAAACAATGTGATATTAAGGAAACAAACCAAAATCTTCAATGAAGAACAGTAAAAGTGGAAAAAAGAAAGAAGGAAGAAATCAGTGGGAAAAGACGTTAGCGGCCCCACAAAAACCTGGTTGTGTTAGCGAGACTAAAGTGACAGATTTCACATCAACCACTACTCATTGCTGCATAATTTATTGTCTACTTTTTTCATTGTGTCCAACCTTTGTACTGCATCTGTTATGTCCATTTGCCCTATTGTTTTGCAAAATATTGACTTAACTTCAAATATGTGTAATCCAAAATTCCCGTGTAGCAAATGTTGTAAAATAATGTATTCTAGCAGATCACTACGATGACACAGAGTGGTACAGGCTGTTTTGTTTTGTTTTGTTTTGTTTTGTTCAGCCTTTCAAGATGCTTTTGCTTTGGAGCTCTTAGGAAGCATGTATAAAAGTAGAACATGATTTAGAATAATTGTAAACATTTTACGAGTGAAATAATTGACTGGTGTTTTTTTTATTTTTTATTGTGCTTTGAATCATTCGTTCTAGTAGAAAAAACACCGTGTTTCATCAAGGAATGCTGTGGACTGCTAGTTTTGCATTGAAAGTGTTTGGCTTTTCCATTTTTCTTTTCCCGTCGGTTATCTCTTTATTTTGTATTGAAACCTTATTTCTGTATAGTTATCTTGGGAGTTATTACCAAAAGATGATGTTCCTTTTATGTTTGTATTTTTATGTATTCAATTCGAACTACCCAACGCAGAGTGAAGCAGTTTACTACTCATTGTTTTATTTTGATTTTTTCAAACATAGCATTGGGCATGAATGAATTACATAATGCATTTAAAATTGCATGTTCAATATTTTTTTGTTGGCATTTGATCTTTCAATATTCCTTTTGGAGGCTTGAAATGTCTCCACTTTATCTGGGTGATTGTGTGACTGGTTTACTTGCATGTAATCATTCCAAACAATGCCCGCATTGTTCACCTTCAAATGAAGGATGGTATGTGTGTAGCTTGTTGCCTGTATCAGGTTCTTCCCGAAGGACATACCTTTTTTTTTTTTTTTTTTTAAATTCTATACCAGTTTATGTCACAGCAGATTTCTCTGCGTGAAATTCGGGCGCCTACCCATTAATTATTGTGTGTATATGTGTACATAATATATAATATATATATATATATATATATATATATATATATATATATATATATATATATATATATTATATATATATATACTGGCAGCAGTGGTAAGCCACAGGAATATTTACCTATTCCTAGAGCTGCAATGGACACTTCTGAATTCTAAAAAGTGTCTTGCTCTTACCACAGAGGGTGAGTGAGGTTGCAATCACTGCCGGGACCTCTGAAGAGTGCTCAACCAGGAGCCGAAACTCGAGTCAGGTCAGGCCCAAAACATGGTCCTTACTCAATAATTCCCCAAATGCTGCCTTCAAAGACTTTTATCTTATAGTGGGTTTTGTTGTTGTTGTTGTTGTTGTTGTTGTTTTTTGAATCTTTGAATAACATCAATTCTATGATGAGAATTAAGTTCTAACTGGTTACCTGCACTTGTTTTTCTCCACTATATTTTCTTAATTAGATATATATATATATATATATATATATATAATATAAATACAGCCCTGAGCCGCCCTAGGGTTCCAACTCCACAAATTTTCCTCAGGGATGGTGTCTGAACACGCCTGTTTGCATGCTGGGTTTTTTAAAAATAATTTTGTCATCCTCTCCCACCGACACATGATGGCCTGCTCTTCCGAAATGTGGAACGGGGTTTTAAAGTGTGCGCAAGATGTTCTGCGTGTGTTCGCACAGGGGGGGGGGGGGGGGGGGGGGGGGCTTGGTTTGTAGTCTCGTCGGAAGGACTTAAAAGTTTATCCATAAGTTATCCATTTTATGTGAAATTATTTATACAGAAGTTTTGTGGTATCTGGTAGACTTTAGCTACGCAGTTAATGCCCTTCCTTTTGAGTGCTGTCCCCTCCCCACCTTATTTCCTATTATTCCAGATTCAAATATGTGTGTATATTATTTTACAATATATTGGGGTTGACGCTGTTTTTCAATTTCCATTTTCACGAAAGGATGAAGTAGAACCCCCTTTGCCAGTAGCATGTTGAATTATTTGCTTTAATGTTAAAATATTCTTTTTTGTTCCAAATCGAGATAAGCGTGTTCTTGAATCCGAACTGAAGATAGTGTGGGTAAACTGTTGACAGCCCAATTCAGTCACCTGTAGTCAGAATGAGGGAGGAAAATGTTGCATGTTCTTTTTGGAGGACCAGCAAAAGAAGTTGCCTGTAACCAGTATTGCTTCGATGTTTCTTGTATTTCATGAGTTAGTTTATTTTTCTGCATAATACAATTGTACAATTACATAGTTGATAATTTTATACCTTTAAATTAGTGGTGAGCACACACCAATGGCACTTGACTACCCAACTGACTTTTTCCTGATAAAAATACCAAGTTTTGTACATCTCCCTCTTTCTAAAACTTACAGTGGATTTGTGGTTTAGAGGTAACGGGCCTGCCTAGAAAGCGAAAAGTCCAGAAGTCGTGTCGGAAGTGTGTGATTCGATCCCCGTTTGGGTCCCAAACTTTTCCCTTATCCATTAGACCATAAGTAGTGGTCTGGCTGCTAGTCTTTCGGATGAGAAGATAAACCGAGGTCCCATGTGTGACACAAAATTATTTAACTCTAGTAAAAGAACCCACGGCATCAACAGAGTTGTCCCTGGCAAAATTATGGTTAAAAAAGCCACTCTCATTGATAAACAAATGCAGCTGCATCCCGGAATAAAAAGAAAAATAATGGCTGGCGCTGCTCTTGTGGCGACGCGCTCTCTCTGGGGAGAGCAGACCGAATTTCACGCAGAGAAATCTGCTGTGACTTATCGTTGTATGACATATTTTTTAAAGAGCAATTTTGCACTTATTTATTCAAGGCGTTTGTACTTTCTGGCTGTAAAGATAACATGGCTTGAATTAAGCTTTTTGTCACTTCAGTGTTTTAAAAACATGTTGGAATGAACTCGTCATTGTGGCCTGAGATATGTTCAAAAAGTAGTAGGCACCCATCAATCTCAGAAGACTATGGAGTTGCGCTCTAGTCTTTAGAGCGCAAAGCCTGGGCAAGTATGTATGGAGGGCAAGCTGTTACCCATGCAGCAGACCCCACCTCTCCACGGCACTGGAATGATCCATTGGAAAGGCAATGACCGACACGAATGGTTCCAGTACCGTCGCAGGAGCCACCAGAACGTTGCCATATAGGGGCCCACCTACAGCCCCGAGCCGCTCTGGGACTCCAACTCCCCGATTTTTCCTCAGGGATGGTGTCTAAACACGACACCTATGTGCATGCTGGTTTGTTATAATTTTGTCATCCGCTCCTACCGGCACACGATGGCCTACTCTTCCGAAAGGTGGAACGGGGTTTTAATGTGTGCGCAAGATGTTCTGCGAGCATTCGCACACGGGGCCT
This sequence comes from Stramonita haemastoma, assembly GCA_030674155.1. Taxonomy (NCBI): domain Eukaryota; kingdom Metazoa; phylum Mollusca; class Gastropoda; order Neogastropoda; family Muricidae; genus Stramonita; species Stramonita haemastoma. The sequence continues at coordinate 971,752 of CM060324.1, forward strand.
CGGTTTCGAGTCTCATCCGAATGACTTTGACATTCAGTTCGAATTTTTCGTCAAACTGGGAAGAAAGGGCGAGGCTGGGTACGAACCCAGAAACTCAAGGACGGTGGCAGGATGGTTAAGACGTTCACCTGCCAATATGTTCAAATGCTGGTATGATAATTCAAAATCAGAGAAAAAGACAGTTTGTGGGTCATTGTCACGTCACCGCTGGTCAGATCATTAGGGAAAAGCCTACCTCCCCCTTCAGCCCCAAAAGAAAAGCTGGAGTTAGGGTTGGGTAGCCGGCTCGCAGCTGAAAGAAAACAAAATGATATGGAAACTTAGTTATCTTAAACACAGTGTCAAAACCTGATGAAACGTGGTGCCAAAGAAGTCTGAAAATAAAAACTGAAACTTGACCAGGTCTTTGTTCAGAGTTACATTCATGAATGTGTTTACAAATGTGGAGTATGAATAGAAAATCTGATGCATCTCTCTCTCTCTCTCTCTCTCTCTCTCTCTCTCTCTCTCTCTCTCTCTCTCTCTCTCTCTCTCTCTCTCTCTCTCTCTCTCTCTCTCTCTCTCTCCTTTCCTTTCCTTTC
>CM060324.1:977332-987332 GCA_030674155.1 Stramonita haemastoma
GGCACGTGCTGATGGCAAGAAAGCAAATTTAGTTTTCGATCATTTGTTTATTGATGGTGTGAAGTATGGAGTGAATGATGGTGGGGATCTCTGTGTTTTGAAATAGGGATTTGGCCGGCCAGTGGTTGATTTTGCTGAGGGTGATAATTTTGATAAAGCACCGGGTTGTGACAGGCAAAACAAGACCCTGTTTGGCAAGTTCTGTGACTTGCTCCCCTCACGTGCCGAGCGTGATGCTAGCTCTGCCATGGCGGAGACAGTGGCAAATAGCGCTGGTCCTTCCATGCCAGACGGCAAGGAATGGCGGGGTGTTGCACGTGCTGGTGGCACAGAGGGGGCAACAGATAGATTTGTAAATATAAATGAAAATGATAAAAATGAAAATCTTCCATTTTCTTTTTTGAGTTGGAATGTCCATGTTCTGTTGAACAAAATGTCTGATAATGAGTTTGTTTCATATGTACGTTCGTTTGATTTTGTTTGTTTACTTGAAACGTTTGTTGAATATTTTGAAAACATTTGTTTTGCAGAGTACGAGTTGTTCTGTGTACCTGCTCTGAAATTGTCAAGTCAAGGGAGACGATCCGGGGGGGTTATTTGCCTGATTAAAAAGAGTCTTTGTTAGTATGTAAAACAAATTAAAACCACCCTTCATAACACGTGTGTGTTTCGGATCAACAAGTGTTTATTTGGTACACTGAAAGATGTATTGTTTGTATGTACTTACATTCCCCCCAGGGTGCACCATATTATATGCATTATGATATCGATAACGATATATCGTCACTGGAAAATTTTTTATGTGATTATTTGATTGATTCAGATGACGTGTATTTGCTGTTATGTGGAGACTTAAATAGTAGAACGTCTAATACATCTCATGTTTGTGGGAAATTTGGTTCCAATGTTGAATTTACAGTGACAGTCATCCTATTAGACTGGATCGAAATTCAGAGGATAAGAAATTAAATAATTATGGAAAATTGTTACTCAACATGTGCACGGTCCTAGATCTACATATTTTAAATGGCGTTTGTTCTGGTGATTCTGTTGGTCGTTATACTTTTATTTCTGATGCTGGTAGTAGTGTGAATGATTATATTCTTGTGTCTTGTGATTTATTTTTTATGTTTATTGATCATTGTCAACTCATGGTGAGTGAACGGTTAGAATCAGACCATATGCCTGTAGAGTTTTATGTAGAGTTCCCTCAAGATAACCCTAACAAGTCAACAAAAAGTAAGCAATCATATACCATGGAAAAATATGTATGGAATGATAATTGTTCTGAAGATTTTTTGATAAGTTGTACTCAGAAGACATACAGAGTAGATTGGATGAGACGATTATTTACCTTGATTCAGATGTCGACACTGCACTTAGTCTGTTCAATGGTTGTCTTAAAGATGCGGCTGAATGTATGAAAAAGACTTTTAAAAACAGTGAAATTAGTAGTGTATGTAGTTGGTTCGATAAGGAATGTAGTAATCTTAAGAAATCTGTCCGTAATTTGCTGCAAAAATATAGACGTACTCTAACAAAAGAAGATAGAAATAATTATTGTCGAACTAGACGTGAGTATAAGCATCTTTTAGAGCGAAAGAAACGAGTATATAACGAGGCTATGATTAGTGAATTGACTTTTTCAATGAATGATCAGAAAACGTTTTGGAACAATATGCACAACATTTAGGTGATAGGTGTAGCCAGGTTATCAGTTTCTTTGTTACTTTATTTAATGCTTTATTTGATAAAGGTATTTTTCCAACAGCTTGGTCTGAATCAATTGTTATTCCCTTGTATAAGAAAGGTGATACTGCTGATCCGAACAACTATAGAGGTATATCGATCTGTAATATTGCAAGTAAACTTTACAGTTCAATTATCAATCATAGACTTCAGGAATGGGTAGAAGCAAATAACATAACAGACGAATTTCAGGCTGGTTTTAAGCGCAATTATTCAACAATAGATCATATATTCACGTTGTTTGCATGTGTACAGAAACAATTTAGTTTAAACCGTAAGTTGTATGTTGCCTTTATCGATTTTCAGAAGGCGTTTGATTCTGTCAATAGAAGTATCCTATGGCCAATTTTGGTAAAAAAAAGGAATTTCTGGTAAATTGCTTGTTTGTATTATGAGCATGTATAATAGTGTGAAAGCTAGGATTAGAATTGGTGGTGCTATAACTGATTTTATCAACTGTACTACTGGTGTTAAGCAAGGGGATGTGTGCAGCCCTGTTTTGTTTTCTTTATTCATCAATGAAATAACTAGAGAAGTTCTTGAATTTGGAAGACATGGTGTTTCTTTTCAGGATGATGCCTTAGAATTGTTCATTTTACTTTTCGCTGATGACGTTGCATTGATATCTGAAACTGTTGTAGGTCTTCAAAATCAGCTTAACTGTTTACAAAGATCAGCATCGAAAGCTCAACTAACAGTTAATATGTCTAAAAGTAATATAATTGTTTTCAGAAAAGGTGGTTATCTTGCTGCGAGAGAAAGATTGACTTTTGATGGTGTAATGATGCCTGTGGTTAATGCATATAAATATTTAGGACTCTATTTTTCGACACGTTTGAGTTATATGTTTGCTTGTAAAGATCTTGCATGTCGGGCAAAAAGGGCTTTAATTTTGATAATGCAGAATTTAAGTAAGCTGGACAATTCTTCTTTTGGTTTATTCATGAAACTATTTGACGCACAAGTACAGCCAATTGCTTTGTACGGTGCTGAGATATGGGGACTTGAAGCAGCATCTATTCATAGTGAGAAAGTTCATTTATTTGCCCTTAAGAAATTTCTTGGCGTGTCTAGAAAAACACCTAATAGTCTTGTCTATGGGGAAACAAACCGTTACCCATTACACATTATTTCAGCTCATAGGTGCATACACTATTGGTTGAAACTGACTCAAATGGAGCAGTATAGACTTCCCCATAAAGCTTATAGAATGTTATATTTATTAGATGAAAAGGGTAAATCAAATTGGGTTACTAAAGTTAAAAGAAAGTTATATGAAAACGGTTTTGGGTATGTGTGGCTTAACCAGGGTGTTGAAAATCACTCCTTGTTCTTACGACTTTTGCGTGAAAGACTGATTGCATGTCAGTGGCAGGACTGGCATTCACACATTGAAAATAGCAACAGATATGAAATGTATAGTCTGATCAATCGCATTCCTTTATATCTAACAATGAAAATATATAGACATTTGAAAAGAATATTAACAAAATTCAGATTTGGTATCTCAGATTTAAAAACGCATCATTTTTACTATAGACAAGCAAATGAGAGTGATCTAGTTTGTCCTCTTTGTAATATTTCAATTGAAGATGAAATTCATTTCCTATTTGGTTGTTCACAACTTTTAGAATTGAGAAAACAGTTTATACCTCAAAAGTTTTTACGACAACCTTGTCTACATAGGTTAAACATGCTTATTACGTCTGGAAATGAAGTTACTATGAAACATCTAGCCATTTTTCTGTACAAAGCATTTAAACTGCGGGATACTCTGATTAATTCTTGATGCCTTGTTCTGTTGCAACTATGTGTTGTGAATTAATTCATTGTATAACATTTTGTTACTTGCATTATATTGTTTTTTGTGTGTGTTTTCCCCCTTCAAATGTGGCCAAGGCCTTTTGAATAAACCATTCGTATTCGTATTCGATGTATTCGTATTCGTATTCTCTCTCTCTCTCAACATTCAATAACACAATGCGCTAGAGCGAGGTGCAGGGCTGCCGCCACACGCAGACGCACAATAAATACGCACACAAACACAACACGCGCACACATGCGAGTGCGCGCACACACATCCCCAGGAATAAGACGCATTTTTTTTCGAAAAGATTTGATAAAAAGCACCGTTTTGAGTCCCGTCCTATCCCAACTTTCGCACAGTAGCAGAGCCCATGGCACCAAGAGAGTGCTGTACCGTATGCATACACACTTTACCAACATTTTTTATATGCGTGGCGCCAGGTTTGTGGCGACACCACAGCCCCAAGAGGCCAGCGTGGTTTGATAATAATAGTCAGTTTGTTGGAACAAAAGCAGGTACAATGTACGCAAAGAAATGTAGCAGTACACATAATACTAATGATGTTTGACAATAGTGTTTTGACAGCATCTTTGAAGTCCCAATGCGGCTACCTTCATGGGGATTAAAAGCAGTTGCCTGCATAAAATCTCATGATTATAAAAGGACTCTCCACGACAAAAAATATTGAAAAAAAGGGCAACTGAAGCCACTCTTCTTGTCAGCCAGGTACATTTATATGAGTTCTAGAATACATTTTTATAGTAACTTATCGTGTAATGGAATGCATTCCTCATCTTGATGGTATATTTATATGAATGTTTGATTAGTTTTTATAGTGGATTTATCATATACAGGAATGTATTCATCATCTCGATTGTCTTTTCTGCGATTTAAATGGTGACATTTCGGCAAGGACGGCAGAATTCTGGAGGAGCTAGTAATCGTGCAAGTTCCTCGCACTGACTCCTCTGCCTTTAGGAATTTTAGTAATCCCCAAAAAGGCAGCGGTGTTCTTCAACCAGGGGAGAGAATTTAGAAGCTGTGCGCATGCGCGTGAATTAACTCCCATGATAGAGCGAGCCTTTATGAATTTTAGTCACCTCAAAGAAGGCAACAGTGTTCTTTATTAGAGGGAGACAATTTAAAAACGAGGTACTTTTGATTAAAGTATGTCGTAACGTGCAAAAAAGATCTCTATCTATCTATCTATTATCTATCTATCTATCTATCTATCTATCTATCTATCTATCTATCTATCTATCTATCTATCTATCTATCTATTATTATGTATGTATATTGTATGTATGTATGTATGTATGTATGTATGTATTATGTATGTGTATGTATGTATGTTTATGTATGTATGTATGTATGATGTATGTATGTATCTATTATCTATCTATTATCTATCTATCTATCTATCTATCTATCTATCTATCTATCTATCTAATCTAATTGTAGTTCTTATTGTTTCACTGATCCTTTTTTTTCTCTCCTCTTCCCCCTCCTCTTACTCCTCCTCTCCCTCTTTCCCTCTATTCTATTTTTCTCTTTTCTTTGTCCATTTCTTCTTACCCTCTTCAGGAGCTGAAAAAGATAATAACAGCCCGCACCTTATTCCTCTCACTCCCTCCCTCTCTCTCTTTTCAAATGTTATAGCTTTATGCTCAAATCATACGATTGGTTGATTTATTCACCAAATTTTGATTTTCATAGCTTTATACTTGAATTATGCATTTGGACTGATTGGTTGATCGATTCACTTTTTTTTTTTAAAGAGGGCTGGATGAAAACAAGCCACCATTGTGCTTAATCTTTTCCCTCAATAAAAATGTTCATTCATTCAATGTTCATTCTATCTATCTATCTATATCTTTCGCTATGTGTATTTATTATATTATATATATATATATATATATAATATATATATATATATATATATATATAGATCATGGGTTCGAATCCGAGTCAGAACTCATCACATACATGAAGGGGCAGCAGAGAGACATCCAGAGTCATGAACTGGATGTGGGCCGGCCTCCCTAGAGTGTAAGGAAGATTAAAGGCCCGAAACATTTGTTTCAAGGGACTTCTCCTCTGAGGACTCTCTGCTGCCATGCTCTACGTGAGTTTCTTACCATATATATATATATATATATATATATATATATATATATATATATATATATATATATATATATATATATATATATATATATATATATATATATACTGCGAATGCCTTTTTTCTTGATTTTGTCCTCTCGTATTTTTGGTGCTATTGTTGCAAATAGTAGATCTTAACAGTGCAGCGAACAGACTATTGTTAAGCACACTTTGAGAAAAGTGAGGCTAGAGTGAGGGGTGGTATACATGTGTATGCTTTGCACACTTCCCACTGGGAGACCAAAAGAGATTTTTATATCAAACATTTCCCTAATGGACTGCTGTGATGTAAAACATATCCATAGGCCAAAAAATATTTTAGAGCATTGTGTCAGGCTGATGGTAGGCCTACTGTCTACAAAGCAGACAGCTCCATTGCCAGTCTAATGAAATCCAATTAACTAATAAAAAAAAAAATTCACATATTCATTTATTGCTTGATAGAAGGGTTACCTGATGCAGACAAAATTGGATAATCCACTGGGAATGAACTCAACATACATTTTATGCTTCATTTACTTTTTACTTTCTCTGGAAGAGAGAGAGAGAGAGAGAAGAGAGAGAGAGAGAGAGAGAGAGGAGAGAGAGAGAGAGAGAGAGAGAGAGAGAGAGAGAGAGAGAGAGAGGAGAGAGAGAGAGAGAGAGAGAGAAACAAACTTGCAGACAAACTTGCAGACGGGAAAAGAAAACAAAATAATGGGTGGCGCTGCTCCTTTGGCAACGCGCTGTCCCTGGGGAATGCAGCCCGAATTTCACACAGAGAAATCTGCAGTGACTTCAAGTGGTAGTATTCAATACAAATCAGTTAGCCTTAAAACAGTGACAAAATATCAAGAGCCCCTTTTTTCCATATAATCGTAAGCACCCTCTATGACAAGTAAAACTGATATTGGGATTTTCCTTTGCCCTAGAGGTTGCGTAAGGGATGGAAGGGGACGGGACAGCCTAGTGGTCAGAGCACTGCGCTGGCAATTTGACGACCCAAGTTCGATTCCTGCTCGAGGGGATTTTTTCCCCTGGAGTTAACACCAGTGCTGACTCCACTCTCCCCAAAAATCTTTGGGATAAGACTGTGAACCGCTGAACAAATGACCTTTCTTCTGGCGCGAATTCCATAGTCGACACTGACTGAAGGAGGCCTACTACTATAATTGTTTTATCTCTGCTTTATGATTCATCCTTTTCTGTTTCATTTGAATATCTTTTTAATGGGGTTTATTGTTGTAACAGAAATCAACATAATGTTGCATGGAGCATGTGTGCGTAGGGTGGGGAGATGGAGGTGCCACTGATGTTATAGCTGTCATTGTAAAAGTTGTATGACTCCAGTTTATACAGTCATGTGTATAAATAGAGATTATCTAGGAGGACTGATCTGTTGATGTGGTGATATGATTTCAGACCCTGACAGGCTTATGGTGTGTGTGTGTGTGTGTGTGTGTGTGTGTGTGTGTGTGTGTGTGTGTGTGTGTGTGTGTGTGTGTGTGTGTGTGTGTGTGTGTGTGTGTGTGTGTGTTTACTTTTATTCTATATTTTTATTTTATTCTTTTATATTGAGGACAATGGGATAAGCACTCATGTGCTTTTTTCATCCTGTCCCCGCGTGTATGCAGTTGTGTAAATATTGTCATCTTTTCCCACCGGCACACAATGGCCTACTCTTACGAAAATCGGAACAGGATTTAACGTGTGCGCAAGATGCTCTGCATGTGTTCGCACACGGGGCTTCGGTTTACTATCCCATCCGAAAGACTTTGGGGAGAATGGAGTCAGCACTGATGTTAACTCCAGGAGAAAATCCCCTCCAACGGGAATCGAACTCGGGTCGTTAAATTGCCAGCGCAATGTTCTGACCACTAGGCTATCCCGTCCCCTTGTGTGTGTGTGTGTGTGTGTGTGTGTGTGTGTGTGTGTGTGTGTGTGTGTGTGTGTGTGTGTGTGCGCGCGCGCGCGCGTGTGTGTCCGCGTGTGTATTGTGTGTGTGTGGGGTGGGTGGGTTCGAGGGTTCGTGCATGCGTGGGTGCGTGGGTACGTGTGTGCTTGCGTGTGTGCATGCATTCGTATGTGTGTATATCTGTGTGTGTGGGTGGAGGGAGGGTTGCTTGCGTGCGTGTGTGCATACGTTCGTACGTGCGTGAGCGCGCGTGCGTGTGTGTGTGTTTTGTGTGTTTGTGTGAGTGTGTGTGTGTGTGTGTGTGTGTAGTCATCTTAAGTGTACGTGTGCTTAAAGTTGGTATTAAACTCAAAAGAGCATTGGTTTCTATAAACTTTGTAGGGGACGGGATAGCTCAGTGGTCAGAGCACTCGCTTTCCCCAAGCCAAGGTTAAGCAGTATCGAGTGCGCCTTGGCTTGGCTACAGTTCCCCAATTCACCCAAAATATTTGTGGGTACCTGCCCTCTGTAGGGTCAGCAAAGGCAGAGCAGTGAGGGACAAGAGATGGGCGCCGCCCTCCATGTACTGACCCCTGGAGAAGCTGAGATCTCAGATGCCTCGCTCCCCTACGGCCACATATGGGACACCTTTACCTTTTTACCTGATAACACTTGTAAAAGTATTAAAACAACATTATCAAAGCAATTCGACAAAGGAAATTTTTAACAATACCCCAAAAACCGACCTGTAATTGCACGGCGTATTGTTTGCTCTTCTCTGATTGGTCACAGAAGCAGTGAGGACAAGCACGTCACTTCCAGAATACGTCACTTCCAGAAAACGTCACTTCCAGAATACGTCACTTCCCGAATGGCGCCCATAAAGTCAACCATCTTCACCTCCAGTGGCATGAATGTCTTTTTGTTGGATTTACCTTTTCTTTGTTAATTAGTTCTGCTCTAAAACCTTCTGTTCTCATTTATTTTCCCTGTAACAATTCTGGAATCTTTCTTTTTTTTATTCTAAAGTCCAATACTTTGTTGCCCCAGAAACAAGAAATTCACAAAATTTTTAGTTTGTACTTAAAAACAAAAATGTATTCGAATATGATTTCAGAAGTACTATAGGCTGTTGTTACTTTTATGTAGATCTATCTTTCTTTTGTTTTTTTAATTTTCGACTGATTGATTGTGTTAGTCATTTTTGTGCTTTTCTTTTGGAGGAGAAAGGGGGAAGAGGAAGGACAGTGTGGTGGCTAACTGGCTAACTTGATGCTGAACTTGATATTGTTCATATTTGGTGTTCCTGCTGTTCGTTTGCAAAGTCTGTCCGACAAATGATATTCTTTCACACCTCCATTCCCTTCCCTAACTGAAACATTTTCTCATCTTTTTCTTTTCTCTTTCCTCTCCAAGTGACCAAAAACGAATTTGAGAGTTTGTGTGACAGTGTTTATATTCATACATGTATGCTTTCTTTTGTGCATCCGTGCGTACGTCAGAGTGTTGCTGCTCGAGCTGTGTTGACTGATCCAGTGCCCCACAAGCCTGGAGTCCGGAAAAAGATTAGGACCTGAGTGCTCCCCCATCAGGTCCCCAGGGAGGGGGGTGAGGTGAGGGGGGTGAGGTGAGGGGGGTGAGGTGAGGGGGGTGAGGTGAGGGGGGGTGAGGTGAGGGGGGTGAGGTGAGGGGGGTGAGGTGAGGGGGGTATGTTCAATCCCCCCAAGAGTCTGGCAGCAATGACGTCACTGGTAAAAGCCACGTTTTCTGTAAAAGCAAAAATTGTATCATATTATGTATTAAGTATGATATAATAGTAAACATATTTCCCTTTCCCTGAAAAAGCTTCCCAACGCAAACTTTACCTTTTTTGCTGAGAAAAAGCTTACCAAAGCAAACACTACATTTCATTTTGCCCCCCATCCTCCCCAAAAAGTGGAAAATCCAGCATTCCTAAAAAAAAAAAAAGCACAGACTCAGTATTATAACTACAGTATAACTAACAAAACGCAAAGTCTACAGTGTAACAGAAAATAACCCTGGAGTCTACAGTGTAACAGAAAATAACCCCGGAGTCTACAGTGTAACAGAAAATAACCCGGAGTCTACTGTATAACTGAAAACCCACATGCAAACACAAAACAGAACAGGCCAAGTCCCCATGGTCAGGGGAAGTGTCGGCCTGACCCTGTGACCTGCAGTTGGTCAGTGTGTGCTGTCACTGCCCGCACAGGCCCGAGGAGGTTTGCAGGCCTGAGGAGGTTTGCAGGTGAGGCCAACACAGTGACCCCACTGCCCAGGACTGACCATACCACTGACGAGGAAAAAGGGGGTGGGGATCGGAGGGGGAGAAGGAGGAACAGAAAAAGCAAAGTGGGGGTCAGCCGGGCTAATGGACCGTGAAG
>CM060324.1:994832-1004832 GCA_030674155.1 Stramonita haemastoma
AGAGAGAGAGAGACAGACAGACAGACAGACAGACAGACAGACAGACAGACAGACAGACAGACAGACAGACAGAGACAGAAGACAGAGACAGAGAGAGAGACAGAGAGAGAGACAGAGAGAGAGACAGAGACAGAGAGAGAGACAGAGACAGAGACAGAGAGACAGAGCGAGATTGGATTTGATTTGTTCTTTTATATCGAGGATAATGGAATAAGCACTCATGTGCTTTTTGCATTTATGCAAATGTCATCTGTTCCCACCGGCACACAATGGCATACTCTTACGAAAAGCGGAACAGGATTTAACGCGTGCGCAAGATGTTCTGCTTGTGTTTGCACACATGGCCTAGGTTTATAGTCTCATCCGATGGACTTTTGGGGAGAGTGGAGTCAGCACTGATGTTAACTCCAGGAGAAAAATCTCCTCGACCGGAATCGGACCCGGGTTGTCAAATTGCCAGCGCAATTTTCTGACCACTAGGGTATCCGTCGCCCCCCCCCCCCCCCCCCCCCCCCCCCCCCCCCCCCCCCCCCCCCCCCCTTACACATACTCACTGTCTGCCTCTGCGTGTGTGTGTGTTGTTATTGTTGTTGTTGTTGTTGTCTTCAATGTTACGTCTGTTCACTTCTAGTGATATTAGGCGATGCAGAAGAAGAAGATTTAAAAAATCGTAAACATGTGTTACCCCTCCATCCCCCCCCCCTTCCCGAAGAGAGAAATACACCCCACAAAGAAACTTAGTAATGCAATAGAAATGACAGAAATACAAAAACTCATTAACGTTAATGTAACTATGAGATTGTCCTACTGTACTGTGACAGAGACCATTTACAATTTTAAATGCCAATTTTAAATCACTGAATATGCTGGTGAGGGAGTTTTCAGAAAAATGGGGCATGAAAGTCTTTATACTCTTGCAGTCAAAAAGTATATGAGTATTAATGATATTCTCACCACACAGACATTTACCGTTTTTGCTGAACTTAGTTATCAATGCGTTTAGTTTCATTCTATAAAATAGTGTATTAAATCTTCTTGACGTTAAAACATTTACACAAGTCTTTGAATGGTTGACGATTGCTAAATCATTGGTAACGATCGCAGTTCTATTAAAAATATCTTATTTTGCTGATTAGCTTTGGTGATCTTTCTCCATGATTTCTTTTTTTTTATATATACCACTTTATGTCACAGCATATTACTCTGCGTGAAATTCGGGCTGCTCTCCCCGGGGAGAGCACGTCGCCACAATAGCCCCGAGCCGCCCTGGGGACTCCAACTCCCCGATTTTTCCTCTGGGATGGTATCTAAGCACGACACCTGTGTGCATGCTGTTTTTAATTGTTGTTTTTTTTAAAAAATAATTTTGTCATCCGCTCCTACTGGCACACAATGGCCTGCTCTTTCAAAAGGTGGAACCGGGTTTTAATGTGTGCGCAAGATGTTCGCACACGGGGCTAGTCTCAATCGATCCCAACGACTTTGACATTCAGTTCGATTTTTTTTCGTCAAACTGGGAAGAAAGGGTGATGCTGGGAATCGAACCCAGAACCTCACGGTTTACTTTTTGGCAGGCGAACGTCTCAACCATCCTGACACCTTCCTTCCATAGTAAACCGTACCCCTCGCGCAAGGATAAGGGCACATGCAGTTCTATTGAATCCCGTCCATGTTTTGCACCTTTTTTAGCAGCTCTATCTGCCCACTCATTTGGAAAGAATCCAGAGTGTGAAGGCATCCAACAGAAAATTGCATTTATCCCCTTTAAGGTCAAGAGATGTATGACATGCTTAATCTCTAATATAATTTTAGAAATTTTCTTGTAACATGGGAATTTTAAAGCAATACAATACCAACTTAGAATCTACACATAGAAGGACTTGAAATGCATATAATGGCAAATCAAGAATATAAGTAAGACCCATTGATATTGCTACTAGTTCTGCTGTAAATATCGGGTGATGTTTACCAACATGATACGATTATTCAATTTTTAACACTGGTGTACCAAAGGCAGAACCTGTTTCTTGAGTATCTAGACGCGATCCGTCTGTATAAATTTGTCAATGATCAAAATAGTTATGATGGATGTGGGATCGCACATCGGAAAACACTATGTTTAGATTGTCATTCTTGTTTACATTAGAGACCCCTATGTTGAAGTGTGCTTTATTCATCTCCCACGATGGACAAGGTAAGATTGCTTCTCTTGTGTCCATGCTGTGTGGATTGACTTCAGAATGTTTTACAAGTTCAGACACATTATTAGAGAGGCTATAGATTCTGCTCTTTTAGAAAAAAGTCAATTCTGATTTTACCTCTATTTCTTCTGAAATAAAGTCCTAGTTGTTCTGTTTCTAAGTACATATTTTGCACCTGCTAGTTGACGTCTGGACTATTGCAATGCTCTTTTGGCTGGTCTGCCAGCATCATCTATCCACTCCCTTCAACGAATTCAAAACTCTCCAGCTCGACTGGTCCTCAGAAAGAAAAAATCTGAGCACATTACCCCTCTCTTGCAATCTCTCCACTGGCTGCCCGTACCTCAGAGAGTAAACTACAAGATCTGTACCCTCTGTTACAAATGTCTCCACAAAACTGCACCCTCTTACCTCTGTGAATGTCTTCACGTGTACACACCTCGTTCCCTCCGCTCGGCTGCAGATACCTTATCCTTTAGAATACCGAGATTCAATCTATCTACTGTTGGCCGCCGTTCTTTCTCTATTTCTGTTCCATCGATCTGGAATGACCTCCCTCTCTCCATTCGGCTAAAGCCTACATATGACACTTTTAAATCCAACCTCAAGACACACTTATTTCAAACCTAAGATTTGTACCCTCTGTTTCCATCTCCTATCTATCCCAGCCTTCAACATCTGAAATCCCCTTTACCCTGCCAAAATGTGTAACCTTTATGTGTGTGTGCATGTGTGTGTGTGTGTGTGTGTGTGTGTGTGTGTGTGTGGTGTGTGTGTGTGTGTGTGTGTGTATTTATGTGTGTGTGTATTTATATGTGTGTGTGCATTCGTATTTGCTATTTTCTAAAACTAGTAGTTTTTGTTGATTGTCAGTGTGTTGTATCGGTCGAATGCAAGTGCTTTGATTTATTTTTGCAAGATACAGCGCTATATAAAGCCCGTGTATTATTATTATTATTATTTAAAGGTAATATTCCCACTTCGTTATACGTTCCCAGGGCTGAGGCATAATAAGGCACACCAAGAGCAAGCCTGAATGCTTTGAAGTCTGCACTTTGTAACTTTTTAAGTAAATACTTAGGGGCACTGAAAAAGACCTCTTTTGGCCATATGATAATTTCGAATGAATAAGAGATGCAGCTAAACATTTCAGATTTAATGTGTCTTGGCACCAGAACTGTTTACTTACCATCTTCAGCAACTTTAAGCATTTTTTGCTTTAGTTAAATTGTGTTCGATATGTGCATTCCAAGTTAGCATAGAAGTGAGAAAAACACCTAAGAACTTTCTGGTGGTTTTATACTCAGTCATGTCGGCCCCAATTCTAAATGCTGGTAGCTCATCTGGATTACTGCTATCGTTAAAAAGCGCAGTGTAAGTTTTTTTTCTGTTGGTAAAAAAAAAAAAAAAAAAAAAAAAAAAATATATATATATATATATATATATATATATATATATATTGTGTGTGTGTGTGTGTGTGCGTGTGTGTGTGTGTGTGTGTGTGTGTGTGTGTGTGTGTGTGTGTGTGCGTGCGTGCGTGCGTGTGTGCACACCTCTCTCTCTCTTATGAAAAAAGGATATAGTAACAAAACAGTATCCTTATCACAAAAGAAAAGCAGATTTAATTACGATAATTGGAGAAGACCATCAGTAAGCATCAGTTATCAGTATGTATACACTTCTTGCCTTTTTGCAATAGCCACAATTAAAACATCAGTATCACAGATGATGGCAATTAAAAGCTTAAAAAAAATTCATAAGAATTCATTTTATGGAAATTGGGATATAGATCTATCCTTTTCAAGACAAAAAGAATGGCGTACAGAACTTATTACAGATTAGTCTGTGTTCATACCTTAGATTAGGGCATGATAAAAAGTATGATAATTATTGTAAATTATATTATATAATTGGTGATAGTGTCACAGACAGAGAATTGTCATGGTGATAACAATGATGATGATGATAATGATGTAGGCGAAAAAGAAGAGAATGAGTTATCATCGTCGTCGTCGTCGTCGTCGTCGTCATCATCATCATCATCATCATCATCATCATCATCATCATCATCATCATCATCATCATCATCATCATCAAATCACATACAATATCTATTTCACACTGAATTCAGCTATCAATTTACAAGCTATTTCTAACATCACATTAAGTCTTCATACCAGAAAAACACAGCATGCATTTAGATTTTCGACCACGGTTTGTTCATAATATAGTTATAGGTGAGAGCTAAGCAGAATGCAGACCGAAAGACGTCACATCCTATGAAATCATAACACCACCACCACCACTAACGTTAGTTACCACAGCAACAACAGCCATAACAACAAGGAGTGTCAGAGTGAGGAGCAGCTGGTGAGGGGAAGTCTTCCCACTGAACAAGGAATGTGATGCTGAAGATGCAGAATAAGGAGCGGCAGAAAAACAGCGATAAATAGGCACAGATAGATAGATGCATGCACACTAGTATGTCTGAGTGCAGATACATACAAGAACATGTAAGTGCGCACACCTACACACACACACACACACACACACACACACACATACACACGCACACACACACACACACACCACACACGCATACACGCATACACACTTACACACACACGTATACACACTCAATCTTCAGTGTGTGTAATCATGGTCAGGAAAATCTAACTAATTCATCTTCAATCTTCTGCGTGTGTGTATAACCATGGTCAACATAAAAGCATGGTCCAGGTTAAAACGCTCACAAACTAATGTGGTCACACTGTGCTGGGGATATCCCCTCTGATGGGTTGGTTTTCACAACAAATTCTTCAGTGTGTCTGTCGGAAAAATGCAACGGCCTTATTAATTTTCTTTAAAGACATTTTCCACAGATATTGTTCTTCTCCAAATATGTCTTTATTTTCTATCTTTGGTATTTTGCTAGCCGGGTTCCCCGAGGTTGTAATGGGGATACCTTCGTGATGGGCGAAAACGGCCCCATGGGCAACATCTCACATTGGAGAATCTGGGGGCTGTAGCCGAGGAACCAAAGCAGCAACACCAAACCAACAACACCAGCAACACCAACAACACCAACAACACCAACAACACCAACAACACCAACACCAAAAATAAGCCAGGTACTGGCTGGGCCTCTCTCCATTCTATAGTCTACAGAGGTCCAAAGTTCAAATCTAGCAGCCACACAACATTTTCTCTCTCTTTTCAACGCTGCAAGCCTACTTAGTGAAGGGAGGAAAAACTTATAACCTTTGGCTTCATTGATTGCTATAGTTTTGTTGATTATATCAAACAATAAGTTTATTGATTGCTGTATTTGTGTTGATTATATCAAACAATAAATTTATTGATTGCTATATTTTTGTTGATTATATTAAACAATAACTTTACTGATTGCTATAGTTTTGTTGATATCAAACAATAGATAATTAACTGCTATATTTTGATTGATGATATTACACAGAAAACCACTTCCTGGTTCGTTGTCAATGTTTTGGTGTGGTGTCACTGGTGTGAACGACACATTCACACACACCAAGTGCGGTTTCTGTTAATCCTCATGTTAGTCATCAAAACGTGTAAGCATAGTTACCCCAGAAATACCCACACTTGTTTGATGGCCCGTTAATAATGGTGGGCTTTCTGTGAGAGAGAAGTTGTATAAAGGACTATCAGAATGAATGTCGTAGTGACAGTGACTGTGACGGAAGAAGTGGAAGCTTCCTTCTGGTCAGGGGGAAGTGGCTCAGTTTATACAGGCCTTTATGCCTGCACTCCATTGTGCATTGGAAGGAAGTCAGCAGCAAAGTGATGCTGGCCGGGGACTGTGCCACACAGTGATGAATGAGCAGTGCTCGTCAGGGACTAGATAGGGAGAATCCCCACCAGAAACGGATACATCCTCATTTCTAGGGCAAACTCACTCGCTCACTCAGTCCCATGTCCCAAAGGACGTAGGGGGGACATGAGAGAAGACGCAACAGAGATCTTTTTTTCCATGCTTCACGATCCTGTGTGGCTAGTAGGAGGTGTTGTAGGGGTTGGGCGGTCCAGTCTTTGATGTTGTCAACCCATGATTTCTTTTGGCGGCCTCTTCTTCTCTTGCCCTCGACTGTTCCTTGCAGGATGGTTTTTGCTAGGGTGTTGTGTCTTGTGGTGTGACCAAACCATATCAGCTTTCTCCTCTTTATGGTGGAGAGCAAAGGCTCTTGGGGGCCCACACGCTTTTTGATTTCTTCTTTTACATAGTTATTGGTCTTGTGTTCTTTGTATGATATTTTGAGGAGTCTTCCGTGGCACTTGTTCTCGAATGCTTGGATTCTCCTCTCTAACTCTGCTGTCAGAGTCCATGATTCACAGCCATATAGGAGGATAGATATCACGAGGGCTTGTAAAGGTGGTATTTGGTGCAGAAGCTGATGTTGTTGCTTCTGATGATCTTCTCGAGTCTGACTAGAGCAGATGTTGCTGTTGCAATGCGAGCTTTCACTTCATTGTTTGATGTGCCATCTTTTGTTAGGATGGAGCCTAAGTATCTGAATTGGCTCACCTCTTCTAGTGTTTCTCCATTCATCTTTATTTCCGTAATGTCATTACTCGCGCTGTTGACCATGCTCTTTGATTTCTCTGTACTGACCTCCATGCCGTATGCGCTCGCTCGATCTGTTAAATTGTCTGTGAGGATTTGCAGTTCTTGTTTGCTGCTGCCCATGAGGTCAATGTCATCTGCAAATCTGAGGTTGCAAAGGGGTCTTCCACCAATGGAGATGGAAGTGTGGTGGTTTTGCAGTGTCTCTGTCATGATGTTTTCGAGGAAGAGTTTGAAGAGTACAGGTGAGAGAAGGCAGCCCTGGCGAACCCCAACCGTGGTCTTGAAGAACTCGCCCACGTGATTGTTCATGAAAACTGCACTTTTTGCGTTCTCGTACAGAGCCTTGATTACTTCAATTAAGCAGCTGTCAATGTTGAAGTGCCTGAGTACTTGCCAGAGGCCGTCATGCCATACCCTGTCAAAGGCCTTTTTGAAGTCTATGAAATTGTGGTACAAGTCTTTTTGGTGTTGGAGATGCTTCTCTATCAGAATTCTCAGATTGAAAATTTGTTCCATTGTGCTGCGTTTTGGTCTAAAGCCCGCTTGTTCTTCTGCCAGGAGTTTTTCCGCTTGGTTTTTCAGTCTGTTGAGGACTACCTGCAGCATGATCTTGCTAGGATGACTTATGAGACTGATGGTTCTGTAGTTCTGGCATTTCTTGAGGTTTCCTTTCTTTGGCAGGGGTATTACAAGAGACTGTGTCCATTCTTTTGGCCATTCTTTGGTGTCATGGATCTTCTGACAAAGTTCTGTGGGCAAACTACAGGTCTTGAAAACATCATCCTGAAGAATTCAAAACAAAACAAACACATTTCCTTACATAGGAATATATTATCTGTGCCTGTCATTGTTTTCACCTTGGACCTAAACATTCATGATGATGTGAAAAGTATGAATGTCTCCATAAACAGTCTCCCTCACTTTTCACAAAGACCACAGCAGGTGCGATGGCAATGTGTCAAAAGGAAGAGCAGCAGCAGTTTTACTTTGAAAACTATCTGCTGGAAAGGTCGGTTTCATTGCGAACAGACAGACTCTGTCACCAAGCTCCTTTTAAATGAGTCATTCTCACAATTGTGAAGGCTTTCAGTGCTTTCAGATTATCAACAGTTTTGAATAGGATTATACAACCACAAAAGTAATGACATCAAACAACTGACCAAAACAATTACCAATTTTGCACAAAAATAGAACATGTATGTACCATTTCGTTTCCATATAAACAATACTAGTTTAACCATGGAAAACCATTGACATTCCGACAGAAGACTTGCACTTGGTTCTTCAGAGACCAGGCATCTTCAAGAAGCTAGCATCCAAACAACGACAGCGTGCGTTAATTAAAGGGTAAGCCTACAACTCCACCAAGAAAGGGAATTCACCTCCACAAAAAACCCTGTTTCTTCACAATGTCAGTTCTTTTCCATTCAGCCCCTCCCCCGTCCTTTTCTCCCCCCCCCCCCCCCCTCAGTCAAAGTACACGGCATACACGGAGCCCACGGCGAAGAAGTCGGCCCCCTCATACACCAGGGACGCGTGGTTGTCGTGGCGCGGGTTCCACAGACAGCGGCTGGCCATGTGCGTGCCCTGGGCGTGGTTCTGGCAGAGCGACACCACGGCCACCACCTTGTAGCGCTGCAGCCCGCTCTCTTTCACGCGCTCCTTGATCTGCTCCGACAGCATCTGGCTCAGCGAGGGAAACCTCTTGGCGTCGTACTGCCGCTGAGCCAGGTAGCTGTCCAGGACGCTGAGCACACAGAAGGAACACAGCGTCAGGGCTGGAGGGGGTGAATGAATTTCTCTATGAGATAATAAAGTATTTTTGAATTTGAATTTGTCGGTCAGTTCTTTTGGTTGTTGTTGTCGTCGTTGCTGTTGTCGTTGTTGTCGTAGGTTGATTGCAATAATTGTTTTCTCCGATGATAACATGTGTTTTGTTTTTTCCTAGTTCCCATACTACCAACAAGGACAGTTTGAAGGACAAGAAAATAAAAAGAGAAAAGTAAGGGGAAAAGGAACAGAAAAGAAGAAAGACGTAAAAAGAAAGAAAGGAAGGAGAAAAGGAAATCAAAAAAGAGAAATGACATAGGTGAAAGACTGACATTACATACAGAAGAATACATACTGATAAATTATCTTCTTAGCCTTGCACTTGGGGAATACAAAGAAACAATACATAACTACAAGAATGAAAGCAGTGACGACTCCAGATAGTGTCAACACCGTCAATACCTCCACCATACTGATAAAAAATCTTAGCCTAGTGTTGAGCACCCACAAGAACTCCGCTATACTTATAGATACCCCCCTGAACCTTGCCCCTGGAGAATACTAAAAACAATAATAACGAAAGAACGAACACAGTGACAACGATTTGTTGGACGCATAAGAACTCTACCATACTTATAGATTATCTCCTAGGTCTTGCCCTTGGAGAATACTAACACCAATAATAATGAAATAACGGACAGAGTGACGATGAAGAACTCCACCATACTTATAGATTATCTCCTAGGTCTTGCCCTTGGAGAATACTGACAACAGTAATACTGAAATAACGGACACAGGGACAATGATAGTGTTGAACACTCACACACACGAACTTCCCTATACCTGTAGATAATCTCCTGAACCTTGCCCTTGGAGAATACTAACGACAATAATCATGAAATAACGGACACAGGGACAAGGACACACGCTCTGCCCTGTACCTGTAGATGATCTCCTCGACCTTGGCCCTGGAGAAGCGGAGGTGGCTCTCAGGCTCGGTCTTGTAGGTGTTCTCGTACAGCAGGGACGGGCCCCTGGCGCCGGGCAGGATGCTGCAGACGCCCATGTTGGCCATCATCTTCATCCGCATCTTGAAGCGAGTCTTGGTCCTCCTGCTGCTGGACGCCTCGCTCAGCTCGCTCCTCCTGTCAGACAGGGCGTCCTTGCCAGGGGGGGCTTTCTTCGCCACGTTCATCTTCGGGTCCTGTGTTCTCGCTGCTGCTGCTGCTGACTTTCTGCTGCCTCTGCTGCAGCTGCTGCTGACTTTCTGCTGCCCCTGCTGCAGCTGCTGTTGCAGTTGCTTCTGCCTCTGCTGCAGCTGTTGTTGCAGTTGCTTCTGCCTCTGCTGCAGCTACTGTTGAGTTTCTGCTGCAGCTGCTGTTGCAGTTGCTTCTGTTTCTACCTCTTGCTTGTTGCTGGCGTTCTT
>CM060324.1:1024832-1029832 GCA_030674155.1 Stramonita haemastoma
AGGACATTTACAAGACTGCATACACACAGGGACCGGATGTAAAAAGCACAAGAGTGCGTATTCCATTATCCTCGATATAAAAGATTAAAATAAAAATAAATTTATAGATAAAAATAAAATATATGTATGTATGTATGTATGTATGTATGTATGTATGTATGTATGTATGTATGTATGTATGTATGTATGTATGTATGTATGTATGTATGTATGTATGTATGTATGTATGTATGTGTATGTATGTATGTATAGTATGTATAATGTATTGTATTGTTTGTTTGTGTAGTTTTATATATATATATAATATATATATATATATATATATATATATATATATATATATATATATATATATATATATATATATATATATATTAATATACAACACAGTCTTAGTAAACAAAACATGGATATCATCCACTGTAAAGATAGTGTTCCAATAAAGCTGCTTAGCCTATACATCTGTCTGTAACATTCTCCTCCTCACATTTCACGACAGAAGTGTTGACAGAGACGTTAAAAATACCCTGGACACACACACCATGTGTGGCTGGTTCAACGCAGGTCAAGGGCCACTGGTGCTTCTCTATACAAGGGGGCACTGTTCCTGCACTCTTCAAAGCTGTCTCGGACAGGTGGTCATGACACACGCAACTTGAAACCTGCCGAACACTTTGTCAGTCTCCACTCCAGACTGCAGCCATGCTATTGTTTGTGTGTGTGTGTGTGTGTGTAATCAGTCAGCTTGCTTCTTCACAACGTATTGATGTGGTGTGGAGTTTTGTTGGTAGAAGGGCTTAGTGTGAAATAAATACAAAAGCCATCTCTATAGCCAGACCAGACGTGCAGGTTTCTAGTCATTTCCTTTTTCCAGCGCATAATGTCCCACTTAGTGACTACTAGTCTTGAAATAGTGAATGTCAGCGAAAAAAGGCATGCTATTTGTAGTCATGGAATTATGTCAGCTGAACAAAGACATGCTATTTTTAGCCATAGAATAATCTCAGTTGAACAAAGACATGCTATTTTAGCATAGAATAATCTCAGTTGAACAAAGACATGTTATTTTAGTCATAGAATAATACTCAGTGAACAAAGACATGTTATTTTAGTCATAGAATAATCTCAGTGAACAAAGACATGTATTTTAGTCATAGAATAATCTCAGTGAACAAAGACATGCTATTTTAGTCATAGAATAATCTCAGTGAACAAAGACATGCTATTTTAGTCATAGAATAATCTCAGTGAACAAAGACATGCTATTTTAGTCATAGAATAATCTCAGTGAACAAAGACATGCTATTTTAGTCATAGAATAATCTCAGTGAACAAAGACATGCTATTTTAGTCATAGAATAATCTCAGTGAACAAAGACATGCTATTTTAGTCATAGAATAATCTCAGTGAACAAAGACATGCTATTTTAGTCATAGAACATCCAGCAGGACAGGGTAGCCCAGTGGTTAGAGCGTTGTGCTAGCCATTTGTTGCCCCCGGAAGGAGCTGGGGTTTCAGCCACCGCCCTGACGCCCGTTGAAGAGAATGTTACCCTGGAGGGAACACCAGTGCTGATTCCACCCCCCTGAAAGTTCGAATGAGACTATAAATCACCTTCTCGTGTTCGAATGCTCGAACATTTTGCCCACACGTTAAGACCCGTTCTGCTTTTGTAAAGAGTAAGCCATTTGTGCTGATAAGAGTGGATGGCAACATATTATTCTCAAAACGTGTGCACACCAGTGTCGTGTTTAAAAATCACCCCCGAAGTTGGAATGTGGCTACTTTAATGGTGGGAAAAAGCAGTCGCATGCACAAACTCTGACCTCTAGTGAACTTGAAAGCTCTGGCCAAGGAACAAAGAAGAAAACAAAACATACAAAACCAAACATGGAGGAAGTATGTGTTGACAAACACTGCAGCCACAATGGACACGGCGTTTCCTCGTCCATCCATGTCTCCCCCCTGCTTCTGCTTTGTTCCTTTCTGTCCTCCCATCCACTCTCTCTCTGCTCTTCCTCTTCTCTCTCTGCTCTTCCTCTTCTCTCTCTGCTCTTCCTCTTCTCTCTCTGCTCTTCCTGTTCTCTCTCTGCTCTTCCTGTTCTCTCTCTGCTCTTCCTGTTCTCTCTCTGCTCTTCCTTTTCTCTCTCTCCTCTTCCTGTTCTCTCTCTGCCTCTTCCTGTTCTCTCTCTGCCTCTTCCTTTTCTCTCTCTGCTCTTCCTGTTCTCTCTCTGCTCTTCCTCTTCTCTCTCTGCTCTTCCTGTTCTCACTCTGCCTCTTCCTTTTCTCTCTCTGCTCTTCCTGTTCTCTCTCTGCTCTTCCTCTTCTCTCTCTGCTCTTCCTGTTCTCTCTCTCCTCTTCCTTTTCTCTCTCTCCTCTTCCTCCTCTCTCTTTTCCTCTTCCTGTTCTCTCTCTCCTCTTCCTTTTCTCTCTCTCCTCTTCCTCTCTCTCTTTTCCTCTTCCTTTTCTCTCTCTTCCTCTTCCTGTTCTCTCTCTTCTCTTCCTGTTCTCTCTCTTCCTCTTCCTGTTCTCTCTCTCTCCTCTTCCTGTTCTCTCTCTTCTCTTCCTGCTCTCTCTCTGCCTCTTCCTGTTCTCTCTCTTCTCTTCCTTCTCTCTCTGCCTCTTCCTTTTCTCTCTCTTCCTCTTCCTGTTCTCTCTCTTTCTTCCTGCTCTCTCTCTGCCTTTCCTTTTCTCTCTCTTCCTCTTCCTGTTCTCTCTCTTTCTCTTCCTGTTCTCTCTCTCTTCTCCTCTTCCTTTTCTTCTCTTCCTCTTCCTTGTTCTCTCTCTCCTCTTCCTTCCTTCTCTCTCTTCCTCTTCCTGTTCTCTCTCTCTTCTCTTCCTGTTCTCTCTCTCTTCTCTTCCTGTCTCTCTCTCTTCCTCTTCCTGTTTCTCTCTCCTGCTTCCTCCTCTCTCTCCTCTCTCTTCCTTCTCCTCTCTCTTACTGTTTCCTGTACGTTCTTGGTCATTCCTGATGTTGTAGGTAGGTGCCTGTACTGCATCACTTTGTGTTTTTTCCCTGAAGAGGAGCTCTTCTATACGGCTCAATGGCGCCTTTTCTTCGTGTTTTAGGTTTCTCCCTAGTGATATGATGTTGTTTTGTAGGGATAGCAACCACGCACGCACGCACGCACGCACGCACGCACGCAATAACACACACACACACACACACACACACACACACCACACACACACACACACACACACCACACACACACACACATACAGCTTTGCAGAATATTAGACTCAGGACTAATGTAAACTCTAATACAACAAACATCAAAACAATCTTGACATCTCAGTAGCAACTCAGACCCCCCCCCCCCCACCCCCCCTTACCCCAACGACGACGACCACCACCACCACCACCACCACCAGCCAGGCCACAAACCCCCTACTCCAACCATTACCCCCTCCCCTGTCATCCCCAACCCCACTCCACCCCCCGCCCCCCTCCCTTGAAAAAACACCCTGATTTAGCTGTGAGGTTGTGGCGGTAGCCCCAGCAACGCTAATAGAGCTGAAGAGAGAGAGAGAGAGAGAGAGAGAGAGAGAGAGAGAGAGAGGAGAGAGAGAGAGAGAGAGAGAGAGAGAGGAGAGAGAGAGAGAGAGAGAGAGCTCTGCCAAATGCCTACAGACATCGTCAACATGAAAAGTCAGTGCTGTACCAGTGAGGCCTAACCTAACCTAGCCTAGCCTAGCCTAGCCTAACCTAGCCTAGCCGAGTACAGTACAGTACAGTACAGTACAGTACAGTACAGTACAGTACAGTACAGTACAGTACAGTACAGTACAATACAGTACAGTACAATACAGTACAGTACTGTATAGCATAATGTGTGTGTTTTATTTATTTATTTTTATTGATTTTTGTTCTTTTGTATCGAGGACAATGGAATAAGTGCTCATGTGCTTTTTCACATCTAGTCCCCGTGTAAATGCCGTTTTTGTAAATCGTGTCATCTGTTCCCACCGGCACACGATGGCCTACTCTTACAAAAAGCGGAAAGGGATTTAACGTGTGCGCAAGTTGTTCTGCGTGCGTTCGCACACGGGGCCTTGGTTTAAAGTCTCATCTGAAGGAATTTTTGGGGGAGTGGAGTCAGCACTGATGTTAACTCCAGAGGAAAATTCCTCTCGAGCGGGAATCGAACCCGTGTGTGTGTGTGTGTGTGTGTGTGTGTGTGTGTGTGTGTGTGTGTGTGTGTGTGTGTGTGTGTGTGTGTGTGTGTGTGTGTTGTGTTTGTGTGTGTGAGTGTGTGTGTGTGTGTGTGTGTGTGTGTGTGGTGTGTGTGTGTGTGTGTGTGTGTGTGTGTGTGTGTGTGTGTGTGTGTGTGTGTGTGTGTGTGTGTGTGTGTGTGTGCCCGATTTCATCTCACGTCTCTTTACAAAGTGTGATACTAGACAAAATATGATATAGATTTTAGACTAAGTATAAGTCAATATGCGTGTTTGTGTGTTTATTTTTTATTAAATTGTTTGTATCTAGTCCCCGTGTGGATGCTGTTTCGTTCATTTTCTCATTTGTTCCCGATCCCATCGGTACACAATAGCCTACTCTTCCGAAAAACAGACCAGGTTTTAACATGAGTGCAAGATATCTTGCGTGCGTTCACAGACAGGACCTCAGTTCATAGTCTCAACCGAAGGACGTACGTATCAAGTCAAGTCAAATATTTATTTCCAGATGGTACATTGAATAAGCATTGTTTTGCTTTTTTTATCGAGCCATCTATCTAGGAAAGACAAAAAAAAAGAAAAATAAACATTTCACCAACATTGTTTAACCAACATGATTCAACAACTCAATTAAGGTACATCCATAGATAAAAACAAACAAAAAAAGAGAAAAAAACAAACAAAAAAGAGAGGAAAAAGACTAAGAAAGTAAGAAAGAAAAAAATACGCTCAATAAGCATAGACACACAGACACGCAGACACGCAGACACGCAGACACGCAGACACGCAGACAGAGACAGAGACAGAGACAGAGACACGCACA
>CM060324.1:1039832-1049832 GCA_030674155.1 Stramonita haemastoma
CCCCCTCCCCCTGCACCCTCCTCCACTCCACTCCTCTCCCAATCTCACATTTCGCCCTGTCTGGTCTGTCCTGTTAATGCAGCGTTTTACGATACAGTGTTCTAGATGAATTCTATTCCTACTTTGAGCTCTCATTATTTGCATTCCACGTTACATTCCATACAAAATGTGTCATCAATAACAATAAACAAAAGTAGCAGCAGCAATTGAACAGTGATATTAATAATACTGCAACAGCTGTAATTACAGTTTGAAGTGTGTGTGTGTGTGTGTGTGTGTGTGTGTGTGTGTGTGTGTGTGTGTGTGTGTGTGTGTGTGTGTGTGTGTGTGTGTGTGTGTGTGTGTGTGTGTGTGTGTGTGTAAAAAGTACCTGTTATGTGGTAATAGGCCACATCACCAGCCAAAACACATGCAACCCACAAGGGAAATAAGAGGCATTTACTCGAGTCTTTTTACTTATTCTGTGGAAGAGTTGATACCCTTGAGCGCAATCTCTCTCTCTCTCTCTCTCTCTCTCTCTCTCTCTCTCTCTCTCTTCTCTCCCTCTCTCTCTCTCTCTCTCTCTCTCTCTCTCTCTCTCTCTCTCTCTAATATCTTCTGATATTAATAATACTTCAACAGCTGTAATTACAGTTTGAAGTGTATGTGTGTGTGTGTGTGTGTGTGTGTGTGTGTGTGTGTGTGTGTGGTGTGTGTGTGTGTGTGTGTGTGTGTGTGTGTGTGTGTGTGTGTGTTAAAAAGTACCTGTTATGTGGTAATAGGCCACATCAGATATCTATTAATATCTTCTATAATCAAAATCATTTTATTGTGGCTTCTGATTTTCGTCTTCTGAATGAGTGCATTTTTATTATCTTATTATGTATAATGTCCTTATTCCTTTATGTTGTTTGGTACTGCATATAGTTTTACTGTTTAGTATCTTTTTATCTTGATGTTATCCCTGAAAAGGGCGGGGACTGGATGTAAAAAAGCACATGAGTGTTTATCTATTATCCTCGAATAAAAGAATTCTGCCTTGCCAAAGAATTTTGCCTTGCCTTGCCTTGCCTTGACTCTCTCTCTCTCTCTCTCTCTCTCTCTCTCTCTCTCTCTCTCTCTCTCTCTCTCTCTCTCTCTCTCTCTCTCTCTCTCTCTCTCTCTCTCTCTCTCTCTCTCTCTCTCTCACGCATTGGACATTTGAACATTAATCATGCAGTAAACAAAGTAACAGAATTTGCATCAATTTTATCGAATACAGGAAAAAATTTTCACTTATTTGGCTTTTCAGAAACACATTTAACTTCTCACATTTCTGATAATGATATTTCAATACCAGGTTATAAAGTAATCCGCAGAGACCCAACCCATTTCCGTGAAACCGGTTTAGTCATTTATATTCATCAGTCGATACAGTTTAAACGCATTTACAACTTAGAAAATCATAGTGTGGAAACAATATGGATCGAAATTAAAATAAAACATTCCAAACCAATTTTCGTATGTTTTCTTTATAGAAATCCTGCAGAGACTTCAGAGTGGTTCGAAAAGTATTGTTCTATGATGGATGACATTAATGAAGATTCTAAAGATATTATATTGCTAGGTGACTTTAACATTGATTTATTAAAAACAAATAACAGGTGGACACAGACATATGAGTCTTTTAATTTAAAACAATTAATAGAATCACCAACACGTGTTACTGAAAACTCCAAGACTCTAATTGACCATATATATGTTAATAACCAGAATTCCATCACTGAAATAAATGTTCCGATATTTGGTTGTAGTGATCACTTCCCCATCTGTGTTACGTGGTGTAAAAAAGGGTTAAAATTTCCGAAAATTAATCACAAAATTATCACATACAGGAATTTTTCTAACTTTGATGATGCTCAATTTCTTTCAGATCTGTTAAACTCGCCTTTAAACGATGTATATCAGTGCACTGACCCTAATCAGTCCTTAGAATTATGGTACAACATTTTTTATAGTATTTATAATAAGCATGCACCATTTCAAACCAAAAGAGTCAGCTACCAATCTAAACCTCCATGGCTGACAAAAGAAGTACAAAAACAAATATACCAAAGAGATTATCTTTTGAAAAAAGGAAGCCATCAAGAATATAAAAAGCAAAGAAATTTTGTAACCTTCCTCCTACGTGCTGAAAAAAAGAAATACTTTGAAGACTTAATCAGTAAAAAGAAAGACAGCAAGTCTGTATGGAAAGCAGTCAATCTACTTACTAGAAAGAACTGTAATAAAACACCTAACGTTTTAGACGATATCTCTGCTGATGCTTTAAACCTTCATTTTGCAACTATTTCAGATAGAATAATAACTAATGATAAATCAAAAACTAATAACTTAAAAGTTTTAGAAACCTTTTGCAGCAACAAAAGTATTAACTCCGAACTAAGAATTCCATGCATGAGCGTACACGAAGTATTTACCGCTTTGAAAAGTATGAAGCAGACGGCAACTTGTGGCTTAGATGGTTTGAATAGCAAAATTCTTAAATTAGCTGCACCAGTCATAGCAGAGACACTGACTTACATCTATAATTTTGTATAAGCAAAAATACCTTTCCAACTATGTTTAAACACAGTAAAATTATTCCTTTGTATAAATCAGGAGATCGAACTGATCCCTCTAATTATAGACCCATCTCAATTTTATCTGTCCTCTCAAAACCATTAGAGAAACACATTAATAAATACCTACTTAGTCATTTAAATGAAAATAGCCTTATACACCCCAATCAGTCTGGGTTCAGAGCAAATCATTCATGCCACACTGCCCTTGTTAAACTTATAGACAGATGGTTAGTTAATGTAAACAAAAAAGAATTTACAGGAGTTTTATTTATAGATTTTGCGAAGGCCTTTGATGTTATCGACCACAATCTGCTAATAAGGAAACTTGTATATTATAAACTATCTTCTGATGCCTTAAAGCTTATATCTTCCTTCCTTTCTAACAGACAACAACAAGTTTATGTTAACAAATATTGTTCCCCTTTTCTACCAAATAAATTTGGTGTACCACAGGGTTCTATCCTAGGTCCCGCATTATTTTCTGTTTACATTAATGATCTCCCTTTATTTACAAAAGCTTCCTGTGACTTATTTGCAGATGACACCACTATTGATATTAACCATGTTAACTCGTCTCAAGTCTTCCGCAATTTGCAAGAAGATATTAATGTACTTCTGGAATGGACTCAAATAAACCACATGGCACTTCATCCAAAGAAAACCAAATTTATGCTCATTTCCACAAGACAGAAACGACAGAACCTTAATTTCGATCTACCACCGCTTTATATTGGCAATGAAAAAATAGAGGAAGTCTCAAATCACAAAATCTTAGGGATAACTTTGATAACAACCTACTATGGTCTGCCCACATCCAAAAACTGTCAAAGGCCATTGCCTCAAAGGTATACCAACTCGGTAAGATAAAAAATTTCCTAACTCTGCATGCCAGAAAAATATTCTTTTATTCTTATATTCAAACTTCTATTGATTATGCATCTACATTGTGGGATATGGCCAGCAACAATCTCCTTAAATTAATAGTGAGAGTGCATAAACGCGCCATAAAGCTTATCTTAAACAAATCATCTTCTTTAACAGTAGCTGACCATTCGGAGAATAATATTCTTCCCCTTAAATCCAAGCTTCTTTTTAACAAAGGAGTTTTGATGCATAAGATCTTACATGGAAATGCCCCATCCTTATTACAAAGCATTTTTTCAGTAAATAATTCTAGACACTCTCATTTGATTAATCTACCTCTACCTAAGATGATCCTATTTAAATCAAGCCTGGCATATTCTGGGGGATGGCTGTGGAATAGGCTTCCATCCCAATTAAAAAATGAAACTAATCTGACAAAATTTAAAACAATGTATCATAATCTTTTGATGAAACAATATGATATAACATATCTCCTTCCCAAGATGTATTAGTGTAACATGTATATCCTGTTTCCTTACTTGTTAACTTTGTCTTCTTCTTCTTCTTCTTCTTCTTCTTCTTCTTCTTCTTCTTCTTCTTCTTCTTCTTCTTCTCTCTCTCTCTCTCTCTCTCTCTCTCTCTCTTCTCTCTCTCTCTCTCTCTCTCTCTCTCTCTCTCTCTCTCTCTCTCTCTCTCTCTCTCTCTCTCTCTCTCTCTCTCTCTCTCTCCTTCTTTTTGCATTATTGGTATCCATATTTGTGTATGTTCGTTTGTATCAATTGCTTTGTTTTTCTTGGAATTATTTTTCTTTTCTTTGAGGGCTGGATGAAAAAAAGTCTTGTTACTTAATCTATTACCCTCGTTAAATAAAATTGCGTTTGCGTTTGCGTTTGCGTTTGCGTCTCTCTCTGTGTATATATGTATATATGTATATATGTATATATGTATATATGTATGTATTATATATATATATATATATATATATACATATATACATATATACATATATACATATATATATATATATACATATATACATATATGTATGTATATATACATATACATATACATATACATATACATATACATATGCATATACATATATATACAAATAAGAAAAGAAATGAACACACACACGCGCGCGGGCGCACGAGCACGCAGGCATAACGTATGCATGCATGCATGCACGCACGCACAATTTTATATTTTATATATATATATATATATATATATATATATATATATATATATATATAATTATATATATATATATATATATATATATATATATATATATATATATATAATGTGAGTGTGGTGTGTGTGTGTGTGTGTGTGTGTGTGTGTGTGTGTGTGTGTGTGTGTGTGTGTGTGTGTGTGTGTGTGTGTGTGTGTGTGTGTGTGTGTGGTGTGTGTGTGTTTGTGTTTGTGTGAGTGAGTGAGTGAGAGAATGAGTGTGTGTTTGTGTGTGTGTGTTTATTTATTTATTTATTATTTTATTTATTCTTTTATATCGAAGATTAGCGAACTTCCGAAAAGCGGAACAGGATTTAACGTGTGCACGAGATGTTCTGCGTGCGTCCGCACACGGGTCCTGGGTTTATAGTCTCAACCGAAGGACTTGCAAGGAGAGTGGAGTCAGCACTCATGTTAATTCCAGGGGGAAAATCCCCTCGATCGGGAATCGAACCCGGGTCGTCAAATTGCGAGTGCAATGTTCTGACCACTAAGCTGTCCCCTCCCCCTGTGTGTGTGGTGTGTGTGTGTGTGTGTGTGTGTGTGTGTGTGTGTGTGTGTGTGTGTGTGTGTGTGTGTTGTGTGTGTGTGTGTGTGTGTTGTGTGTGAATCAATCAATCAATCAATCAACTTTTTATTTCCAGATGGTAGATTGAATAAGCATGGGGTGTGTGTGTGTTGTGTGTGTGTGTGTGTGTGTGTGTGTGTGTGTGTGTGTGTGTGTGTGTGTGTGTGTGTGTGTTGTGTGTGTGAATCAATCAATCAATCAATCAATCAAATTTTTATTTCCAGATGGTACATTGAATAAGCATGTGTGTGTGTGTGTGTGTGTGTGTGTGTGTGTGTGTGTGTGTGTGTGTGTGTGTGTGTGTGTCTGTGTTGTCTTGTGTGTGGCTGTCTGTCTGTCTGTCTGTCTGTCTGTCTGTCTGTCTGTCTGTCTGTCTGTGGCCCTCCTCCTGACTTCACAGAATTGTTGAAACTATAATTTGCAGAGAATATTATCTTGTGTTACGTGCTTGTCATATGTAGAAGTATTGACCAGACTACAAACCTTACTTTGTAGACCATATTGTATTGTTCCATGCTTGTTATGGGTATACTGACAAATAACATACTGAAGGTAAAATAAATAAAACATCCTAGAGTAACACTTTAAAACATGTATGTAGCTAGGCCTGAAAGCTGGCTTCATAGAAAGGAAGACAACTGTGCTAGCCGTGGTCAGTGCGGAAATATAATATTATGGGTTGAGGTTTCTGCATCAGGAGACAGGGCGTAGTCAGCATGGTGCCGGCAAAGATGTGCTGACTGTTCTTCTTCTTCGTCCAGCGCTCAGACAGCGATGATGTTATCTGTCCTATTATTATCAGCCAAAATGCGTCGCGCTGCCGTTAAGCGCCTGACAAGTCAGGCCAGCGCATCCGACGTCGGCATGGGAGAAAAAGTCTTTCCGATCTTTCTGGAAAAAAGGCAGGAGAAGGGACCAGAAAGGCTGGAAGTAGACAAGAAGGAGGTGACAAGAAAAAAGGAACAAGGCAGAAACAAAGAGAAAGATAGAAAAGAGGTAACTCCTAGCAGTGAATTTCCAGAAGGTGGGAATGCTATGTTGTACTGACAGGCCTCTGGCTTCCCCAGGGGGAATGCTGAACGCCAGGAACACCAGTGCTGGTGCTCTGTGCAGGTCAAAACAAAGGTGACTAGGCCATGTTATGTTTCAATTTATTTCACTCTCAAGTATTCGATTTGATAATGAGGTACTTAAGCTTGAGTGAGAAAACTGAACATGAATTATTATCCCCGATCTTGATTAAACCATTGACGCTGGGGGCAACATCAAAGTGAAAGGCTTATGATCAATGGCTTTCTTTCCCACTCATGGAATTTCACTTTACAGCTCAGTCTTTAGTGATCCACTATGACTCTCTGCCTAGGAGGCTTGTCTTGCACAGTCCTTAAGTGCTGTAGCCCTGGGGGCTATTTTAGTCATTGGAGAACATCTCCAACGCTGACTGTCCCTATGCCCTCTTGGTCGAGAGAGTGGGGTGTGCGGTGGGCAAGGCATCTCCACTATCATCACATTTCTGCCCAGTTTCCGACACAGCCCCCGCCTCCTCTGCTGTTTTGGAGATCATCGTCGAGCACGACGGACAAACATTAATCTTCAGAATCAAACAGCGACAATACTTCACAGTTCATCTCTCTTCAGAATCAAACAGCGACAATACTTCACAGTTCATCTCTCTTCAGAATCCAACAGCAACAATACTCCACAGTCCATCTCTCTTCAGAATCAAACAACGACAATACTTCACAGTCCATATATCTTCTGACCTAATCCAACAGCGACGATAGTTCATCTACCTTTAGAATCAAACAGCGACAATGTTTTACAGTCCCCACATCATCAATGTCAACTTGCATCAAGACTTTACAGTCCCCACATCATCAATGTCAACTTGCATCAAGACTTAACAGTCCCCACATCATCAATGGAAACCTGTTAAAAGTTAGTCTGTCCCGAGCCTAAGACTCATCAGGCCGGTACTTATCCCGGTTTTTGTGGCGTTAAGCGACTGAGAGACATAGATTCCCCCCTGGATAGGACGCCAGTCTATCGCAGGGTTAACCCCCAACACAAGGTTGGTACCCCTTTTACACCTGGGTGGGGTGAGAAAATAGCCGTAAAGTGCCTTTTCCAAGGGCACAACGCCATAGCCGAAAGCTGGGATCGAACCCGCAATCGACCTGTAGCTCTCACATCACTGGTGATGAAAACATTAGAAAAGATCATAAAATCTCTCATTCTTTCTGTTACAGAGAAAAACCTTGACCCTTTACAATTTGCATACAGATCTAGAAGGAGTGTCGAAGATGCCAAATTATTCATTTTGAACAAGCTGTACAATCACTTGGAAACACCTGATTCTCATGCCAGAATATTGTTTGCTGACTTTAGCTCAGCTTTCAATACAATGCAGCCTCATATTCTGGTTAACAAAATACTTTCAAAATTTGATGTAGACAATTAACTTATACGTTGGCTGATTGAATTTTTAACTGACAGGCCACAGCGTGTTTTTGCCACAAAATACCTTCATCAGTTAGATATACCTACACTGGTTCCCCACAGGGCTGCGTCCTCTCGCCACTTCTTTACATTCTATACACAGATGATTGTAGAAGCAGCCATGAAAACTCATTTCTGGTAAAATTTGCGGACGACAGTACTCTTCTGTCTTTCTTATCTGGATCAGTCCTAGACCATGGTCCAGCCCTTGCAGAGTTCGTAGATTGGTGTGATGAGGCCTATCTGGAGCTAAATGTTTCTAAAACTAAAGACCTTCCTATTGATTTCAGAAGATCGGAGCACACTTCCGAGAATACCATCATCCATAGTGAAGAAGTTGAAAACGTTTTGAAATACAAATATCTGGGAACTGTTTTTGACCACAAGCTAAATTGGGATGCTAACACTGACGCCATTGTCAAAAAGGGGCAACAACGTGTGTATTTTCTGAGGAAGCTTAACTCATTTTTTGTCGACAAAAAGATTCTTTCTTTGTTCTACAAGTCTTATATAGAGAGCGTTTTAAGTTTTGCTTTCATTTGCTGGTACAATAACCTTAGCTTTAAGAACAAGAATGGTCTTCAGAGAATTGTGAGAATCTGCTCTAAAATTATCGGAGAAGAACAAAGAGACCTCAGGTCGTTTTGTAATCAGCAGCTTGTACGTAAAGCAAGAGCCATTTTGGCCGATTCCTCCCACGCTCTGTTTTCAGAATTTCAATTGTTGCCTTCAGGACGTCGTTTTCAATGCCACAACAGCAAAACAAACAGAAAAAGGAATTCCTTTGTGCCAGTAGCTATCCGAGTTCTAAACTCATAATAACACTGACTGAGGTTGTTTGTTTTTGTTTAAGTTTGTTTGTTTGTTTGTTTGCTCTTGAGTGTGTGTGTGGTGTGTGTGTGTGTGTGTGTGTGTGTGTGTGTGTGTGTGTGTGTGTGTGTGTGTGTGTGTGTGTGTGTGTGTGTGTGTGTGTGTGTGTGTAAGTTTCTCTGAATTACTTACCTGCCACTGTTATGTATGTAGCCAATGCATACAGGCGTGCACATACATGCATATGTACCCATAAAATAAGTATGTCTTATTTTTGGCTTTATTGATTTTTTTGTGAATTGCTTGTAAATTCACATGTCTTCTACCAATTATGTGCGTGGGGGGGGGGAACGGGTGGGTGTGGATGGTGTGTATGGATAGGGGGGGGGGGGGGAGCGTGTGTGTATGTGTGAGTGTGGGGGCGGGTGGGTGTGGATTGTATGGGGAGGGGGGGAGCGTGTGTGTGTGTGTGTATGCATGTATATGTGCGGGTGTGAACGCGTGCGTATAATGTGTAAATAATGGTGATCATATGTCTTTTCTAGTCAATGGTTTTTAAGAACATTGTATCTAAACATTGGTGTGTGTGTTTGCGTGTGTGCAAGCGCGCGCGCGTAGAGTGTGAGTGTTTGTGACATTTTATTTGAAGTTATATAATGTTTGAACAAAAAGAAATGTAGCTCCTTCGTGTGTTTGATTATGATTTGTATCAATATGCCTGTCAGTATTGTAATTGCCCTTCAGGGATGATTAAAGTGTTTTTGACTTGACTTGACTTGACTTGACTTGACTTTAGATTACGAGTCCAACGCCCTAACCACTAGACTTCAGCGGCGGCTGTGCCGGTACGTTACATTTCACAATCACACTGCGCTAAGACTTTACAGTCGACCTGCCTTCACAATGCAACTTTGCCATCCCCCAGGGGGAGAGGGGTGGGCTGTTGATGTAAATAGCATCCCCACCTTCTGGAAATTCTGATCTGTGCCAGGAATTCCTTCTTTTCTATCGCTCTCTTTGTTTATGCCTTATTCGTTTTCTTCATGCCACTTTCTTCTTGTTTACTTTCTGCCTTTTCTGGTACCTTCTCCTGCCTCAAAGACTTAAAAATGTCATTCTCTCCCATGCCGAAGTCAGATGTGCTGGGCCTGACTTGTCAGGTGCTGAACGGCAGCGCAACTCATTTTCGCTCAAATAACAGACAGCAACAGTTTCTGTCTGAGCGAGCGACGACGACAAAGAAGAAACTGCGCACATCAACATCGATCTGTGCCAACTCTCCCATTTTGTGCGAAACATTTCCCCGCACCCCCCCCCCCCCCCCCCCCCCCCCCCCCCCCGTCCCCGCACTTTTTTTTTTTTTTTTTGGGGGGGGTCATACATATTTGCTTTGTTTTAAACATTATAACGATATTTGTGGAGTGTTTTTCCTTTCGATCCT
>CM060324.1:1052332-1074832 GCA_030674155.1 Stramonita haemastoma
ATATTGATGACGAATTTCCATACCTTTTCCATGGTCTATACTTGATATCAAAGTCGTAGAAAATGCTACCAAAATACAACGTTAAACGTCTACATACTGCGCAGTGTGAAAACTCGATTCTGTAGGTGACAGGGAAGCTTTGTTTGTTGTTTTTCAACAGACGATGCTAGTGTAAGTAACACATAAAACGTGTTTAAGAATTTGAGAATAGCCTAATGAAAGATAAATAACCTCCTTTTGTCCAATTATGCTTTGCTGAAATATAATGATATATATCAGTTAAATCTGACTGTTTATAGCTCAATATTGTGTGGTTATGGTTTCATTTTCTTAGAATTTGCTAGAATTCTCCGTATCTCTAAAAGGGAAATAGAAAGGAAAAGCAATGGACTCTGCTATCCCCCATGTGTGCAGACTGACCAATGTAACGGCTCTTGGTGTTCTGGTTTACGCAGGGAAACACATAGGTCAGTTATCTCCACTATCAAAGTTTACTCCAGGCCGTGATACTCGGCATTGAGCCAAGTGTTAAGCGGCTTTCAGTGTTCTGAATAGAATCTTCACGTTGATAATAACCGAGCCTTTAGGAAATTCCCCGTCCTTCTATTTGTAGTGCCTTGGTAAGCAGGTGAATAGACAGCTAGAATTAGCACCAATTTTGAAGTTTAGAGGATTGATGATAAGCTCACGTTATTGTAAAGAACGCAACAATGTAGAGTGTGTTATACTTAACTAAAAGTGTGTGACCTACGAATGAGAATTTCAGAGTAGGTGTTTTTTTTTTAAAGCTTTTGCATATGCATGTGCTTTCAAGCTTTTTTTTATGTTAAGCCTACACACACTGGCTATATGAAGGAACAGCGCGCTCTCACTCACGGGAGACGGCTGCTCACTTTGAGTGTAAGGCAGGAGGGTGGACTCACTGATGAAGTTGAGTACAGTTGAATCTTTGGTATAAAGGGTGCCAGACATGCGAAAAGACAGTGATTACCACTTTGAAATGGTGGAATTGTTGAATTGTTGGAAGACAAATGGTAGCAAGACAAATGACAATTTACGACAACTGTTGACTTTAATTATATGAAAACGTTGGTGAAGTAATATAAATGGTGTTCGATGAAGAATGAGGTTGTTTCTTACGATAAGTCAAATGATGACTTTGTGAAATAATGAGGTTGTTCAGTTACGTCAAAGAGAAATGATGAAATAATGAGGTTGTTGACAGTTACGCAGAAAATGAGAATAATATTTTATGACATGAGAATAATGAGTTTGACAGTTACGCAAGAGAAATAATGACTCTGATGAAATAATGAGGTTTGACACTTATGGTATAAGACATATGATGACGTTCTTGAGTAAGACAAAGTAAAATGATGACGTTCTTAAGGAAGATATAGACAAATGATGACGTTGTGGAGTAAGAAAAAGTCAAATGATGACGTTGTGGAGTAAGAGAAAGTCAAATAATGACGTTGTGGAGTAAGAGAAAGTCAAATGATGACGTTGTGGAGTAAGAAAAAGGCAAGTGATGCCCGCGGTGAACTGATGGCATGTTGAAATATGTACCCGAGAAACCAATATCCTCACGTCTGCGCCAAAATGAGTGATCATCTCCTTTTTGAAATTATGGTTCTTTGCTGTTGTTGTTGTTCTTATTTTAAACTCCTATTGTTTCATACAAGATACTTGTCACACACCTGGACCGTCTCTATAAACCAAGGCCCCGTGTGTGAACGCACCCAGAACATCTTGCGCACACGTTAAATCCTGTTCCGCTTTTCGTAAGAGTACAGGCCATTGTGTGCCGGTGGGAAACAGATGATAAGATTTACAAAACTGCATACACACGGGGACTGGATGAAAAAAGCACACGAGTTCTTATCCCATCATCCTCGATATAAAAGAAGAAAATAAATAAAATAAAACACACACACACAGAACGCACGCGCAAGCACCCCCACACACCCACACTCTACAGCATTGAAAAGATACCAAGGCGAAGTACTGAGAGAGAGAGAGAGAGAGAGAGAGAGAGAGAGAGAGAGAGAGAGAGAGAGAGAGAGAGAGAGAGAGAGAGAGGAGAGAGAGAGAGAGAGAGGAGAGAGAGAGAGAGGCCTGCCTATCTGCAGAGCCCAGAGCCTCCACAGCCCCTGCAGAGCGGGAAACCAAGCGCCGTAACCCTGCACAAGCTCGGGAGGCCCGGAAAGACAAGAAACAATACACAGGAGAAACATTCATTGCAGAAAGCAATAAAATCCTTAAAAATCTTAAAAATCACACATACGTAGGCAGGTATACACGCACTCATGCACACACATGCGCGGATGCGTACGGTCACACGCACGCACGCACACACAACGTGCATACACACATGCCAATGCACAAATAATTATAGCACGTCATACACGAGGAGCACTATCCATTCCACGTATTGTGCACTATCGGTCAAGGTAAGGGAAATGTGTCCCATAACCTAGGCCATAATTATATGCCACCCAAGCAAGGTCATGTTGAAGATTATTATTGAACAGGCTGAAGTCACAAGCAGAGACCATCATTGCTGAGGAACAAGCAGGTTTCAGAGCAGGGTGTAACACAACTGAACAGATATTCAATCTCAGAATACTCTGTGAGCGGTACCTTCAACACCAACAAGACCTCTACCACGTATTTATTGATTTTAAGAAGGCATTCGACAGGGTGTGGCATGAAGCTTTGTGAGCAGCCACGAATATGTACAGCATCAATGCCAACCTGATCTGAGTCATCAAAGAGCTGTACAACAAGGCCACCAGTGCAGTGTACTACAACAGCAACATTGGAGAGTGATTTCAAACAACAGTTGGAGGAAGGCAGGGCTGTCTACTCTCACCTACTCTTTTCAACATCTTCCTTGAGAAAATGGCACTGGAACACCATAAAGTATCAGTCAGCATTGGTGGCAGAACAGTCACAAACCTCCGCTTCGCAGATGACATTGACGGACTAGCAGGATCGGAACAGGAGCTATCCAGCCTAAGAAAACACCTGAACAAGGCCTCTAAAACATACTGCATGAACATCAGTGCAGAGAAGACCAAACTCAGTAACACCAAGAGCATCAGCACAGATATCAGGGTCAATGACCAGAAGCTGGAAACAGTTCAAAGCTTCAAGTACTTGGGAACCATTGTATCAGACAAAGGCTCCAAGCCAGAGGTAGTATGCAGCATTGAACAGACAATAACAGCACTGTAAAAACTGAACACCATCTGGAAAGATAAAAAAAATCTCACTCAACTCCAAGATCAGACTAATGCACTCCCTTGTCACATCCACATTCCTGTATGCCTGTGAATCGTGGACCCTGACTGCAGATTTCGAGAGAAGAGTACAGGCGGTAGAGATGAGGTGCTTGCAGAGACTCCTTGGCATCTCCTACAGAGACCACATAAGCAACGAAGACGTGCATAACAGAATCCAGCAAACCATTGGTCCCTACGAAAACCTTCTATCAATCGTAAAGAAGCGTAAACTTAAATGGTACGGGCATGTAACAAGATCAAAAGGTTTAGCAAAAGCAATGTTGCAATGCACTGTCCAAGGAGGAAGAAAAAGAGGCAGACCAAAGAAGAGATGGGAGGACAACATCAGCAAATGGACAGAACCTAGAACTCAACAAAACTTTGAGAAAGGTAGAACAGAGAGAGGAATGGATGGAACTGGTTGTTAAGTCTTCATGGTTGCCCCCACAGTCGCCAGACTAAGGGACACATAGAGCTAGACAGAACCTAGGCGGTCGAAGGAGAGCGAGGCGTCAGACCTCAGCTTCTCTAGGAGCCAGCATATTGAGGGCAGCGCCCATCTTCTCTCCTTCGCTGCTTTATTTTCCCTGACCCTAAAGAGGGCAGGTACCCACTCATAACTGGGTGAACTGGGGGATTGTACTGAAGCCAAGGTGCACAAACGGTCACCCATCCAACTGGTAACCACACTCGACGCTGTTTAACTTGACTAGGGGAAAGCGAGCGCTCTAGGAACTTAGCTATCCCGCCCCCTTCCCCATCTTGACCACCTTCACCCCTCATGCACTATACTACACTAAAAAAGTACCCAAAACACAGTGCACACAGTAAAAAGTAACACCATGTAGCACAACAAACACAACCCCCCACATGTTCAGCGGTGTCGTGTTTAGACATCATCTCCGAAGTTGAAACGCAGCTACCTGGTGAACAAAAAACACATTGCACACAGCAAAAGAAATGTACGTTAACAAATAAAACCCCCGCATGCTCACTGGTTAGACATTGCCCCTGAAGTCAGCATGTGGCTACCTTCATGGTAGGCAAAAGTCGTTGCACTTAAAACAGTCTTACGGCTGCTCAATTCCAGAGCTGTGGCTGAGGCAAAACAGACACCAAAGCCACCACGTGTTATTCAAGATTATCAGATCAAGAGCACTTCTAGTCAGCCCCACTGCTGAATGGAGATTCTTTTTACTTCAGGATTATCAGATCAAAAGTACATCTTGTCTGCCTCACTGCTGGTTGGAAATCCCTTTCAGAAAAATTAGAGCGATCCAAGTTCTGAAGTAAAGACAGAGTAAAATGGTCAGATTTCGCCAAATTGGCACAGACCCAAAGCTCCTTCAGTCACTGATGTAAGCTAAACGTAGATGGATCTAGAGGTAACACACCAGCCTACAAAGGAAGAAGTCTGGGTTTGATCCCCGTTAGTGCCCAAAGCATTTCCCCCATCCACTAAACCGTGTGTGGTGGTCTTGGTGCTAGTCTTTCTAATGAGACAATAAACCATGATCTTGTGTGCTATTTAACGCACGTAAAAGAACCCACAGCAACAAGAGAGTTGTCCATGGCAATTTTGTAGAAAATGCCACTCTGATAGGCAATCATATACACACGATGACAGGTAAAGAAAAAATAATGCGTGGCACTGCTCTTGTGGGGACGCCCTCTGCCCTGCAAGGGCAGGCCGAATTTCACACAGAGAATCTACCGTGATCTAGGGTGGTGTGCAAACTTACCACACATACAACACATTTACCTGAGACGGATGTACTAGGGCCGTGGCGCATAAGGGCAGCACAACGCATTTACGTTAGATGGATGGATAAGCAAACAGTTTCAGGCGATGGTGCTCTACTTGTGGAGTCCCTCTACAATGGTAACGTGCCGGGCCCTGCGCCTCAAACGAACTGACCCGTGCACCGAATGGCCATGAAAATCTATGGAGAGAGACTGGAAGAACTGACCCATGGCCAGGGAGCTCTGTATAGAGAAGCTGAAAGAACTGACCCGTGCACTGGATGGCCATGAAAATCTATAGAGAGAGCCTGAAAGGATCTGCAGCATACAGCTGCCTTCTTCACAAAGATGGAGCTGTCCAACTGTCGAACACAAGAGAAAAAAACAGGGCCTGAGCTTATTAGGCTTGCAAATGGTATGTTGAAATTTCCCTTTGTCGGGACAAGCTCTTTTCCCAACTTCTAGTCCCTATCAAACTAGCAAAAAATCCTCTGAAGTCGGAGAATGGCTGCCTGTATTATGAGGTACTTGAAAACTACCATACACGCAAAGGTCGCATTCAGTGTGTATTTCATAGTCTCACAGTAATTCCCAGGTGGGCGAATGAGACAGAGTGTATGTTCTGGGCGATCCCCAAAGCGTTACGCTGGGGAACGCGTAACACAAAGACGAAAAGCAAATACAGCAAATGTCCTACAGACACCTGGAAATGCTGCAAAGGAATGTTTCAGACTGAAATCATCCACTGAGTACATTGCCATGTCTCTGTAACTATACATTGCCAGGTCTCTGTAACTATACATTGCCATGTCTCTGTAACTATACATTGCCAGGTCTCTGTAACTATACATTGCCATGTCTCTGTAACCATACATTGCCAGGTCTCTGTAACTATAACAGACGGTATTATACATTGCCAGGTCTCTGTAACTATACGTTGCCATGTCTCTGTAACTATGCATTGCCACGACTCTGTAACTATAACAGACGGTATTATACATTGCCATGTCTCTGTAACTATAGCAGACGGTATTATACATTGCCAGGTCTCTGTAACTATACATTGCCATGTCTCTGTAACTATAACAGACGGTATTATACATTGCCAGGTCTCTGTAACTATACATTTTCCAGGTCTCTGTAACTATACATTGCCAGGTCTCTGTAACTATACATTGCCATGTCTCTGTAACTATAACAGACGGTATTATACATTGTCATGTCTCTGTAACTATACATTGCCAGGTCTCTGTAACTATACATTGCCATGTCTCTGTAACTATACATTGCCATGTCTCTGTAACTATACATTGCCAGGTCTCTGTAACTATAACAGACGGTATTATACATTGCCAGGTCTCTGTAACTATACATTGCCATGTCTCTGTAACTATAACAGACGGTATTATACATTGCCAGGTCTCTGTAACTATAACAGACGGTATTATATATTGCCAGGTCTCTGTAACTGTACGTTGCCATTTCACTGTAACTATAACAGACGGTATCATACATTGCCATGTCTCTGTAAATACAACAGACGGTATTGTACATGTATGGCACAGAACAATGGAGGTTTCCCTATTTTACTAGCAGGAATCAAGAGCACAGAACAATTACGATAACAAAGCATCAGTTCATCACTGTCACCTCACTGTATTATTGACAACGATGTAAACACTATGATTGACAACGCTGTAAACACAATGACTGACAGTAATAAATACAATGATTGACAACGATGTTAACACAATGATTGACAGTTGTGGGAATGTCTTTTTACACTGAAAAACAACAAAATTTTAATGAATCATACATTTAACAAAGTATCACGTGGATCTTTACACCTAAATTATCACAAACTCAGCTAGATATCGGTTTGTTATTCATTTCCATCTACACTCTAACATCAGTGTTGTAGATTTGTTTGAAGTGTTTGAAATGCAGTTAACTATCATCTCTCTCTCTCTCTCTCTCTCTCTCTCTCTCTCCTCTCTCTCTCTCTCTCTCTCTCTCTCTCTCTCTCTCTCTCTCTCTCTCTCTCTCTCTCTCTCCAGTAAGTTTCTGTGTCTTTTCAAAATCCACCATCGAGCAGTCAAGCTGTTCCTGTCAACTCTACTTTTAGTGGTCTAGAGGTAACACGCTTGCCTGGAAAGTAAGGAGTCGTAAGTTCACTCCCCAACAACACTCTTTGACTCCTCATTTACTAAACCGTGAGCGCTGTTCTGGCTGCCAGTCTTCCAGATGAGATCATAAACCGAGGTCCTTAGTGTGACACATTTTTAGTGCATGTAGAAATCAAACCACGGGAACAAGAGATTTGCTCCTGGCAAAGTTCTGTAGATCTGTATAAGCCCTCTCCTACAGCTGAACTCGCCAGCAGGATTCGTTTTCACCCGCATAGTTAAAGGGAAACAGTTCTACTCGCCAACAGGATTCTTTTCACTCTGATGATGATAGGGAAACAGTTCTACTCGCTAACAGGATTCTTTTCACTCTGATGATGATAGGGAAACAGTTCTACTCGCCAACAGGATTCTTTTCACTCTGATGATGATAGGGAAACAGTTCTACTCGCTAACAGGATTCTTTTTCACTCTGATGATGATAGGGAAACAGTTCTACTCGCCAACAGGATTCTTTTTCACTCTGATGATGATAGGGAAACAGTTCTACTCGCCAACAGGATTCTTTTTCACTCTGATGATGATAGGGAAACAGTTCTACTCGCCAACAGGATTCTTTTTCACTCTGATGATGATAGGGAAACAGTTCTACTCGCCAACAGGATTCTTTTCACTCTGATGATGATAGGGAAACAGTTCTACTCGCCAACAGGATTCCTGTTCTTTTTCCTTTGCCTTGGCTACAGCTCAGATGGCGATATTTTGCCTAGATAAAGTTCACCAATGCTGACATTCTGCCTGATATAGGTGACTGTATTTGCCAAGCATTTGCCAAATCGGAGGAAATCGGAATATTATTTTAACAACACTTTGGAGTCAGCTCATTTTCTTGTCTACCTAAAGTCTGGTATGGCTTTGGCAGTCAGAGAACTACCTCAGATTAAAAAGTGCTAAAGACCATAACATTCTGCTGTAGTCAGCAAAGCTTTAGCTGTCATGTCTTCTTCTTCTTTTTATTCTTCTTCTTC
Organism: Stramonita haemastoma; assembly: GCA_030674155.1. Classification (NCBI taxonomy): domain Eukaryota; kingdom Metazoa; phylum Mollusca; class Gastropoda; order Neogastropoda; family Muricidae; genus Stramonita; species Stramonita haemastoma. Next base: position 1,060,517 of record CM060324.1, read on the forward strand.
TTCTTCTTCTTCTTCTTCTTCTTCTTCTTCTTCTTCGTCTTCGACGACGACGACGACGACGACGACGACGACGACGACGACTACTACACTACTACTACTACTACTACTACTACTACTACTACTACTACTACTACTACTACTACTATATTACTACTAAAGGGGACGGGATAGCATAGTGGTCAGAACATTGCGCTCGCAATTTGATGACCCGGGTTCGATTCCCGTTCGAGGAGACTTTTCCCCTGGAGTTAACATCAGTGCTGACGCCACTCTCCCCCAAAGTCCTTCGGATAAGACTATAAACCGAGGCCCCGTGTGTGAACCACGCAGAACATCTTGCGCACACGTTAAATCCTGTTCCGCTTTTCGTAAGAGTTGGCCATCGTATGCCGGTGGGAACAGATGACATTTACAAAACTGCATACACACGGGGACTGGATGTAAAACAGCACATGAATGCTAATTCCATTATCCTCGATATAAAAGAATTAAATAAAAATAAAATGAATAAAAAAAAACTACTACTACTACTGCTGCTGCTTCTTCTTCTTCTTCTTCTTCTTCTTCTTCTTCTTCTGCTTCTACTACTACTACTACTACTACTACTACTACTACTACTACTACTACACTACTACTACTACTACTACTAATAATAATAATAATAATAATACATGGAATTTATATAGCGCTATATCTTGTAAAAACAAATCAAAGCGCTTGCACTCGACCCTCACAACAAACAAGCAATCACTGACAATGAATAATTCTAGCAAATTCGAAAGCACGTGCACACACACACACACACACACACACACACACACACACACACACACACACACACACACACACACACACACACACACACACACACAGCACACACACACTTATAGAGGCTATACATTTAGGCAGGGCGAAGGGAATTTCAAATGTTGAAGGCAGGGACAAATAGGAAATGAAAACAGAAGGCAAAAATCTTAGGTTTGAAACAAGTGTGTCTTGAGGTTGGATTTAAAAGTGTCATATGTAGGCTTTTGCCGAAGGGAGAGAGGGAGGTCATTCCAGATTGATGGACCACAAATAGAGAAAGAGCGGCGGCCAACGATAGATAGGTTGAATCTAGGTATCTTTAAGGATAAGGTATCTGCAGCCGAGCGGAGGGAACGAGAAGGTGTGTACACGTGAAGACATTCACAGAGGTAAGAGGGTGCTGTTTTGTGGAGACATTTATAACAGAGAGTACTGATCTTATAGTTTACTCTCTGTGGCACAGGCAGCCAGTGGAGAGATTGCAAGAGAGGAGTAATGTGCTCAGATTTTTTCTTTCCGAGGACCAGTCGAGCTGCAGAGTTTTGTATACGTTGGAGAGAGTGGATAGATGATGCTGGCAGACCAGCCAAAAGAGAATTGCAATAGTCCAGACGTGAAAGAATAAGAGAAGTGACTAGTTTGGATGTTGCATCAGTGGACAGGTACTTTCGAATTGCACTAATACGCCGTAGTTGATAGTAGCATGACTGACAGGTCTGGGTGATGAATTTTTGCATGGAGAGTGTGTTGTCAATAACGACTCCTAGATACTTTACAGCACTGGATAGAGGGACTGACGTATTGCCGAGTTCTATTGAAGTTGTTGTGATAAAAGACAGTTTGTGTTTGGTCCCTACAAACATGGATTCGGTTTTATCTGCGTTTAATTGTAATTTGTTCTGTATCATCCAGTTTTGGATATCTTGAAGGCAGTTGGACATATTTGTCAAGAGAGAAGGCTACTACTACTACTACTACTACTACTACTACTACTACTACTACTACTACTACTACTACTACTACTACTACTACTACTACTTCTTCTTCTTCTTCTTCTTCTTCTTCGACTTTTCCTGAGTTTTCTTTTGAATTGGTATATGATTTATTATAAAATGTCACATTATTTTAATAAAATGTAGATTAAGCTACAAAAGTTCAATAGAATGTCGCGTTAGATTACACGAATGGACATGAAGTTTTCCGTTAAACTAAACTATTTTACAAGTAGTGTCACATAACCCCCCCCCCCCCCCCCCCCAACTCACTTTTGCTTTTCTAAATGCTAGGATCGGACTTTGCGGTAGACTTACAGTGCTCCGTCAGTGATCTAGAGGTAACTTAACACACTTGCCTAAAAAGCCAGAAGTCCGGGTTCGGTCCGCGTTTATGCTCGAATCTTTTTCCCCCATGAAATAGACCGTGAGGGATGTTCTGGGTACTAGTCTTTTAGAATAGAATATAAATTGAGGTCCCATCTACAACCTGCATTCAGCGCTGGTACAAAGCACCCACGGCAACAAGGGAGTTGTTCCTGGCAGAATTAGTCAGCAGAAAAAAGCCACTGTGACAGGAAAGGATATAATTATTCATGCAGACCGGAAAAATGATGGGGGCGCTGCTCTTGTGGCGACGCGCTCTCCCAGGGGAGAGCAGCCCAAATTTCACGCAGATAAATCTGCCGTGACTAAAAGGGGTAGAAAACTACAAACACAAAAGCAAACAGTCTTTGGGGCCTCAGCTGTCATAGTTTCTAAGCCCCACACTTCTTATTCAAAAGTCACTTCTTCACTTCACCTTCATCTATTCCATAGTCTGGTCAACCGTTGGGACACCACTGAAGATTTTGCAACCAGCTTCCTCCACTCCTCGAGGTTCTCAGCTTTCTGAAGTATGTCGGTCCGCTCAAGGCCTGTCCACTCTCTGATGATGTCTTCCCATCGTTTCCTCTGTCTGCCTCTTCCCCTCCCTCCTTGTACTGTTCCCTGTAGGACAGTCTTGGCCAGTCCTGAAGTTTGTATCGGATGATTCAGTTCACAGAATGCCTTATCTAACAGCACTAATTATCATGGGCTGTACACTGCAGTATTCAGACCTGAAGAACACTGTTGCTCACATCAACAACAAATATCGAATCCTTGTTCCTGGTGTACTGTTTGGGAAACATGTTTCAGAAAAAGCCAACCCAACAACAGTTGTACAGCCTTTTATTTACGTTTTGGTTCGGAAGAAAAAAAGTCTAGTGCATATTATTAAAGCAAAAGACGCGTTGTTTGGTATGGCATGGTGTGGTTTGTGTGGTATGGTATGGTATGATAGGTTACAGTAGGGTAGGGTAGGGTAGGGTAGGGCAGGGTAGGGTAGGTAGGGTAGGGTAGGGTAGGGTAGGGTAGGGTAGGGTAGGGTAGGGTAGGGTAGGGTAGGGTAGGGTGTGGTATGGTATGTTATGGTATGATATGGTATGGTAGGGTAGGGTAGGGTAGGGTAGGGTAGGTAGGGTAGGATAGGGTAGGGTAGGGGTAGGTAGGGTAGGGTAAGGTAGGTAGGGTAAGGTAGGTAGGGTAAGGTAGGTAAGGTAGGGTAGGGTTGGTAGGGTAGTATAAGGTAGGGTAGGATAGGTAAGATAGAGTAGGGTACGGTAGGTAAAGCAGTGTAGGGTAGGTTAGTTTAGGGTAGAGTAGACTGGTAGGGTAGGGTAGGTAGGGTAAGTAGGTAGGGTAGGTAGGTAGGTAGGTAGATAGGTAGGTAGGTAGGTAGGTAGGTAAGGTAGGGTAGGGTAGCGTAGCGTAGCGTAGCGTAGCGTAGGGTAAGATAGGTAGGGTAGGTAGAGTAGGGTAGGGTAGGGAAGGGTAGGTAGGTAGGAAGGAAGGGTAGGGTAGGTAGGGTAGGTAAGGTAGGTAGGGTAGCGTATGGTAGAGTAGGGTAGGGTAGGTAAACTAGGGTAGGGTAGGTAGGGTAGGTAGGTAGGTAGAGTAGGTTAGGGTAGGTAGGGTAAGGTAAATAGGTAGTGTTGGGTAGGTAGGGTAGGGTAGTGTAGGTATGGTGTGACAAGGTAGGTTAGTGTAGGTAGGGTAGGGTAGTGTAGGTATGGTGTGACAAGGTAGGTTAGTGTAGGTAGGGTAGGGTAGTGTAGGTATGGTGTGACAAGGTAGGTTAGTGTAGGTAGGGTAGGGTAGTGTAGGTATGGTGTGACAAGGTAGGTTAGTGTAGGCAGGGTAGGGTAGAGTAGGTAATTGCATGTTTCCACACATACCCATGTTGTTCCATAAATGTGTCCAAGTGTTTCTAAATGAATGTGTTTGTAACATAGCAGCTGTATGTACATGTATGAAATAGTTCCTAAGGCAAAGTAGAACAGATGTGATTTCTGGCACTATTTACATCCAAGTTTGTTATCAATATAATTATGTAATTCACTTCAATTATGTAGTTCACTTCAATCATAGACCTGCATGCTTACACCGAAATACAGACAAATAGCAGTATCAGAGGATAAGAATATTTCTTAAGTTGAAAATAAAATGTCTTTTTACTCCAGCTTCATAGTATATACAGGGGTCACACTCCACAGTCAGAAGCTCACTACAGTTAGAACTCCACTCATCTGGCGGTCACTCTTCCCGCTGATCTGAAGTCTTGGCATCTGAAACGGGACAAAGAACTCTCCAAACATTTAGCATATAGCTGTAGCACAATGTCAAGCATCAACCATGATAATCACTCTTAGGGAGAATGTCATTACCCCAATTAATTTCTGCACCCAGAGCGGTATAACTACAGAAATAAAAATTAGTAATCAACTAGGCTTGCCTTCGCAGTGTGACACTCCTTATCTCATCAAACAAACTGTTCAGTTTGATTTCTTTACCTCCAAAATTCAACTTATTTCTGAAAAGTTTATTTTTAAAAATAGAAAGTCTTTTAAATGAGACCACACATTTTGTAAGCAGGTGACCCCAAGTACTAAGCAAGGCATCACCAGCTGCTTCCTAGCTTGAAAGGACACACACGTTGAGCACTGAAGCCAGGCGTGTCTGCCTGCACAGAGGCTGGCTAGAAAGAGTGTATGACTTTGCGCTTGTCTACCTGAACAAGAATTGGCTAGAAAAGAGTGCATTACTTTGCATTTGTTTACTTACACTGGCATTGGCTAGAAACAAGTGTATTACTTTGCGCTTGTCTACCTGCACAAGAACTGGCTAGAAACGAAAGTATTATATGTATTGTCTACCTGCACAAGAACTGGCTAGAAACGAGTGTATTATATGTATTGTCTACCTGCACAAGAACTGGCTAGAAACAAGTGTATTATATGTATTGTCTACCTGCACAAGAACTGGCTAGAAACGAGTGTATTATATGTATTGTCTACCTGCACAAGAACTGGCTAGAAACGAGTGTATTATATGTATTCTATACAGTCTAAAAATTTTATTATTGTCTACCTGCACGGGAATTGGCTAGAAACGAGTGTTTTACTATGCGTCTGTCTACCTGCCCAAGAACTGGCCCGAAGAGAGTGCCTCACTTGGCGCTCCTCGTGTCCCCCTCTGCCGGCCTCTGCTCTCCCTGTGCCTCCATCACCGCCTTCTCTATGTTCTGGGGCGACAGCAGGCGGTGCGCCAGCCAGCCCCGAATCAGCTGCAGAGCCTCGGCCTGGGTGTAGCTGTCCTCCAGCCGCTCCACCGCCGTCTCGGAGTACTTGCTGGCGAAGGTGGCCATCAGCATCTGGTGGATGCGCCGCTCCTGCCGCCGTCTGCGCTTCTCCATCAGCATGTTGAGGGTGTAGAGGAAGGGGTTGATGGCGGAGTTGAGGGGCAGGATGAGGATGGCGGTGGCCACGTTCACCTCCCGAGCACCGCCACCCCCAGCGACGCCAGCAGCCCCAGCACGCCGATGGGGAACCAGCACAGGAAGTCCGACATGGCGATGGTGATCAGGCGCCGCGCGATGGTCAGCTCGTTGGACTTTTTGTGGCAGTCCCCGGCCGCCATGCTGTTGGCGCGGATGGACCAGTAGATGAAGACCTGCCCCGCAGCGATGAAGAGAAAGAGAATGAAGTTGACGACGATGATCACTCCGAAGGAATAGTCATGGCCGGCGAAGTCGTTCCTGGTGATGGGCAGCGGGATGCAGATTCCGTTCTGGCTGTAGAACTGCCAGTGCGCGGTGGCGGGCAGCAGTGGGATGCCAGCAAACACCACCCCCACCACCCACACCATCAGGCAAGCCACGTGCGCGGACTTTTTCCTGAAGTGCACGTTGCTGAAGGGAAAGCGGAGCACCAGGAAGCGATCGAGGGTGATGAGGCAGATGAGGAAGGCCGACACCTCGCTGGAGAGCAGCGACAGAAAGCCCGCCACCTGGCAGCCCGCGCTGCGCTTCCACTGCTCGTCCTGCCACAGGTAGCGGCCCTGGTACAGGCGGTCGGCCAGGCCGATGACGGCCAGGTAGACGCCCATCAGGAAGTCCGACACGCAGAGGTGGGTGACAAAGGCCCCGAAGCCCAGACCGCTGGCCGCCCTGTCCAGCAGCACGCGGTACACGAAGCTGCCCAGGTTCCCCACCAGCGCCAGGATGGCGAACACGGACAGCACGATGCGGTAAAAGTCAGAGCGGAGCAGGGCGTCACAGGAGGAGATCTCGTCTGAAGGGGCGTGGCAGTTCCCCAGGGAATAGTCTTTGGGGAGAGTGGAGGGACAGCACAGCTTGTAGTTGTCTGCCCACACCTCTCTCAGCTCTCTGTTCCCTTTGAAGACACCCGTGGGGAAGGTAGTCATGGGGCAGCCTCGGAGATCCAGATATCGGAGAAACGGTAGAGACTGAAAGCCACCTCCGGTGATGCTTCTGATGCCACAGCCACTGACGTTCAGAATGGCCAGTTGAGGGAAGAGGGAAAAGCCTGTGACATTGAGCTCTGGCATCGTGACACTGGACACGTCAAGATTCTGCAACAGAGGAAACTGCACAGAGGAAGCGTGAAGCTCCCCGAACAGATAGGTCAGAGGGTTTCTGGCCAGAGAGAGTTTTTGTAGATTAGTCATTGCAAGCATCTGGGTACTTCCGAACGAGGATAACTCATTGTCACTTAGATCCAAGATTCGCAAATTTGGAAACTCCACCTGCTGAAAGAGGGTCAGTTTGCATCTGGCCAGGTTGAGGTAGACCAGCATGGCGTTGTGCTGCAGCTGCTGCAGGGTGATGCCGCTGTCCGCCGCATGCAGGAAGCGCAGCTCGGGGAACTGGCCGGCGGGAAAGGACGCGTGGCAGTAGAAGGCCAGACCCTGGCAGGAGCAGTTGGCAGGACAGGTGAGCCCACACAGCAGCTCGTCATCCCGCTGCGGGCACTGGAACACGCCGTCACACAGGTGCGCGCTGTGCAGACAGATGGGGGAGGCTCTGCAGCGGTAGAAGCCGACACACTGCGCTCTGTCACAGCCTGCCTCGTCCTCCTGCCCCGGGCAGTCATAGACGCCGTTACAGCGCACGTACACCGGCATGCAGTAGGTCAGGTTTCCCGGACACTGGAAGTGAGTGTCTGGACACGTGCCTGTGCTGGAGCTGTTGGTCCTGTTGTGGTAGACGTCCAGCGCAGTGACGGTGTAGGACCCCAGGCCGTCAAACTGCACGATGGCGGGGGGCTCCGGCGTGACCATGCTGCCGCGAGGGTACCAGGGACACTGCCGCTCGTCGCTGCCGTCCAGGCAGTGCGCGATTTTGTCACAGCGGTGCTTCTGGGCCACACACTGCAGCACAACATAGAGGAAAACAACGTACTGGGAAACATATCAAGAGTAAAGGTATACTGCACAGTCGCCAAGTCATCCAACAAAGAGAAAACTGTGTTGGTAGTGACTTGAATGATGGACTGGCATTCCAGACCGATGGAGCACAAACAGATAAAGAGAGACAGCCAGCTGTGACTTTACTGAGATACAATATTAAAAAAGAGGATTTTTAAAGTTCTTCTGGACGAATTTGTATTTATGCTTCAGCCTGTTGAAACTGGCAGCTGTGGTTGGGAGGAAACATCACTATTCTACTGGCACTGAAGTTGAGTAGTTTGAAGAAGATAACAGGGGAGAAAAGGCGGGCGCTCTGTTATCTCCCCTGAATCTTTATAGACTTCCAGCCTTTTCTGTGAAGACTCCTCCCTTGAGACAGGGACAGAAGCTGAAGAGAATCCATGTTGGTCTGTGTGGGCGTGTGTTTATTTTAACGTCTATCCGGTAGAAATGGATATTAGGTGGTGTGGGCGTGTGAAAGTAAAAGTGACCAGAAATATAAAGCATCCATGCCCGCTAGCTCTCTAATCCAGTGGGGTTTTAAGCAGTTCACTTTAAAGACAACTTTCAAACCAAAACTGAACGAAGAGTTAATGCCAGATAATCATATATTGTCGTGAATCTAAGATTTCCTATAACAAAGCCCACTTACACAACGTGAACACTTTATTCTATATATGTTTCAGTTTTTCTTTCTTAAAATACTAGAAACGATAAATAAAAGAAAACACGCGTACAACAGTCAAATGTCACTGATTTCACAATCAACTCTTGTCTGCAATTTGTTTCAAGAACTGTATGAATTTGAATTACGAATGTTTGTGTTTGAAATTCTATGATTTGGGAAACTTTAAGAAGCTTAGAATTGGTGATAACTTTTTTCCATTAGGATGAGTTTCTCCATTGGTGAAAGAAACAATGTCTCAAACGAAATTCGTGCATCAACCTGTTTTCGCCAAACCTAGCAGAGACATGTCTGCTGTGTTTTTGAAAATAAATTATGAAGTCTAAACAAACCTTCGGAAATAAAATTGAGAAAACCCTGAAGAGCAGGTCTAAAGAGTTTCTAGCTTTAACACGCGCGCGCGCACACACACACACACACACACACGCGCGCACGCGCGCACGCACGCACGCACGCACCCACACAGAGAGAGAGACAGACAGACAAACAGACAGACAGACAGACGGTGACAGAGACAGACAGGCAGACAGACAGAGACAGACAGACAGAGACAGGGAGACAGAGAGAGGTTTGGTTTATAAAAAAAACAAAAGCTAAGCGGCAGGTGAGGCACCTGTTTGTTGAGGCACTGGAAGTTGGCGGGCAGGCGGCAGGAGCGGAAGAGGCAGAAATCCTCATCGCTGTGGTCCCCGCAGTCGGCGCGGTGGTCGCACAGCAGGGTGTAGGGCACGTGGTCCACGCCGTTGCGGCACTGCAGCAGGGGGGGCGGGGGGTGGTGGGGGTACTGGCACACCACCTCCGCCATCTCCTCCTGCCGGGCCAGGCAGCTGCTCTGCAGGTCACAGGCCAGGAACCTCAGGGTCACGTGCCCTGCCGGACAGGTCACGTACAGCTCGCTCTGGTTCTGCCACGTCACGGGCCCCAGCACAATGGCGGGCGGCTCCTCTGGGGGGCCGGGGTCCTGCAGCCTGTGGGTCTCGCAGAGGAAGGAGGAGGTCATGTTGCTGTGGCACTGCGCCATGCTGAGGTGGTCTCTGCGCGCCTGCCACGCGCTGTGCTGCAGCACGGAGCAGTCTGCAGAGGAGGCGTAGTAGCGCCGGTACACCCTGGCGTAGAACACCGCAGACCCGTCCGCCCACTGCAGCTGGTCCCGGTAGCTGCAACAGGCAGGGCCCATCCCTGAACTGGCTGCTGATGCTCGCACAATGCTTGTTGTGAGAATAGGGTATGGATACGTGTGTGTGCGCATAAGCGCGCGCACGTACACACGCATACAAACACACACCCACCCACCCACACAAACACACACGCATATTATCTCTCTCCTTCGGATGAGACTTTAAACCGAGGCCCCGTGTGCGAACGCACGCAGAACATCTTGCGCACACGTTAAATCCTGTTCCGCTTTTCGTAAGAGTAGGCCATCGTGTGCCGGTGGGAACAGATGACATTACAAAACTGCATACACACGGGACTGGACGTAAAAAAGCACAGAGTGCTCATTCCATTATCCTCAATATAAAAGAATAAATCCAAAATCCAAAATCCAACCTCTCATCTCACCTCTCTCTCTCTCTCTCTCTCTCTCTCTCTCTCTCTCTCTCTCTCTCTCTCTCTCCTCTCTCCTCTCTCCTCTCTCTCTCTCTCTCTCTCTCTCATTCAATGTTTTGTTTGATAGTGGTGAGTATCCTGAGCAGTGGACTGAATCCATTATCTGTACCATCCATAAAAAGGAGACATACACAATCCAAATAACTATAGAGGCATAACTTTAAGTAATATATGTAGTAAGTTATATAGTTCTATAATTAATTCAAGACTACAAGAGTGGACCAAAGATAATAACTGTACTGGGGAATATCAAGCAGGGTTCAAAAAGAATTATTCTACAATTGATCATATCTTTACTCTTATGGTTTTTGTTCAGAAACAGCAAGTTAATAATCGTAAGTTATATGTAGCATTTATAGATTTTGAAAAAGCATTCGACTCTATTTCACGAAAACACTTATGGCCAATACTTGCTAAAAACAAAATAAACGGTAAGCTATACAAATGTATAAGAAGTATGTATAATGAAGTTAAAGCCAGAATACGAAATGGATCTGATTTCACAGATATCATTGACTGTACCAAAGGGGTCAAACAAGGGGACGTATGCAGTCCTGTTTTGTTTTCCTTATTCATTAATGAGCTAGCACTAGAAATAATTCAAAATGGAAAACATGGTGTTACATTTTCGCATGATGCTTGTGAACTTTTTATTTTATTATTTGCAGATGATATTATTTTGTTGTCAGAAACAGCAGTAGGGCTACAGAATCAGTTGAATAACCTTTACAGGGCAGCTAGTAATCTTAAACTGAGGGTTAACATGACCAAAAGTAATGTAATAGTTTTTCGAAATGGAGGATACTTAGCTTCATGAGAGAAATGGGTATATGGTGAAAAAGAAATGAAGATTGTAAACAGTTATAAGTATCTGGGCATATACTTTTCAACAAAACTTAGCTTCCTCACAGCATGTGATGACTTGGCAGGGAGAGCTAAGAAAGCACTAATGAAAATACTTTTTACTTTACGCAAATTAGAAAACAGTTCACCCATCGTATTTTTAAAGCTGTTTGATGGACAGATACAACCAATGTTACAGTATGGGGCTGAAATATGGGCATTCCATGGAGCAACATATGAGTTAGAAAAAGTACACACTTATGGCTTGAAAAAAATTCTGGGGGTAGATATAAGGACACCAAATGAGCTATTGTATGGTGAGTTAAACAGATATCCCATATACTTGAACTCTTATGTACGATGTATTAGATTTTGGCTAAGACTAACACGTATGGAGGAACACAGAATATCATGTAAAGCATATAAAATGTTGATGTTTTTGGATCAAAGGGGAAAAGTAACGTGGGCTACACAAGTAAGGACAATGCTAGCCAGACATGGGTTTTCATTTGTTTGGGATAACCAAGGAGTAGAATCAATTTCGGCATTCATTAAAGTTTTCAGACAGACACTTGTAGACTGCAGATGGCAAGAATGGAATAACCACATTCAAACGAGTGAAAGATTTCAGTCATATGCTCTGCTAAAACACAATCACTTAATGGAATCATACTTGAAAATGAATATGAATACATTGGTAAGAAATGCTTTAACAAAATTTAGATTTGGAGTTTCACCCATATTGAAACATTCAGCAAGATTCAGTAAAACAACTAACACTAATCAGTTGTTATGTCCATTGTGTAAGGCTGATAGTGAGGATGAAATTCACTTCATGTTTTTATGTCCAGCTTATGACGACCTTCGGGAAGAATACATTGCAGGAAAATATTACCGTAATCCTTGTGCATTTAGGTTACGACTTTTGCTGTCATGCTCCAACGAGACTACAGTAAGGAATCTGTCATTATATATACACAAAGCACTGACAAGACGGAACATAGCCATAAGTTAATGATTGTAGTATACTGTTTGCATGAATTTTTTGTCTTTTGTCTTTTGTAAAATGTTTGTCATTTCTTTTTGATATATTGATATTGTACAGGCCCCTTCAGAATGGGCCAATGGCCTTCCTGAATAAATTTTCGTATTCGTATTCGTATTCTCTCTGTCTGTCTGTCTGTCTGTCTGTCTGTCTGTCTGTCTGTCTCTGTCTCTGTCTCTGTCTCTGTCTCTGTCTCTTCTCTCTCTCTCTCTCTCTCTCTCTCTCTCTCTCTCTCTCTCTCTCTCTCTCTCTCTTGCCCAACAGCAGAGTGACGTGGTAATTGGCACCCTTGTGAAATTTATCACCAAGTCACCCTCAGAAGTGTGTAAGAACATTTTTTTTTTTTTTTTTTCTCTCCTTTATATTGCCAATATTGTTGATTGTTCAATTAGACAATATCTACCGTGTATGATTGTGTTTTTTGAGTAATTATTGAAATTAGTTGTTTGTGTCTTTTGAGTAACTATTGAAATCATTCTTTCCTTACATCTCATCATTACCCCAGTGCCCTACTCCCATCCCCATTATTCACCCTTTATAAAGTTTATATCTTTTGAGTAACTATTGAAATCATTTTTTCCCCTTACATTTCATCATTCCCCCAGTGCCCTACTCCCATCCCCATTATTCACCCTATATAAAATTTATCCTTATCTTGTCTTTTGCTACACATCATTGTTAGTTCCATTGGGTTATACAGTTATATACACTGTATGTGTATCCTTAAGTGACTTAGAAATCAGTTGTTTTTTTTCTTTTCTTCTTACATTTCACCCTTCCCCCTATTGAGTGCCCACTCCCCCTTATCCTTATTTATCCCTAATTAATCTTCACCTTTTCCGGTTTTTAGACACATTATCACATTTCCAACAAAAATCAACACAAACAGATGCATTCAAGACACAACATGTGGCCCTCGAAGGAAGGCCTACGAATTTGCCAATTAAATATAAATCACGCAGTTAATAAAATTGAAGACATATCAACACTTATTAGAAACCATGGCAAACCATTTCACATACTAGGGCTATCTGAATCAAGACTTTCAAAACAAATAGTAGACAGTGATTTATATATCCCAGGATATAAAATCATACGAAAGGATCCACAAAAACAAAAAGAAACAGGAATCCTCATATACATTAGTGAATCTATAACCTTTAAGCGTCTCATCCATCTAGAACATTATGATGTAGAATCTGTCTGGCTTGAAGTCTCCATAAAAGGTTCACCACCTATAGCAGTGGGATTCTGCTATAGGAATCCAGCAGAAAGAAAAAATTGGATAGACAAGTTTGATGCAATGATGAACGTAGTCCTATTAGAATCCAGGGAAGTGATACTCCTAGGTGATTTTAATATTGATGTAACAAAAGTAAATAATGCATGGATGCAAATTACTAATTCATTCAACCTTCACCAACTAGTTAGTTTACCCACGAGAGTTACGCCAAATTCAAGCACAATAATTGACCACATCTACGTATCAAATCCTAAAAACATCATAGAAACATGTGTCCCTGTCTATAACTGCAGCGATCACTACCCTGTCTGTACTACTTGGTCAAAAAAAGGAACAAAAATTCCCAAACCTGGCCATAAAACCTTAACATATCGTTCTTTTGCAAAATTCAATGAACAGCTTTTCCTTCTCGAACTAAGTAACTCTATGCTCTCAGAAACATTCAACATTACTGATCCAGACTTGGCTATCGATTTTTGGATAAAAACTTTCACTGAAATTTACAATAAACATGCTCCACTAAAAACCAGAAGGGTAAAACATGCCCCCAAACCGCCTTGGCTTACAAAAGAACTAGAGGAGGCATGCTATCTTAGAGATCTCTTAAAAAAGCATAAATATCATGAAGAGTCAAAAAGATTACGAAACGCCATAAACTCACAAAAACGTCGAGAAAAAAAGAAATATTTCCAAGATTTACTATCTTCAAAACAAAACTCAAAAATTATTTGTAAGGCCATAAATCAAATAACAAACAAACAATCATCTTCCAAATCAAATGTAATCAAAGATGTTACTGCTGAACAACTCAACAATCACTTCATAAACGTTTCTACTAACATTGTTAGCAATGATGATTCAAAATCCAATAACCTAAACACACTAAAACACTACTGCCCAGAAAAGCATATTCCTTCAAAACTCCACATACCATGTATTTCTATTTTTGAGGTCTATAGTTATCTGATTCACCTCAAACAATCCAGGACAAGAGGCCTCGATGGAATAGACAGCAGAATTCTAAAACTGTCAGCTCCAGTTATCACTGAGACTCTAACATATATATATAACCAATGTCTTGAAAAAAACTATTTCCCCAATGCCTTCAAAACTGCTAAAGTGATCCCCATCTACAAATCTGGTGACACTTCAGATCCTTCAAACTATAGGCCAATCTCCATTATATCCCTCCTTTCAAAACCCCTGGAAAAACATATAAATAAACACTTAGTCCATCATATAGACACTAACAACCTACTACACCCTAATCAGTCAGGATTCAGACAAAATCACTCGTGCC
>CM060324.1:1079832-1089832 GCA_030674155.1 Stramonita haemastoma
CCAATTGGATGGGTGACCGTTTGCGCGCCTTGGCTACAGCACAGTCCCCCAGTTCACCCAGCTGTAAATGGGTACCTGCCCTCTTTAGGGTCAGGGAAGGTAAAACAGCGAGAGAGAGGAGATGGGCGCCGCCCTCAACATGCTGGCCCCTAGAGAAGCTGAGGTCTCTGACGCCTCGCTCCCCTACGACCACACAGGTTATGGGGCACCTTTACCTTTACCTAATGAAGCATAGGTTAAAGTGTAGATCTAAACTTTAAGTTAAATAGATTATTGTGTGGTTCTAAATACTATTTTGAATATTTTTTTTGCAGTTCTAAGTACTGTTGTGAATAGACCATTGTGTAGTTTTAAATATTATTTTGATTACATATTATTCATTTCATTCTTTTATATCGAATTAGGGGAAGAAGCACTCATGTACTTCTTCTACATTCAATCCCCGTGTAAATTCGGTTTTTTAAATGTTGTCATCGGTTCCCACTGGCACACCGTGGCCTACGCTTCCGAAAAGCGGAACAGGTTTTAACGTGTGCGCAAGATGTTCAGCGTGTGTTAGCACACGGACCTCGGTTTATAGTCTCCTCCGTAAGACGTGTGGGGGGTGGAGGCACTGATGTTAACACCAGGCACTGCACTGATGTTAACACCAGGCACTGCACTGATGTTAACACCAGGGGAAACTTTGCATCATATACATGGCTAGAACAAGTTGGGACTATTTCTGAAATACATAATTCTTTCTTTTTTTCTTTCTATTCAGGGATTACTGTAAAGAAATGGGACTATAAACGTAGGGAATTTACCAATGGCTCGGAATACATTTGTATTACTCCTGAAAAAAGTATGTAGACAGTTTATTCATTTGACATTTTTATACTTGTCATAGGACAAGCTGAAATGTTTCAATGTACGATGATTTCGTATGTACATATGTTCTGATTTTGATCCTTTATTTGAAAATCAAAATACCCATCTCTCTCTTTTCTCTCTCTCTCTCTCTCTCTCTCTCTCTCTCTCTCTCTCTCTCTCTCCTCTCTCTCTCCTCTCTCTCTCCTCTCTCTCTCTCTCTTTTATTGTTTAGTATCTTTTTAACTTGATGTATCCCTGAAAAGGGCGGGGACTGGATGTAAAAAAGCACACAAGTGCTTATCTATTATCCTCGAATAAAATACTTTGCCTTGCCTTGCCTTGCCTTGCCTTGCCTCTCTCTCTCTCTCTCCCTCTCTCTGGTCGAGGAGATTTTTCTCCTGGAGTTAACATCAGTGCTGACTCCACTCTCCCCACAAGTCCTTCGGATGAGACTTTAAACCGAGGCCCCGTGTGAGAACGCACGCAGAACATCTTGCGCACACGTTAAATCCTGTTCCGCTTTTCGTAAGAGTAGGCCATCGTGTGCCGGTGGGAACAGATGACATTTACAAAACTGCATACACACGGGGACTGGATTTAAAAAAGCACAAGAGTGCTTATCCCATTATCCTCGATATAAAAGAATAAATCAATCAATCAAATCAATCAATCAATCTCTCTCTCTCTTTCTCTGTGTCTCTGTGTCTCTGAGCATATCTCTCTGTGTCTCTGTCTCGCTCTGAGCATATACATGTGTGTGTGTGTGTGCGCGCGCGCGCGCGCGCGCGCGCGCGCGCCGCGCGTGTGTGTTTCTGTGTGTGTGTGTGTGTGTGTGTGTGCGTGTGAGCGTTCATGCGAGCGTGCGTGTGTGTGTTTCTGTGTGTGTGTGTGTGTGTGTGTGTGTGTGTGTGTGTTTTGTGTGTGCGTGTATGTATATACACAACACAGCTAACCTGTGGTGGAGGAGTCATAAAAATACCTATAGCAGCTTAATACAGCTTACCTGTGGTGGAGGAGTCATAACAATACCTATAGCAACTCAACACAGCTTACCTGTGGTGGAGGAGTCATAACAATACCTATAGCAACTCAACACAGCTTACCTGTGGTGGAGGAGTCATAACAATACCTATAGCGACTGTACACAGCTTACCTGTGGTAGAGGAGTCATAAAAATACCTATAGCGACTGTACACAGCTTACCTGTGGTAGAGGAGTCATAACAATACCTATAGCGACTGTACACAGCTTACCTGTGGTAGAGGAGTCAAAACAATACCTATAGTGACTTAACACAGCTTACCTGTGGTGGGGGAGTCATAACGATACCTATAGTGACTTTACACAGCAGCTTACCTGTGGTGGGGGAGTCATAACGATACCTATAGTGACTTTACACAACAGCTTACCTGTGGTGGGGGAGTCATAACGATACCTATAGTGACTTTACACAGCAGCTTACCTGTGGTGGGGGAGTCATAACGATACCTATAGTGACTTTACACAACAGCTTACCTGTGGTGGGGGAGTCATAACGATACCTATAGTGACTTTACACAGCAGCTTACCTGTGGTGGGGGAGTCATAACGATACCTATAGTGACTTTACACAGCAGCTTACCTGTGGTGGGGGAGTCATAACGATACCTATAGTGACTTTACACAGCAGCTTACCTGTGGTGGGGGAGTCATAACGATACCTATAGTGACTACACAGCAGCTTACCTGTGGTGGGGGAGTCATAACGATACCTATAGTGACTTTACACAGCTTACCTGTGGTGGGGGAGTCATAACGATACCTATAGTGACTTTACACAGCTTACCTGTGGTGGGGGAGTCATACAGCACCTGCAGGCGAGGTAAGGGCAGAGCGGTGAAGTTGAAGAAGAGCTGCAGAGAGGCGTTGACGTTGTAGCGAGTCAGCTGAACCCTCACATTGTTGGCGTAGTTTCGGAACTGGGCAGCGGGAGAAGAGCAGCTGGCATACCTGTAGAAGTACCTGTCACTGCTCAGGGTCACGTAGTAAGCATAGCAGCTGTTTGTGTTGATGGACAGGTACATGTCATACAGAGTCTCAGAGGGGCCCCTGAACCAGACGGTGCAGCTTTCGTAGGTGGTTTTGTTGTAGCTGTCCCCTGAAAACACGATCTGCCCGGCCACACTGGTGAACTGTAGGGTTTGCCTCTCTCGAAAACACAGAGAGATGTTTTCTGATGTCAGTTCCGTGGAGTTGTCAAAGCTGATCTCCGGGGGTGAGGTGGACACGGCCTGTGTGGAGGGAGAGAGCGGGGTGATGCTGGGGACAGAGCTGAAGGACTGACCAGAGCTGGCGTTGCCGGACAGCAGGGAGAAGGGGGTGCTGATCAGCTTTCTGCTGGGGGACACAGTCGTCATGGTCACAGAGGAGGAGGACTCCTCGCCTGTCCTCTCTGAGGTTTCCTCACTGACACTGACGGACGATTGGCTGCTGTGAGATCGTGGACTGGAGAATGGCGTTGTCTGTCCTTCTCTGTCTGGAGTGAAGGTCCGTGTTTGGCCTGAGGAGTTCAGGGAAGCTGCAGACGTGGACAGAAAGAAACGAGTCTCGCTCTCCACAGTGGGAGACGCCGAGTTCACAGAGGGTTCAGCAGTGACATTGCCTCTCCCAGACCTACCGCTATCTGTGACATTGCCTCTCCCAGACCTACCGCTATCTGTGACATTGTCTCTCACAGACCTACCGCTATCTGTGACATTGCCTCCCACAGACCTACCGCTATCTGCAAGGATCGTTTCCCCGGTACTGTTTGCATCTTCTGCTACTTCTGCAGTAGAAGTGACATTCTCCAGACCAGAAACAGTGGACGTGTTCACACCGCTCTCAGTGCTGACTCCATTGGCTTGTACATAAGCGGCACTAGTTGTCAGGAGGTTTGCTCTGGCATCGTTGATGTTACTGTCAGAGTGGGTTTTCCCAGCTGGGGGACCGTTGCTCTGTCCAGCCCCTGGTCAGCCTCAGAGGCTCCCTCTGTTGCTGCACTGGCGGTGTCTGCCCACTGAGAGAGGGGAACAGTGACAGCAGACGTGCCTAGTTCTGCAGTGTTCTGGTTCTGTTCTGCAGTGTTCTGGTTCTGTTCTGCAGTGTTCTGGTTCTGTTCTGCAGTGTTCTGGTTCTGTTTTGCAGTGTTCTGGTTCTGTTCTGCAGGCCCGGTGTTTTCCCCGTGAAGACCAGGGTCCACCTCCGTAACGGCTGCCCTGCCAGACACTGTGGATGTGGGGGTCTGGGAGGAGGTGTGGACATCGCTGTCAGTGGCGTTGTTGGCAGGAGGGTTCTGATGCTGCTGCTGCAGTCTGGTGAAGACCAGAGAAGACAGAGTTGGGGATGTGGAGGTGGCGGGCCTGTTATTAAACACTGTGGTGTTTTGTCGTTCTTCTGTACTGTTACCTTTGAATTCATTAGGTACTATGCTCTTATCAAACACTGTGGTGTTTTGTCGTTCTTCTGTAATGTTACCTTTGAATTCATTAGGTACAATGCTCTTATCAAACACTGTGGTGATTTGTCGTTCTTCTGTAAGATTATCTTTTAACTCACTCGATATGTTTGTAGCAGTGTCCTTCAAGACTGTGGACATGGTAGTGCTGTTGTGAGACAGATTTTTACCAGACGTTGTTGTTGGAGCGGGGGGCTGTGCCAGCTGCGCTGCCCCGGTCAGGGGAGCCCAGAGGAAGAGGAGCAGCAACAGCGGAGACATGGCGGGCACAGCGCCACTCACCATTTACCACAGGGGAAGTAATCCGCCTGTTAGCGGGCCACCTGCCGGAAAAAACTCTCTGCTGTATGCGCACGGTTTTTATAGCAGGTACACACACCGCCACAGCTGTCATGCCACCTGCAGCATTGCATTACACCCTCAAAAAGTGCGTGTGTGTGTGTGTGTGTGTGAGAGGAGAGAGAGAGAGAGAGAGAGAGAGAGAGAGAGAGAGAGAGAGAGAGAGAGAGAGAGAGTACGAGTGTGTGTATGTGTGTGTGTATGCGTACTACGTTCGTTCGTGCGTGCGTGTGTGTGTGGGTATGTGCGAGAGAGCGTGCGTGCGCCAACGCCAGCGATGCTGAGTGAAGTGGACTGAAAGCCCCCACCACCCCACAGACCGTTAGAACCCCCCTCCCCCCCCCCCCCTGGGAAAGACAGGAAGTGTGGTAATAGCTGCAGGACCCTGTGGGAAAGTGCTGTTTGCAAGGCCATTCCACAAAATGAAGCGAGTTTGCCCAAGACTGAAAACTGCTCTGAATAATTAACCAGAGACTGTTTATCTGTGGGAAATCAGTCAGGGTCACCTTTCCACTCTGCATGTCCCCCTGTCTAATGCAGGCTGTGCCCTTGTGAAGGGACAGTGGCGTAGTGCCCTGCAAACACAGCCTTGCTTTGCAAAGTCTGCTGCGCTGCGCTATGATGCATTGTCTTCAGAGCTGAAAGCTGCCCTGGTTTTCTATGTGTCAAACCTGCCCCTGCTCTAGTTCAAAGTTCATCTATGAAGGATTTTTAAAGGATTGAAAAGATTTGGTAGCAAACTGGGTTTTGGACAGTGTTTTAGTTTTCCTTGGTTTTTCTTTGAAAAGTGCAACTGAAAGAGATTTTGTGGTACAAGTGTGAATACGTCATATACCTTGCAAAGCTATCATGATTATTGTTGTGTTCTTGTGTTTTTAAAGTGGAGTAGATGGTGTCTGATCTTGTTTTAAACGGTGAAAGAGAGGGGTGAGTCAGAGCGTGTATTGTGTCGTGCACATTTCAAAGAGACATTCTTAAGCTTCCAAATTTGTCTGAAAATAAACTCTAATCTCAGGAGCTTGAAAGCCGAAATTACAAATCATTAAAAGACCACAGCGTCGCGTCCAAACCTATCCACTGTTTAGAGTGAAGGACTCCATACACTTTTATATCATATTGATCTCATATTGGTGACATTTGGCGACCCCATATATCACATAATACTGATATTTTATTGATGACATTTGGCGACCCCATATATCATATCATACTGATATTATATTGATGACGTTTTGCGACCCCTTATATAATATTGATATCCTATTGATGAGATTTGGCAACTCCATATATCATATATTGATGACATTTCATGACTTCATACATCAGATCATATTGATATCCTATTGATGACATTTGGCGACCCCATATATTGATATCCTATGGATGACATTTCACGACCCCATATATCATATATTGATGTCCTATTGATGACATTTGGCAACCCCATATATCGTTCATTATCATATTGATATCCTAGTGATGAGATTTCGCGACCCCACATATCATATTAATATTGATGACATCTAGTGACCCCGGCGGACCCATATATCATATTGATATTGATGACATCAGCGGACCCATATCTCATATTGATATTGATGACATCTCGCACCCCATATACCATATCATATTGATATTGATGACATCAGCGGACCCACATATCATATTGATATTGATGACATCAGCGACCCCATATCTCATTTTGATATTGATGACATCAGCGGACCCACATATCATATTGATATTGATGACATCAGCGGACCCACATGTCATATTGATATTGATGACATCAGCGGACCCACATATCATATTGATATTGATGACATCAGCGGACCCATATATCATATTGATATTGATGACATCTCGCACCCCATATACCATATCATATTGATATTGATGACATCAGCGGACCCACATATCATATTGATATTGATGACATCAGCGACCCCATATATCATTTTGATATTGATGACATCAGCGGACCCACATATCATATTGATATTGATGACATCAGCGGACCCATATCTCATATTGATATTGATGACATCAGCGGACCCATATCTCATATTGATATTGATGACATCTCGCACCCCATATACCATATCATATTGATATTGATGACATCAGCGGACCCATATCTCATATTGATATTGATGACATCAGCGGACCCATATCTCATATTGATATTGATGACATCAGCGGACCCATATATCATATTGATATTGATGACATCAGCGGACCCATATCTCATATTGATATTGATGACATCAGCGACCCCATATCTCATATTGATATTGATGACATCAGCGGACCCATATATCATATTGATATTGATGACATCAGCGGACCCATATCTCATATTGATATTGATGACATCAGCGGACCCATATATCATTTTGATATTGATGACATCTCGCACCCCATATACCATATCATATTGATATTGATGACATCAGCGACCCCATATATCATTTTGATATTGATGACATCTCGCGACCTCTTATACCATATTGATGTTGATGAAATCTTGCGACTCCATATATCATATCATATTGATATCCTATTCATGACTTTTGGTGACCCCATTGAGAGAAATAGACATGATGCAGAAGAGAACTGAAATCACATTAGACGTGTGTGTCAAGTCAAGTCAAGTCATATCAAGTCAAGTCAAATTTTTATTTCCAGATGGTACATTGAATAAGCATTGATTTGTTGATGTTTTTTTTTCCATCAAGCCATCTATCTAAGGAAAAAACAACAAAAAACAAAACAAACAAAACCTAACAACAAACAAAAAAACCATTTCACCAACATTAATTAACATGATTACCATAATTTAAGACTTGAAAAAGAATCCATGAAATATAAAGCAATCAAATTATATCAGGATACAATATCTCCATACTTCAGTTCATACATTATATATATATATAATATATATATATATATATATATATATATATATATATATATATATATATATATATATATATAAGAAAAGTGTGTGTGTGTGTGAGTGTCTGCCTGCTTGCCCGCCTGCCTGATTGCCTGAGTGTATGTGTACGCACATGTAGGTGAAGCTTGCATCGGGGTTTGTGAATAATGATAATAATAATAATAATAATAAATAATAATAATAATAATAATAATAATATAATAATAATAATAATAAAATGGAATTTATATAGCGCTATATCTTGCAAAAACAAATTACTATTATTATATATTAGTATTAGTATAAATTATTTGTATAATTATATGTTTGGTTGTAAACCTGTACACTTATAGACGTATTTGTGCATGAGTGTGTGTGTGTGTGTGTGTGTGTGCATGTGTGTGTTTTGGTGGTGCCTGCAGAAGCCAATGGAAATCACAAAGAAAGGGGATGCTGTGTGTCAACCGTATGCCTAAATGTGGTTGCAGACCACGCTAGCTGTGTGTGCTCAACGATTCACCGTCACATTCAACTTTGCGGACCATCCATAAAATGAAGTTTGTTTTGTACACCAGCAATCTCTGCCAAGAACACTGCATTGCCAATGTAAAGCACTTTGTGGGAAATAAGAGAGAGAGAGAGAGAGAGAGAGAGAGAGAGAGAGAGAGAGAGAGAGGGGGGGGGGGGGGGAAGGAAGGCAAGCAGGCAAGGCAAGGAGGCAATGCAAATTCTTTTATTCGAGGATAATAGATAAGCACTCGTGTGCTTTTTTACATCCAGTCCCTGCCCTTTTCAGGGATAACATCAAGATAAAAAGATAGCCTCAATTAAACAAGAACAATTATTATATAAGAGAGAGAGAGAGAGAGAGAGAGAGAGAGAGAGAGAGATGAGAAGAGAGAGAGAGAGAGAGAGAGAGAGAGAGAGAGAGAGAGAGAAGGCAAAGCAAGGCAAAGCAATGCAAATTCTTTTATTCGAGGACAATAGATAAGCACTCGTGTGCTTTTTTACATCCAGTCCTTGCCCTTTTCAGGGATAACATCAAGATAAAAAGATAGCCTCAATTAAACAAGAACAATATTATATAAAGAGAAGAGAGAGAGAGAGAGAGAGAGAGAGAGAGAGAGAGAGAGAGAGAGAGAGGAGAGAGAGAGATGAGAGAGAGAGAGAGAGAGAAACGGGAAAGACAGACTGACAGATAGAAATAGAAACAGAAGCATTCTAAAACGGAATCACAGGGAAAGCAATATAGATAGATAGATAGATAGATAGATAGATAGATAGAATAGATAGATAGATAGATAGTGATAGATAGATGGATAGAGGATAGATAACAGGTAGACAGGTAGACAGGTAGACAGACAGACAGACAGATAAATAGATTGAGAGATTGATAAACAGACAGACAGAATAGAATAGAATAAGATAGATAGATAGATAGATAGATAGATAGATAGATAGATAGATAGATAGATAGATAGATAGATAGATAGATCAGATAGATAATAGATAGATAGATAGATAGATAGATAGATAGATAGATAGATAGATAGATAGTAGTAGGTAGGTAGGTAGGTAGGTAGGTAGGTAGGATAGATAGATAGATAGATAGATAGATAGATAGATAGATAGATAGATAGTGAGAGAGAGAGAAAGAGAGAAAGAGATAGATAGATAGATAGATAGATAGATAGATAGATAGATAGATAGATAGATAGATAGATAGATAGAGATTGATTGATTGATTGATAGATGGATAGATGGATAGATAGATAGATAGATAGATAGATAGATAGATAGATAGATAGATAGATAGATAGATAGATAGATAGTAGAGAGAGAGAGATAGAGAGAGATAGAGAGAGAAATAGAGAGATACATATACACATATTTACATGCATACATGCATACATGCATACATACATACATACATACATACATACATACATACATACATACATACATACATACATACATACATACATACATACATACATACATACATACATACATACATACATACAGAAAGACATACAGAAAGACATACAGAAAGACATACAGAAAGACACACAGAAAGACATACAGAAAGACATACAGAGAGACATACAGAAAGACACACAGAAAGACATACAGAAAGACATACAGAAAGACATACATACAGATAGACATACAGAAAGACATACCTACAGATAGACATACAGAAAGACATACAGAGAGACATACAGAAAGACATACAGAAAGACATACAGAAAGACATAGATACAGATAGACAGGGAGACAGACGGACAGACAAACAAAGAGAGACAGAGACCGAGAATGTAATTATGTGTATAGCTGATTGGAATTCGTTTGCGCCTCGAACGTTGATTAAATGTGGACATTTTTTCTGTCCAATA
>CM060324.1:1092332-1097332 GCA_030674155.1 Stramonita haemastoma
AGAGACACTAAAGAACTTGGAAAGTGTTTACTGGAAACACCTATTGCTTTTATTCAGAGCCTTCCAGAACCCGTGTTTCCTCAACAGCCCACTGATTTGGCACTGCCCGACTTCCTTACTGGACAGTCCAGCTCTACTACCCAGTCTGACTCCAACATTCTGCAGTGTGAAGGGGGTACGGACGGAAATGTAGTCATTTTCCCTCCAACCCCACAGGTCCAGGTAAACTTTAATGAAAACAGCACCGATGATGCTGAAGACCAAGATGCCAGCCCACAAAACCACCCTTCACTTGCTAAAAAACAACGGAAAAGACTTCGAAGACGCACTTTGTGTTTTACGCCAAAATCTTCTAAGATAAGACACTGTACTCCATCCCTCTCAGCACAGCAAACCAAACACTTGGAATCAGCCATTGACACCCTTTCTCAGCAGCTGAACAGTTCTGTGATAGAGCTAACCTCTCTAATCAGTGATGGAAAATGTGCTGTAAAAAATGAAATTCGTGCATACACTACTGACAAATTAGATACTATTCAAAATGAAATGGAAAAGCTAAAAGGAGAAGTGATGGGATTACGGCAAAAAACAGATATCCTTTCCAAAGAAAATCATTCATTAAAAACACAACTTGGTAATTTACAATCTGACCTAAAAAAGTTAAAACGCACTTCAGTACAACCGGTTTCACACTCAAGCACTCAAATCTCCCCCTCTGATTACTACGACACTGAAAATAAACAGACAAAATCTTCAATGACCAAACCAACTGATTCATCCATGATAAGTGAAACTAAAACTTCAAGTCCGAAAACAGTCAAAGCATCTGTTCCAGACACCACCCAAGGGACCACGTCCTCTGATCCCAGTGGTTCTGACTTCCCTGTTTCCCTCAGCCCCAGTGTCAACCCAGCGCTGTACACAGTGCCCGTGCATAACTCCTTCCAGGCACTGATGGACGAGGAGCCGGGTGACGGGCACCCAGATACGTCACCAGTACATACACAAGAAGAGGGAATCAAACATGATTCCAGTGATGAAAGAAACCAGTTTCTCCACCAGAAACCTACTCCATCCCCTGAATCCAGCCCCCCTCCCATCACTTTCCCTCCCCAAACCTCTGTCCTCCTCATTGGAGACTCTGTGCTTAAATACATTAACCCCAGAAAGATGGCCCCAGGAAATGAGGTGGTTTACAAAATATGTATTCCTGGCCTGACTGTCAATCAGCTGACCGACAGTCTGCAGTCTGTGTCAGGGTCACACTCAGTGAAGACTGTAGCCCTCCATGTGGGGGTCAATAGCTGCCCTGCTGGGCCCCTCTCTAAAGAGACATGGACAAAACTGCTCTCTGTGTGTAAAAGTGTTTTTCCTCAATCAACGATAGTGGCAAGTTCCATCATTCCAGCCAGGGGCCGACACAATTTAAATAATGCAATCTTCCCGTCTAATAAAAATCTTTATTCTGTCTGCGGAAACCTGAATATCACTTTTGTTGACAATTATGACACATTCACCGCAAAAACAGGTGCCCCCCGTTTAGCTCTTTATCAGAACGTCATCCACCCCAGTGCAAGAGGCACAGCAAAACTAGCCGTCAACTTAAAGCAAGCCTTCCACTGCAGACCAAACTACCTCAGCAACACACGGCAAGAAAAGTATAATAGGCTGGGTGACCAGTACTATGGCCGTTACTATCAACCTGCCAATTTATACAGTGACCAAAGCTTTAGAGGCAGACCCTTTTTCCCCTCCCAAACAGACCACTCCACCACGACTAGTGAAGACCCCCGTCTGTTCTGGACACACCCCTCAGCTGGTGGGGCATGCCCTCCCCCCCACTCATCTCTCCACTTTCCTTCACTTCCCAGACAGTCTAACAGAAATCCACTACAGCCATCTTACCACCAACAGCCCCCTCCCAACTACCATTCTTTTTCTGACAACTTGGTCAATCAACAACAGATATCCTCTTTTGTTTCTAATCACCCCAATATAACCAAAACATACAAAGCAGACCATGGAGATGTCCCTTTGGTAGATGGAAAGCACAGTTCATTATCTCATGAAGACCCTGCAATAACAACTTTCAGGTATTCTGTTAATAGCAACCCTCATTTTGTCAGACCTAATCAGCATCTGTCATCGGGTCAGAATATCAAGCTAGCTCATGAGCAAAATGACCAGCTTCACCCTCTAGCTATGAAACTGTTGAATATGGCTTCCCACATTCTGACACAGCAGAATGTCAATACTATGCAACACTAACCTGAATCTGTGTGTTGTCTTTTTTTTTTTTTTTTTTTTTTTTTTTTTTTTTTTTTTTTTTTATTCCCTTA
The DNA here is from genome assembly GCA_030674155.1 of Stramonita haemastoma. Classification (NCBI taxonomy): domain Eukaryota; kingdom Metazoa; phylum Mollusca; class Gastropoda; order Neogastropoda; family Muricidae; genus Stramonita; species Stramonita haemastoma. The sequence continues at coordinate 1,094,672 of CM060324.1, forward strand.
GTAAATAACGGGTGATAAAAGTAACAGGTTATAAAAGTGTTTCTTCCACAACTACAGAGTCATAAGGTTACAGATATGTTTTCTGGTTGACTATATGGTGAAAAGGTTACCGATAAGCTTTCTACTTAACTATATCGTGAAAAGGTTACAGATATGTTTTCTACTTAACTATATGGTGAAAAGATTGCAGATATGTTTTTCTACCTTACAATATGGTGAAAAGGTTACAGATATGTTTTCTACTTAACTATATGGTGGATAGGTTACAGATATGTTTTCTACTTAACTATATGGTGAAAAGGTTGCAGATATGTTTTTTACTTAACTACAAAGTGAATAGGTTAAAAATACAGCTGAAAGTGCTTTATGATAACTACAGCCAGCGATCCTAGATGCTGTAAAAAAAAAAAGGTCTTCATACACCAAAGTAAACAGGAAGGCAGGCAGTATGTACAGCCTGAGAAGTCTGAGTATGGAATCAGTGGAATACACTGGGATGAAATATAGATGTCAGGGGTGGGTGAAAAAAAGAAGAGGTATATATATATATATATATGTGTGTGTGTGTGTATGTGTGTGTGTGTGTATTGTATGTATGTGTGTATGTGTCTGTGTTTGTGCGCGCACGCGTGTGTGCGTGTTTGTGTGTGTGTGTGTGTGTGTGTGCGCGCGCGTGTGCGTGTGAGTGTGTGTGAATAAAATTCTGCTTGATGTGAGTGCTGCAGTCAGCTGTTCTCACTGACTTCCGACATTGCTGGTCTGAATTGTTAGTCTTTGGGTATTCACTGAAGACTTACAATCTATATCTCCTTGGGTGAGTGGATTGTACTCTTGATTATTAATTATTCTACTATTATCTTCCAGCCTTTACTGAAAGATATTGGACACGTTGGTGAGAGATAATTAATTTTGTAAATATAGTTAAAAATTCTACTTCTTTTTTTGTTTGTTTGTTGTTGTTGTTTATTTTGTTTGTTTGTTTTTTGTGTTTTTTTTCCATTTTCATTGCAGTTTTTTGCACACAGTAATTTCTTACTGTTTGATAATATAGGTTGTAAATTTGTGAGAGTAAGTGATATTGCTCGCAGGGCTTTTGCTGTATATATCATTTGTGCCACATAATCCAGTGTGTGTGTGTGTGTGTGTGTGTGTGTGTGTGTGTGTGTGTGTGTGTGTGTGTGTGTGTGTGTGTGTGTGTGTGTGTCGCAGCGACAGCAAGGCTGATATATAAAAACTTTTTGTCCCGATATTACCTTGTGCTGGTAAGCTGGTTGAGTGTTTTTCATTCTGCCAGTTGCGTACATCTGTGGGTTTACTTTGCTTTTTTCGCAAATTTTGGCATTCGTGATTGCAAATTTGTTTGTTGTAACAAATAGTAACCACTCGTTGTTTGTTTGGTGGGTTGTTGTTGTTGTTTTTTGAAACTATTTGATTTCCGTCTTGAATACACTATTTATGTATCTTTTGTATGATGTCTTTAACCCTTAAAAAGTGGCCTTCAAAAGAAGGATTGCGAGTTGGGTATTTAAACATAAATCATGCGTATAACAAACTAGATGAAATTGCAACGATTTTGGACAACTTTGGTAAAAACTTTCATTTGTTTTGTCTTTCTGAATCACGACTACGTTTTCAAAAACCAGATTCTGACCTGTTATTCCCTGGTTACAATATCATTCGTCGTGATCCAAAAACTCCTAAAGAAACGGGTTTATTATTATACTATAATCAGTCAGTCACATTAAATAGAGTCTTAGAATTGGAGCAGTACCATGTTGAATCTTTGTGGGTAGAAGTCAAGTTAAAACATACAAAACCATTACTCATCGGCTTTATTTACAGAAATCCTTCCGAAAGAATAAACTGGTATACTAATTTTAATACAATGATGGACGCTGCCACACTTTATAACAATGAAATAATATTATTAGGTGACTTTAATATTGATTTACTAAAACCTCAGACACAATGGGTTCAGCTCTTCAAAACTTTTAATTTAAATCAGCTTATTGACTGTCCAACTCGTATTACAGACACCACTAGCACTCTCATTGACCACGTTTACGTTTCTTCCGAACAGAACATAGCTGAAGTTTGTTCACCTGTTTCTTCGTGCAGTGACCATTTCCCTATTTGTGTAACTTGGTCGAGAAAAGGGATAAAAATTCCCAGGACAGGACACAAAACAATAAAATACAGATGCTTTAAACAGTTCAAAGAAGATGTTTTTCTTAATGATGTGGCAAACTCCACTTTGTCACATGTTTATCAGTATACTGATCCAGGTGAAGCCATAGACTTCTGGATACGCACCTTTTCTAAAATATATAATAAACATGCTCCAATAAAAACAAAACGAGTGAAATTCAAGCCAAAACCTCCATGGATATCAGCAGAAATAGAGAACGAAATAAAAGTAAGAGACTGTTTAAAATTTAAACATGATAAAGAGTTTAAAAACCAAAGAAACAAGGTGACAAACATGAAGCGTGTAGCAAAACAAAAGTACTTTCAAGATCTTGTATCCGACAGAAAAAACTGCAGACACATTTGGAAAGCCATTAATCTACTAACAAATAAAACTAACAAAAAGGCACAAACTACAGTTAAAGATATTTCATCTTTGAGTCTGAATAAACATTTTGTTGGGATAGCCAACAA
>CM060324.1:1102332-1104832 GCA_030674155.1 Stramonita haemastoma
GCATTCCTCAGGCGGATCTCCCCACACCTCACCCCATGTAGAATCTCCTTCTGTCACACTCCACACATCCTGAATACACAACCAGTCATCCCTCTGTGGCTGATACAAAGCCACTGGGCAGACAGGCCCTGCAAAGCCTGTATCTCCTGTATCTTCTGCACAGCCTGTATCTTCTGCACAGCCTGTATCTCCTGTATCTTCTGCACAGCCTGTATCTTCTGCACAGCCTGTATCTTCTGCACAGCCTGTATCTCCTGTATCTTCTGCACAGCCTGTATCTCCTGTATCTTCTGCACAGCCTGTATCTTCTGCACAGCCTGTATCTTCTGCACAGCCTGTATCTTCTGCACAGCCTGTATCTTCTTCACAGCCTGTATCTTCTGCACAGCCTGTATCTCCTGTATCTTCTGCACAGCCTGTATCTTCTGCACAGCCTGTATCTCCTGTATCTTCTGCACAGCCTGTATCTTCTGCACAGCCTGTATCTCCTGCACAGCCTTATCTTCTGCACAGCCTGTATCTTCTGCACAACCTGTATCTCCTGTATCTTCTGCACAGTCTATATCTTCTGCACAGCCTGTATCTCCTGTATCTTCTGCACAGCCTGTATCTTCTGCACAGCCTGTATCTCCTGCACAGCCTTATCTTCTGCACAGCCTGTATCTTCTGCACAACCTGTATCTCCTGTATCTTCTGCACAGCCTGTATCTTCTGCACAGACTGTATCTTCTGCACAACTTGTATCTCCTGTATCTTCTGCACAGCCTGTATCTTCTGCACAGACTGTATCTTCTGCACAGCCTGTATCTTCTGCACAGCCTGTATCTCCTGTATCTTCTGCACAGCCTGTATCTTCTGCACAGACTGTATCTTCTGCACAGCCTGTATCTTCTGCACAGCCTGTATCTCCTGTATCTTCTGCACAGCCTGTATTTTCTGCACAGCCTGTATCTTCTGCACAGCCTGTATCTTCTGCACAGCCTGTATCTCATGTATCTTCTGCACAGCCTGTATCTCCTGTATCTTCTGCACAGCCTGTATCTTCTGCACAGACTGTATCTTCTGCACAGACTGTATCTTCTGCACAGCCTGTATCTCCTGTATCTTCTGCACAGCCTGTATCTTCTGCACAGCCTGTATCTTCTGCACAGCCTGTATCTTCTGCACAGCCTGTATCTTCTGCACAGACTGTATCTTCTGCACAGCCTGTATCTTCTGCACAGCCTGTATCTCCTGTATCTTCTGCACAGCCTGTATCTTCTGCACAGCCTGTATCTTCTGCACAGCCTGTATCTTCTGCACAGACTGTATCTTCTGCACAGACTGTATCTTCTGCACAGCCTGTATCTTCTGCACAGACTGTATCTTCTGCACAGCCTGTATCTTCTGCACAGACTGTATCTTCTGCACAGCCTGTATCTTCTGCACAGCCTGTATCTTCTGCACAGCCTGTATCTTCTGCACAGCCTGTATCTTCTGCACAGACTGTATCTTCTGCACAGCCTGTATCTTCTGCACAGCCTGTATCTTCTGCGCAGCCTGTATCTCCTGCACAGACTGTATCTCCTGCACAGCTGCTTGATCCGAAGTACACAGGGCAGCCTGCCCCTACATAACCTGCAACCTGTGACAGTATTCAGAGAGTAGCCTGCTGACAGTATTCAGAGTAGCCTGCTGACAGTATTCAGAGAGTAGCCTGCTGACAGTATTCAGAGAGTAGCCTGCTGACAGTATTCAGAGAGTAGCCTGCTGACAGTATTCAGAGAGTGGCCTGCTGACAGAGAGTAGCCTGCTGACAGAGAGTGGCCTGCTGACAGTATTCAGAGAGTAACCTGCTGACAGTATTCAGAGAGTAGCCTGCTGACAGAGAGTAGCCTGCTGACAGTATTCAGAGAGTGGCCTGCTGACAGAGAGTAACCTGCTGGCAGTATTCAGAGTGGCCTGCTGACAGTATTCAGAGTGGCCTGCTGACAGTATTCAGAGAGTGGCCTGCTGACAGTATTCAGAGAGTGGCCTGCTGACAGAGAGTAACCTGCTGGCAGTATTCAGAGTGGCCTGCTGACAGTATTCAGAGTGGCCTGCTGACAGAGAGTGGCCTGCTGACAGTATTCAGAGAGTAGCCTGCTGACAGTATTCAGAGTGGCCTGCTGACAGAGAGTGGCCTGCTGACAGTATTCAGAGAGTGGCCTGCTGACAGTATTCAGAGTGGCCTGCTGACAGTATTCAGAGAGTGGCTTGCTGACAGTATTCAGAGAGTGGCTTGCTGACAGTATTCAGAGTGGCCTGCTGACAGTATCAGAGAGCAGTTGGGGAGGCAGACTAAGCTGCTGTGCAGGTGATACTGACTATGTCCTCCCACCACAGGAAAGCGCGGGCAGAAACTGCAGAGACACTGAGAGAGGTCACCACCAGGCTGAGGCATGACTGACTGACTGACTGACTGACTGACTGACTGACTGACTGACTGACTGTCTACTGACTGACTGCAGAATGTGAGAAG
>CM060324.1:1109832-1134832 GCA_030674155.1 Stramonita haemastoma
GTTGGTGATGGCGGTGATAGTGATGATAGTGATGTTGATAGCAGTGGTGATGATGGTGGTGGCTGTGAGCGTGGTGGTGGTGATTGTAATGATGTTGGCAAATTGCTATTCAAATCACCAAATATTCAACTGACTATACAAGAAAAAAATAGTCAACTGATAAACAAACATGTACACTCACGCACGCACGCACGCACGCACACATACACACACACGAGGGACGAGACGGGATAGCCTAGTGTTCAGAACATTGCGCTCGCAATTTGACGACCCGAGTTTGATTCCAGGTCGAGGGGATTTTTCCTCTGGTGTTAAAATCAGTGCTGATTCCACTCTCCCCAAAAGTCCTTCGGATGAGACTATAAACCGAGGCCCCGTGTGCAATCACAGGCAGAACATCTTGCGCACACGTTAAATCATGTTCCGCTTTTCGTAAGAGTAGGCCATCGTGTGCCGGTGGGAACAGATGACACGATTTACAAAAACTACATTCACGCAGACACTGAATGTAAAAAAGCACATGAGTGCTTATTCCATTATCCTCGATATAAAAGAAAAAAAATCTAAGAAATAAAACGCGCGCGCGCACACACACACACACACACACACACACACACACACACACACATCACACACACACACACACACACACACACACACACACACACACACACACACACACACACACACACACACACACACACACACACACATCGCAACATTTTAACGACGCCTTGCCGTATCCTAAACAATGATACTTTGCCATTAAATATACCTACAACTTATTGTCTTTTCCCCTTTTTTTCTTTTCTTTTATACCTTTTCTTAGCTATACCATGAAGCTGCTTTTACCTTTTAAGTATGATAACATTAATGTTGTTTGCTTTTTAAAGTTATTTGCTGTTTTGTTATCTCTGCTTTTATTTGTACCGTTGTTTCTCAGCTTTTCTTTTCTATATTTTTTTCCTTTCTTTTTTCATCTGTTGTTGTTGTCGCTGCTGCTATGCGTTCCTCAGCTTAACACTCTGGGGGGTCACCTACAATGTGAATTCTGACTCACTCATCCCACCTGGGAATCACTGTGAAACTGAAATTGCATACTGAATAAGAAGTTTGTGTGTATGTTTTAAATACATCGCCATATAGGCTGCCATACTCCGGCATCAGAGGACTTTTTATGGCTGAAGGCAATTTCAGCACACCATTTTACAACAGAGCATTTTAATGTAGGCCTTGGCAATGAGCTGACATCAACACCTGACACAGCTTTGGGGCTCTGCCAGTTTGTTTTCCTTCCTGTTCTTTCTTTACAAACTTCAGCAAGGGTCACCATCTCTTGTGGTGTGTAAACAGAAAGCCACAAGAGTGAATGACCTCCCCTGAAGTACCACGGTTCTGCTTCCTTTCTTTCTTCTCTGTTCTTTCCTTTACCGTTTCTTGGGGGGGGGGGGGGGGGGGCGGGATAGACTAGTTGGTTAGAGCGTTGTGCATTGCACTCATGATCTGCTGACCCGTGTTCGGATCCCGTTCAAGGGGATTTTTTTCCCCTGGAATTAACATCAGTGCCGACTCCACTCCCCCTAATAGTTCTTCAGATGATACTATAACCGAAGTCCCGTGTGCGAACGCACGCGGAACATATTGCGCACATTTTAAAACCTGAAGAGTAGGCCATTGTGTGCTGGTGGGAACGGATGACAAATTTTACAAAATTGCATACACACGGTGACTGGATGCATGAAAGGTTATTTGTGCTTATTCCATTATCCTCGAAATAACAAATATTGGACCTGTCCAATTCTGAGGACGAAGAAGAAGAGTGGGATGAGGAGGACGAGATATGTGTTTGGTTTTTGGCTCATTCTTCCCGAAGCTCAACACTCGGTATCCCCATCATCTTCAGGGCAATGAAGAAGTGCTATTAGAACTGTGGTATGGCAGACGCTATGCAGTCTGGTTATAATCAAACAGACGGTCCAATTTCTGAATAACAACTTTACTAAAACCATACCCGTGACAGGTAAATGGCCATTACCATGGGACACAGTCACTCATCATCACCCTCCCCAAGAAAGGTAACCTTCAGCAGTGCCAGAACTACTTAGTTAGTTAGTTAGTTAGTTAGTTAGTTAGTTTGTTAGTTAGTTAGTTAGTTAGTTAGTTAGTTAGTTAGTTAGTTAGTTAGTTAGTTAGTTAGTTAGTTAGTTAGTTAGTTAGTTAGTTATTTCATTTATTTATGAAATTTATTTAATCGTGTGCCGGTAGGAACGAATGACAAAATTATATTTAAAAAACCAGCATGCACACAGGTGTCGCGTTTAGACACCATCACTGAGAAAAAATCAGGGAGTTGGAAGCCCAGGGCGGTTCGGGGCTGTATACGGCAACGTTCTGGCAGCTCCTGCGACGGTACTGGAATCATTCGTATCGGTGACTGCCTTTCCCATGGACCATTCCAGTGGCGTGGAGAGGGGGGGGGTCTGCTGCATGGGTAACTGCTTGCTCTCCATACTTACTTACCCAGGCATTGCGCTCTAAAGACTAGAGCGCAACTCCATAGTCTTCCGAGACTGATGGGTGCCTACTACTACTACTACTACTACTACTACTACTACTACTACTACTACTACTACTGCTGCTGCTGCTGCTGCTGCTGCTGCTGCTCTACTACTACTACTACTACTACTACTACTACTATTACTATTTATTCATTTATTGATTCTTTTATATCGAGCATAATGGGATAAGCACTCATGTGCTTTTTTACATCCAGCATCGGTGTGTATGCAGTTTTGTAAAACTTGTCATCTGTTCCCACTGGCACACAATGGCCTACTCTTACGAAAAGTGGAACAGACAGACAGACAGACAGACAGACAGACAGACAGACAGACAGACGACGGACGGACGGACGGACGGACGGACGGACGACGGACGGACGAATGGACGGACGGACAATTAGGCAAAGACTCAGACAGGCATGCAATCAAGCAGGAGTCAGACACCGAGAGACAGACAGACAAGAAGAAACAAAGAAAGAAATTCTCCATCAGGCCACACTCCCTGCAGGAACAATCTAAGGGGAATAACAACACCAAAGTATTGACGCAGTTAGTTGTGTCCCTTTACCCGGAACTCCTCTCCACTTGTTAGAGTTCAAGGGAATATCAATCATTCTGGTTATTATGTGCTTTAAATTATGCGCGAGAATTGATCTTGGAAAGATTTCTTCAAGGATTAAAAAAATGACGAATAAAACAGAAAAGTGCAGAATTGTTTTATTTTCTTGAGGTATAGACAATTTTCAAGCTGTGTAAAAAAAAAAATATGTAAGCAAATGTCAGTCTGAATCCATAGTGTTCTCTCAGAAGAGATTTCCAGAATAAAAAGTATCACAGTTTGTTGGCAAATCTTCCATCCTTGCAAATCTCACACCCCATTACAGAGAACACTGAACACTGAACACTGAAATTGTTTAATGTACATCGGCCTTAGGCCACAATACAAAAGAGTGGTGGGCATAGAGTGTGTGCACATGACATAGGTGTTATAAACATATTACCATCAACGTATATGTATAAGAAATATTGTATGAGTAATAATAAAGCAAGAACGTTATATAAGCCATTTCTTAACAGCTAATTACAGAACAATTCACACGTATCGTAAACGACACTGTTGTAGACGTATTATTCATCAATACAAATATCAATTTCTAGAAAGTTATCCTATTTCTTCTATTGGTTGCATGAAAGATAAAACGTGATAAATTGTATCTATCAGTAGGTACAGTGGCTTTGAGTAGTACATAGAAAGGAAGTCCTTTGGAATCTTTAAGAAACTTAGTTCTTAAGTTTTCAAAAATAGGGCAATTCAGTATAAAGTGTTCTTCATTTTCTATTTGATCTTTGTTTGTAAACAGGGCATTGCTTAACTTCGTTTAAACTATTATACCGCTGTGTATTATTGTTCAATGGTAGAACATTAAATCGAACTTGCGTAACTGCAACTCGAAAACAATATGTATCCATTTCAGTTATATACTTTTCTTTTTCAAAAATAGTTTTAAAGTTTCTATAACCATCATATCGCTCACGGTCTCTAATGGTGCCTGCCCATTCCTGAGCAAACCAGTCTACAAGTCTTTGTTTAAAGGCACGCAAGAACATTTTTATGTCTCCTACACCTTGGTTTAACCAAACGATATTATACCCAGTAATACATAATATTTCCCTGATTTTAGAGACCCAACATTGTTTACCTTTTTTTTTTTATCTAATTCTAACAACATATCATAAGCTTTATATGGTAATCTTTCAGAATTCATGTGTAGTAGTTTAAACCAAAATCTTATGCATGCAACATATGTATTTACATACAGTGGGTACCTGCCAAGATCTCCATAAACCATCTTATTTGGTGTCCTGGCAGGCACACCTAAAAACCTTTTACAAGCAATTAAATGTACTTTTTCTATATGTTCTACTCTATGCAGCCCCCAAATTTCAGCTGAATATAACAATATTGGTTGGATTTTAGTATCAAAAATTTTAAAGAATGACTTAACTGTCATTTCCTTGCACCTCTGGAAAACTTTGTTAAGCTGTATAACTGCTTTTTTGCCTTTAGTAGCTAAATGCGATGTACCTCTCTTTGCGCTAATCATAGGTGTAAAGTTAAATCCCAAATAACAATAATTGTTCACTACATCTAATTTTTTATTATGAAAAAAACATTTTTCATGTTTTCCTAAGTACCCCCCTTTTCTAAATACCATAATCTTAGTTTTGTCTATGTTTACATTTAATTTCATATTTTCACAGCAAGTTTCTAAAACCCTTAATTGATTTTGTAAGCCTGAAGGTGTAGTTGACATTAATGCCACGTCATCAGCAAATAACAAAATAAACAACTCAAAAATATCTGGAAACATCTGAGCCCCATGCTTACCTTTTTCAGTCATAAGATTTGCTAACTGATTAATAAACATAGAAAACAATGTGGGGCTTAGAACACAACCCTGTCTTACTCCCACTGGTGTTTGAAACATATCAGTTAATTCAAAATTTGCTCGTATACATGCTGATAATGAATTGTACATAGCTCTAAGTGATGCAAAAAACTTACCTTTTACACCTTGGCCTTTGATATAACGTAATAACCTATCATGTTCAACTGAGTCAAAAGCCTTTTTGAAATCTACAAATGCAACGTACAATTTTCTTCCTTTTTTAGACATATAATTCTGAATAGTGGCATACAATGTAAATATATGATCAATTGTGGAATACTTTTGACGAAAACCTGCTTGCCATTCCGAAATAACGTTATTGTTTTCTAACCAGTCATACAATCGAGCATTCAGTATTGTAGTGTAACATTTAGAGACTATGCTTAAAAGAGACACTCCTCTATAGTTGTCAACATCCTCGGGATCTCCCTTCTTATACAGAGGAATAATTATGGCTTTTGACCATTCTTGTGGGTAAATGCCTTGATCAAAAATAATGACCTTTGTACCACCATTTTTTAGCATTTCTGCAGAAATTTCATCAATACCACATGCTTTGTTGTTTTTCAGCTTTCTGATGGCATAAATAACTTCTTCTTCTGCTATCTTTTTATTTAACACGTGATCTGTTTCCTCAGATAAATCAATTACAATATCACATTCATCAGTACATTCATCAAAACATTCATCAGTTATACCCTGGACGACTTTTCTAACGTGGTTAAACCAGTCATCTGTTGTAATGTTGTTTGTTATTCTTTTCTTATTTCCAAGACCTAACCGTCTTAACTCCTTCCAAAAACTAGAGGAACTGTTAGCCTCGTTTGCTAGCCTTTCAGTTTGTTGCCTGCTGTAAGTGAGTTTCTTGGCTTTTAGCAACTGTTTATATTTCTTTCTAGCTTCAACATACATAATTCTATCTTCTTCCTTCCTAGTCAGTCGAAAATGATTAAGTTTTTTCCTGGTTTCTTTTTTCATGTTTTTACACTCACCATCAAACCATGCTGATTTTTTCTTTTTGTTAAAACCAGCTTGCTTTACCATACATCTGCTGGCATCTTTCAGGCAATGTACAAACATTTCAAGGGCACTGTCTACATCTCTCTCTAAATCTTTCACAGCTATCAACATTCTATTTTGAATATCTTTGCTCTCCCATGATTTAACAAACTCGTCTCTATATGCTTCATTCCACATGAATTTTTCACATGTTTTGTTTTCATTGTGTTTTTCTTCAATAAAACCCCCTTCCTGATTGTCCCTTATAACTACTTTCATACTTACTGGCAAATGGTCTGAGTCTACTAAGCTCTCTACCTCTAAAGCTGAAATATGAACAGACGAATAAAGTATGTCCTTCTGTTACAGATCAAAGATTTACCATAATAATGGCTGTCATCCTGTCCTTAAGTAGAGATGTATCCTAATTGAAATGATGTATCAGATAGTTTCATAACATCATCATGCTAAGAATTCTGTCCTCTAATCCCAGAAATAGGGTTCTCAAAGTTACGAGTGATATTGTTCTGGAGTACGACTATTGTAATCCTCATCCTCTTGTCACAGAGGGAAAACTGTGATTCGGATGAGACTATAAACTGAGGTCCCGTATGAGAACGCACGCAGAACATCTTGCGCACACGTTAAAACCCTGTTCCGCCTTTCGAAGAGCAGGCCATTGTGTGCCGGTAGAAGCGGATGACAAAAATTATTTTTTTAAAAGCATGCACACAGGTGTCGTGTTTAGACACCATCCCTGAGGGAAAAAAATAATGGGTAGGCGCTGCACTTGTGGCGACGCGCTCTCCCCGGGGAGAGCAGCCCGAATTTCACGCAGAGAAATCTGCTGTGACATAAAGTGGTATAAAATATAATAAATGAATAATGAATATAAAAAAATATTATATATATAATCATCTTATAGACGGGGTAGGATTATCATAGTTATGTTTGATCTTGTCCTAAATAAGATTAACATGATTATGCATCATCTTGTCCAAAAGAAAATGTGCATAATGATTATGTTTCATTTTGTGTCAGTTCTTCAATAAGTGTGATTGAGTGTCAGTTTGTCACAAGGGAGATATAATTAGTATAATTCACCATCTTGTCCCAGAGCAAAGTGGAATCATGATTCTATGTACCATCTTGACATGAAGCAAAGATGACTCATGATTCTATGTGCCATTCTGACATAAAGCAAAGAAATAGCATAACCGTGCCATCTGGTCCCAGAACAAGATGTTTCATAAAAAGGGGACATCTTATGCCAAATCCGAGAATCATGATCCTGTGCCATCGTGTACCAGATCAAACATGATTATCTATTCCCTCATCCCACAACAAAGAACTGTCACATATGTGTGGCAGTTGGCCCTAAATCAAATTTTGCCATACGTGTCACCCTGTCTGAGAGCAGAGATTGTTTTAACAAGGTGTATCACGTGTCACCTTTACTACAGCAAGGGTGTATCACATGTGTCATCTTTACCACAGCAATTGTGTATCATATGTGTCATCTTTACCACAGCAAAGGTGTATCATATGTGTCATCTTTACCACAGCAAAGGTGTATCATGTGTCACCTTTACTACAGCAAGGGTGTATCACATGTGTCATCTTTACCACAGCAAAGGTGTATCATATGTCACCTTTTCCACAGCAAAGGTGTATCGTATGTGTAGTCTTCACCATAGCAAAGGTGCATCATATGTGTCACTTGGTCACCACAGCAAAGGTGCATCATATGTGTCATCTTTACCACAGCAAAGGTGCATCATATGAGTCATCTTCACCACAGCAAAGGTGTATCATATGTGTCACCTGGTCCCACATTAAAGGTGTATCATATGTGTCACCTGGTCCCACATCAAAGGTGTATCATATGTGTCACCTGATCCCACATCAAAGGTGTATCATATGTGTCATCTTTACTACAGCAAAGGTGCATCATATGAGTCATCTTCACCACAGCAAAGGCGTATCATATGTGTCACCTGGTCCCACATTAAAGGTGTATCATATGTGTCACCTGGTCCCACATCAAATGTGTATCATATGTGTCATCTGGTCCCACATTAAAGGTGTATCATATGTGTCACCTGGTCCCACATCAAAGGTGTATCATATGTGTCACCTGATCCCACATCAAAGGTGTATCATATGTGTCACCTGGTCCCACATCAAAGGTGTATCATATGTGTCACCTGGTCCCACATCAAAGGTGTATCATATGTGTCACCTGGTTCCACATTAAAGGTGTATCATATGTGTCACCTGGTCCCACATCAAATGTGTATCATATGTGTCACCTGGTCCCACATTAAAGGTGTATCATATGTGTCATCTGGTCCCACATTAAAGGTGTATCATGTGTGTCCTGTGCAAGAGCGCAAAAAGCTTTTTTTTCAAGTTGAGACATTAAAGTATTCTGGAGTCTGGAGTCTTGAGCCTCAGAGAATTTTTTTAAAAAATCCAAAGTGCTACTTGTGCCCAAGGAAAATCTGTCTGAAAGTGTTGATTTGTCCTTCTGGAAACCGGCCGCGTGTAAGTGTGTGTGTGTGTGTGTGGTGTCAGATGTGCTAGTTAAACTAGTGTAAATGCGTTACCGTGTATATGAGGAAAACGTGTGCTTGCTTTGCAAACTTGTGTTAGAGTAAACTGTGTCACGCGAAGTAAACACATTATTCCTCTATCACTTGTGAGCGCTGTGTTCATCTTCTTCAATCTGCATTGTGTGGTGAGACAATGGGTTGTTTTGTCATGCTCTGAACACAAACACTCCCTTTCTTTTCCCGACGGTCTGCTTCTCGAACAGCCATTAAAATGTTATTTATACAGTCATTAGACTCAGCTCTGTCTGTCATTCTTTCTATCTGTCTTGTCTGTCCGTCTGTCTCTTTCTCTCTCTCACTCACACACTCCATTACGTACACACACACACACACACACACACACACACACACACACACACACACACACACACACACACACACACAAATACATACACTGAGGCACGTAAACACACACACACACACACACACACACACACACACACACACACACACACACACACACACACACAAATACACACACTGAGGCACGTAAACACACAACACACCACACACACACACACACACACACACACACACACACACACACATACACACACACACACACACACACAAATACACACACGAAGGCACATACACACACACGGAGGCACGTACGCACACACACACACATACACACACACACACACACACACACACACACACACACACACAAATACACACACGGAGGCACATACACACACGGAGGCACGTACGCACACACACACACACACACACACACACACACACACACACACACACACCACACACACACACACACACACATATGATATTGATGATGATGACGTAGATGATGACAGTAATGATGGTGTTGTTAATATACTTGCTGCAGTCGATGCTATCCTAAATGAAGATGCTGATGGCAATCATTATGTAGATGATGAAGATGATGATGGGGATAATAATAACTAGAATTCATTGGGTGTGAGGTTGTGTACTTGCAGAATTGGAATTGTAAAATGGATGAAAATGCTCTCTGCTATGATCATGTCTACCGTCCCCCTGACCCAAACATGTTTTGTAGTATGGCCCAAAGCGATGTACAATCGAACTTTTCAGTGTTCGGTGTTCTCTTTTGAGGAAAATGACAAACATCTACAAAAGTGCATTAGACACTAACAAAAGTGTTCCATAGTGTAAGGCTGTAAGAGTCAAAACACCGTTAATTGAAGGTGCGTTTTCTGTGGTTTGGATTGATGTTCTGTGTGTGGAGGTTACTGCTGCCTGCCTGCCTGCCCGTAAAAGATCCTGCACACACGTGGATCATAATGAATAGTGTATTCAGTGCCAGTGAAGAGGCAGTAGGAAAGTCTAGCTGCTGACGTGACTGCCACACAAACTGGTGGTGAATGGTTTTATGGACTAGAATGTTATTGTTTATCTATTACGTGATTGTCTAACAACCTGTGTGTTAGCTTGTCCGTCTGTTTGTTTGTTGTTTGCATCTGTCTCTTTGCGTTTGAATAAAAACAAATGCCCGAACAAACAAAAGAAGATCCACTATGCACGTTTCAGATCCCTGACTCATGTCAGCTTTACATGGGTTACGAGAAACGTTAAACCTGCCCAGCATGCATCCTCGAAGTCGGAATGCGGCTACCTTCAGGTGGGCAAATCAGTCATGTGGGCAAAACCTCGCCATTGATGAACAACAGAACTGTAGGCGAGGAACAAAACACCAATACCAAATTCAAACCCTCTGACGCATGGTCTGACACTGACGCATGGTCTGACACTGACGCATGGTCTGACACTGACGCATGGTCTGACACTGACGCATGGTCTGACACTGACGCCTAGCATCTGTCCTTCCACCAGAGACTTGCACGGCCAGACTGGATGTGAAGCAGCGGACTCCCTTCAAGCTGGACTATGGCCACAGCAACCAAATGCTAGGCACACATTCAGCACAGCTTGAGCTGAAGATCACAGCATTCATTCCCAGGTCCTGCAACACAGGACCGTGCCTGAAGACTGAACACAGCACAGCAGTTATGGCCTTCAGCAAACGATCTGTACCATTTATTTATTTATTTATTTATTCATTCATTCATTCATTCATTCGTTCTTTCTATCGGACTGTCTGTTAGCCGACCAGTCAGTAAGTCAGTCAGTGAACCAGTCAGCCAATCACTCAGTCAGTCAATTGATCAGTAGTTTTTTTACCCGTTCAATTTTTCGTTCGTTCCTTCTGTTCCTTGCACTCCTAGCCAGGCAAACGGAGCAGGGGGTGGGGGTGGGGGTATGGGGGGGTCATATCAATGCTGACGCCACCCCAAGGAAGCTCCCTATTTTGCTGGCAGCAGACCCCACAGTGGGAACAGTCCCCGCCTTTCTGCTGCTGGCGGGAGTCAGCTGTGTTCTCTGCTCTGTGTCCTGCCGTGTACAGGCGCGCTGTGTCACTGTCTGTCTGTCTGTCTGTCTGCTCCTGTGCTTGGCACACTGCAGGAGGTCTGCCTGCTGACCTCAGCTGACACAGAATCACCCCAGAGCAGCTCATTTCATTGTGCAGGTTACATGCTGGGTATGTTCGTGTTGCCCTAGTTCACTAAACGCTGACCAAAAAAATCCCAAAACAAAGAACGAAAAAAAGCACACAAAGGTGCAGTTAAACATTGTACAGAAGCACACTAAAAGACAGACATACAAACAGACAAGCCGACAGGCAGATACACAGTATTCAGATGCAATTCTGGGCTGTACAGGCTAACGCGGCAGGGCAGCAAGTCACTCTCCACACCACACTGCAACACGGCATGTCTCCTCAACAGGGCTTCAACCAACCAGGGCCTTGGTGGCCTTTTGAAGCAAGAAAGAAAG
This sequence comes from Stramonita haemastoma, assembly GCA_030674155.1. Lineage (NCBI taxonomy): Eukaryota > Metazoa > Mollusca > Gastropoda > Neogastropoda > Muricidae > Stramonita > Stramonita haemastoma. Next base: position 1,121,296 of record CM060324.1, read on the forward strand.
AATGAGCAAATGAAACAAAAAAACAAAGAAAGAAAACAAAAAGAACAAAAGAAACACACACACAAAAAAAAGAAAGAACTAACGAACGAATGAACGAACGAAAGAAAGAACGAACAAAAGAAAGAACGAAAGAAAGAAAGAAAGAAAGAAAGAAAGAAACGAAAGAAAGAAAGAAGAAGAAAGAAAGAAAAGAAAGAAAGAAAGAAAAATGAAAGAAAGAAAAATGAAAGAAAGAAAAAAAGGAAAGAAAGAAAGAAAGAAAGGAAGGAAGGAAGGAAGGAAATACAAAAGAAGGCAAAAAATATAATATTAAACAATAAACAAAGCAAAAAATACAAACAAAAGAAGGAAAGTGAAAAACATTACAGAGAGCACGACAGAAACACAATACAAAAACATACAGATAGAATAGTAATGATAATAATAAAATAGATCAGGGGAAAAAAACCAACAACAGCAAAAACAATCATACAGGCACTAAGAAAAAAGGAAAAGAAATAAAAGACAAACAAAATAAACTGTAGATAAAAAAAACGATTTACATTATTTATCAGTTTGTTATTAATTGATCATTAAACCAGTCCCTTTTTCCTCATTAACCAATACAAATTTGTACAAAGAGAAGAAAGGACAGGTAGATGTGCTTAAAAACAGACAGATAAATAGACCGACAGACTGATGGGCAGACGGACAGACGGACAGACAGTATCAAAGCAGACGTCAACTTTACAGGCCACCAAATAGTCAGGCACCGCCAGAATACCAATTTTTTGTTGTTGTAAATTTTACCATCCGTTCCCATCGGCACACACTAACCTACTCTTCTAAAAAAAAAAAAAAAAAAAAAAGCGGATTGGGTTTTAACATGTGCGCAAAATGTTCTGTGTGCATTCGCACACGGTACCTGGGTTTATAGTCTCATCCAAAGGACTTTTATGGGAAGTGGAGTCGGCACTGATGTTAACTCCACAGAAAAATCCTCTTGAACGAGAATCGAACCCAGGTCAGCAGATCATGAGTGCTTCATTCTGACCACCAGGCTATCCTATACTTCAGGGCAGATAACTCAGAATAGTGAAAAAAAGAAAGACAAAAAAGGGAACAAAGAAAAAAAAGCAAGAAGAAAGGAAGGAACACAACAGGGAAGGAGGGAGGGGGGAAATGAACGATGAAATAAAGGCAAACACAACAGACAAGAACAAGTAGAAAGAGAAAAAACACAGCTAGACAGACAGACAGACAGACAAACATACAGAAAGACCGACAGACAGACAGACAGATACAGGGACAGAATCACCATGTCAGGGTTAAGATAGCAGAGGAGGTGACAGACAATAATACAGGCATCCATCATGGCATTCTGGCTGATTTCAGACAGCGGTAATGCAACACGCCACCAGATGACTACGGTAACGACCCACCGGGAAACTGGCTGGCCTGTCATAGAACCACCTTTCTTGGTGTGCTTTCAATCATGAATAGTGGCATTGGCGCGGATGAGGGATAGGAAAGAAAGAAAGAAAGAAAGAAAGAAAGAAAGAAAGAAAAGAAAGAAAGAAAGAAAGAAAGCAAGAAAGAAAGGGAGAGAGGGATGACAGAAAGAAAGAAAGAAATAAAGAAAGAAAGAAAGAAAGAAAGAAAGAAAGAAGAAAGAAAGAAAGAAAAGAAAGAAAAGAAAGAAAGAAAAGAAAGAAAAAAAAAGAAAGAAAAAACCAGGAAAGACAGAAAAAAGAAGAAAGAAAGAAGGAAGGAGGAAAGAAAGAAACAAAGAAACAAAGAAACAAAGAAGAGAGAAAGAAAGAGAGAAAGAAAGAAAAAAGAAGAAAAAGGAAAGAAAGAAAGAGAGAGACAGAGAAAAAAGAAGAAGAAGAAGACAGAGAGAAAAAAACAGAAAAGAATGAATAAACAAAAAGAAAGAGAGAAAGAAAAAGAAAGATAGAGAGAGACAGAAAGAAAGAATAAACAAAAAGAAGAAAGACAGAAAGAAAGAGAGCAAAAAAAAAGAAAGAAAGAAAGAGAAAGAAAAAACAACGAAAGAAATAAAGAAAAGTAGAGGGAGGGAGGGAAACAATCACAAAAAAACATAATTATGCCAAGAGACAGACAGAAAAAAAGAAATGGATTGATTGATTGGTTGGTTGGTTGATTGATTGATTGATTGATTGATTGATTGATTGATTGATTGATTGATTGATTGATTGTTTTAGTGATTGATTGATTGATTGATTGATTGATTGATTGATTGATTGATTGATTGATTGATTGATTGATTGATAGATGCTCTTTATTCCCAAGGATTATAGATAAGTATTGACACACCTTTTCTTCATCTGGCCCTTGCTCTGAGCACGCACTATTGGTATTCATCACAACTTATGATTAATGACTTGAAATAACCGAGAAGAGAGGATAGAGAGAGAGACAGACATTTCATTCTGAAAACACAAGCAACATTGATTTAAAACCGTGTTAGAATAAACCAAAACTGGACAACGCAGAGAAAACAATTCAGGAGTGATGATTTATGAAGGAGAGAGAGAGAGAGAGAGAGAGAGAGAGAGAGAGAGAGAGAGAGGAGAGAGAGAGAGAGAGAGAGAGAGAGAGAGAGAGAGAGAGAGAGAGGAGGGGGGGGGGGGGGGGGGGGAGGAGAGGGAGAGAGAGAGAGAGAGAGAGGGAGAGAGAGAGAGGAGAGAGAGGAGAGAGAGAGAGAGGGGAGAAGAGAGAGAGAGAGAGAGAGAGAGAGAGAGAGAGAGAGAGAGAGAGAGAGAGAGAGAGAGAGAGAGAGAGAGAGAGAGAGAGAGAGAGGAGAGAGAGAGAGAGAGAGAGAGAGGGAGAGAGAAACACTTTGAAACACTTTGAAACACTTTGAAACACTTTTATTAAGGGATAAGAATAAGCACACATAATGGCTTTTTTACATCCAGCCCTCAATCAAAGAAAATCATAACAATGAAAACAAATCGACTGCAAATTTATGAAAAAAAAAAAAAAAAAAAAAAAAGGAGAAAAAAAAAATTAAAAAATCGTTGTAACATCATAGAAATGTATGTCAAAAAGGAGATTTTCTAAAAAAAAAAAAAAAAAATAAATAATAAAAATAAAATAAAATAAAAAAAATAAAAATAAAAATAATAATAATAAAATAATAAATAAATAAGAGAGAGAGAGAGAGAGGAGAGAGAGAGAGAGAGGAGAGAGAGAGAGAGAGAGAGAGAGAGAGAGAGGAGAGAGAGAGAGAGAGAGAGAGAGAGAGAGAGAGAGAGAGATATGAGCACAGAGGAAAATAAAATGCAATGCCAGACAAGAGAAGATATCATGTGAATGTGCCTGTATATTCATTCATAAGGATCGAATGATACTTGTTTTTAAAAGTATATAAACTAGTATTGACATTTACTGAGGATGAAACATCATTCCATAATAAACCACCAGAGTAAGTAAGGCTAGATTTGAACAGATCAATTCTGGGCAGTGGTAACATTATTTTGTGAAAATAGCGACACTCATTTATCTTAAACTTGTTTATCAATGAAGGTGGAGCAGAGCCAGACATAATTTTGAACATAAAAATTGCCTTATTGTATCTTAACTTCCATTTCAGAGGGAGAATATCAAGCGAGATGTAATCATTACATGACAATGATGATGATTTTAGTAGAAGTACTTTAAGAGCACGTCTGTACATACTTGCCAATGGTTTTAAAGTGTTTTCGCTCGCCGTATCCCAAACTGTGGATACATAATTTATGTGTGGCTCAATAAAAGCATGATAAAACAGTTTACGAGAGTGTGAATTTAGGAAATGTTTTATCTTCATTAGCTGATAAATCTTTTTTGATATGATTTTACACACCATTCTTACATGTTCAGACCATGACAGATTGTTATCAATTACTAATCCTAGAACTTTATGAAAATTAACTTCTTGAACTACATTACCACTGATGTCCAATGAACTACGTATTTTAGGAAGGTTCTGCCGTTTTTGTCTGGTAGTTATAATCATATGTTTACTCTTATGAGGGTGGATGCTCATGTGATTTGAATCAGACCATTTTATCAGTTGTTCTATATTAGTCTGTAAGGTAGAAATCACGTCATCTAATTTAGTGTGGCTAGTATGTAATGTTGTGTCATCTGCAAACATTTCACAGTTAGCTTTTAAACAGAGGGGTAAATCATTAATATATATTGAGAATAGTATGGGTCCCAAGATGGAACCCTGAGGAACACCGAACAAAATGGGCAAAATAGAAGATTTAGATTCCTCAATTAAAACAAGTTGTTTACGTTTGTCTAAAAACGATGACATGAGTTCTATTGTATTATCTGAAAGACCATACAGTTTCAGTTTTCTTAGAAGAAGCTTGTGATCAATCAAATCAAATGCTTTTGAAAAATCAACAAACAGGACACCAGTAATTAAATTGTTATTTATGTTGGTTAGCCATTTGTCAACTAAGTTCGTTAGTGCAGTGTGACACGAATGGTTTTTTCGAAATCCAGATTGATTGGGATGAAATAGGTCATGCTTATTGAAGTGGCTAAGAATGTGCTGTCTAATGTGATTTTCTAAAGGTTTAGATAAGTTAGATAATATAGAAATAGGTCGATAATTTGCAGGATTAGAACGATCACCAGCTTTATGGAGTGGCAAAACTTTGGCAACTTTGAAAGCTTTTGGGAAACGATTTTTTGCTATAAATAGATTGAATACATAGCTCAATGTTTCTGAGATAACTGGAGCTGCTATTTTTAAGATCTTACCATTGATACCATCTAACCCACATGTGCCTGTTTGTTTTAAATGGGTCAAAGCATTGTAAACTTCATTCACAGACATAAATGGAATATTAAGTTTTGATGAGATGTTTTTAGAAGCACAGAACTCATCTAGTACTTCAAGATTATTTAAGTGAGAGGTGTTAGTTTGGATAGTTGATTGAGCTATATTACAAAAATATCATTGAGTTTATCTGGCACTATGTCTAAAGGAAGTGAAGATTTAGATCTAAAATCCTTTTTAGTTAAGCGGTTTATGGCATTCCACATAGATTTATTATTAGACTTGTCAGAAACAAGCTTTTGAAAATACTCCTTTTTAGCCTGTCGTTTCAAATATGTGACAAGATTTCTTTGTTTAATAAATTCATCCCTTGTTCCATTGATCAATAACAAATCTCGTAATTTTATTGCATCTTCAACATGTTTAGTCAGCCATGGTGGTTTAGGGTCAGTTTTAACTCGTTTAGTTTTTAAAGGTGCATGTTTGTCATAAACATTCAAAAAGTTATGATACCAAATTTCAAATGCATTATCTGGATCCGTGAACTGGTAAACTAAAGGAAAATGTGAATTATTTAAATCCCAAAGGAAACTGTCTATGTCAAAATGTCTAAGATTTCTGTATTTAAGCCACTTATGGCTGTTCTTTGGAATACTAACTCCCTTTCTTGACCATGTAAAGCACACAGGGAAATGATCACTACATCCATAGGTTGGAGAACACACCTCTAACATATTGTTTAATGCCGTAGCATAAACATGGTCAATCAGGGTTTTCGAAGTAGCTGTGACTCTTGTAGGTTTGTCAATCAATTGGACCAGTTGGAAAGATTCATAAGTATGTGTCCAGGTTGACTGACGTTTCTGTAAATCAATATTAAAATCACCTAACAATATTGTCTCATCAGAATATATAGCTATGTCTTCCATTAATAAAGTAAAATTGTCTATCCAGTTTGCATGTTCAGCTGGGTTTCTGTAAATGAACCCCAAGAGTATAGGTTTTGCTTTTTTGAAATTAACCTGTATCCATAAGGATTCAACATTATGCAGATCTATAGGGTGTATTTGCTTGAAGTTTATTGTCTGGTGGATATAAACAAGAAGTCCTGTTTCTTTGGAATGTTTAGGATCTCTACGAATACAAGAATATCCTGGAAAAGAGATTTCTTCATCTGAAATATGAGCTGTAAGGCGTGTCTCTGCAAAGCCAAAAATATGGAAAAATTTCCCAGAGTTGGATAAAATATTTGACACATCCACTAATTTACCATACAAATGATTTATATTAAGGAACCCTACTCTCAGACCATCTCTTGATGGCCAGACATCAATAGTGTTTGTCAAGGACATCATGAACACAAAAAGGAATTAATAATCAGCACATTAAGTATTACATGTAAAAAAAAAAAAATAATAAATAATAAGAAGAAAGACAAAAACAGCGAGGGAAAATATTATGAAACCTGTCCGTTTTGTATAAATACAAATACTATATAAGTAACCACAAGTTTGGTTAAAGAAAACCCAGGTAACAAAACACTATGTTTGTTCACATTTGGTCCAGGGCACACATGTGCATGCAAGAAACCAAGAAAGACAATTCACAAAACAGTTTAAATGAAAAAAGAAAAAAAGAAGAAGAAGAAGAAGAAAAACCCACCACCAACAACCCACAACAAAGATGCACACAATTTTTCAAGAAAAACTAGTCGACAACTAACAGATTTCAAGCACAAAAAATCTGAATAAGTACGTGTTCTCTGTCTGTCAATCCGAAGCCCAGTATTATATCAAATAGCCACTGAGTAATCAATTCATTTTAACATCCCACAAGGTCAATGTCTGTTAACACACACACACACACACACACACACAAACAATAGGCACGCGCGCACACACACACAACACGCACACACACACACACACACACACACACACACACACACACACACACACACACACACACACACCACATACACACACACACCACATACACAACACACACACACACACACACACACACACACACACACACACACACACACACACACACACACACACACACACACACACACACACACAAAACACACGAACAATCAAGACACAGGCATGCCCTTCTCGAAGCGCAATACGCAGGCATCCCCAGGATTCACACAATGCACGCGCTCTGCAGACGGCACAGCACGCGTATGCCCCTCATGGTGCACAACATAGCCGCATCAATCAAAACCACACAACGTGCAATCATCCCTCAGGATGCACAACATGAAAGTCCCAATGGGGAGACAGATCATGTACACCTTTCCAGTAAACCCAGCATGCAAGCCCCTCCAGGAAGCACACCTTTTCTGCACATTTCAGGAAGCACAACAACATGTACCACCCATCAAGAACAGCATGCATCAACCTGTCAGGAAGCAAGAGATCCATGTCCCTTTCACCAAGCCCAGCATGTATGCATCCACAATGAGACACCACGGGGACCATCACATGGATAAGCGCAATTGCATACAACAGTCATACACATACACGCACGCACGCATCTACAAATGCACCACAAACACACATGCGTGCACACACACATACACACACTCACACATACTCACATACATACAACACATTATGCAAACATATTTACACTAACACACACACACACACACCCACACACACCCACACACACACACACACACACCACACACACACACACACACACACGCGCGCGCGCGCACACAAACACACACACACACACACACACAAAACACACACACACACACACACACACACACACACACACACACACACACACACACACACACACACACACACACACACACACACACAACACAGGCACGCTCACACACACACATTGTTGTTACTCCGATGCTCTGACATTGTTGGTTTGCACTTCAGAAGAATTGTACAGCTGCTATAGTCCGAACTAAAGGGCCTGCACTCAATTCAGTATGATCTTCCTATTGACAGGGGAGGGGGGGGGGGGGGGGGGGTCTTCAGGAGGGTCTATATTGAGAAAGAATTTGGGACGCCATATTCAGGAGTTGGTAAGCATATTGTCCTGATTGAGACAGCAGACGAGGATCGGGACACTGGCTGCTGGGTGGTGGCGCTGATGCAGCTACAGTCTGGAGAGGCTGGGGAGGAGTGGGATACAGATAAGGGGGGTATGGAAATGAAGGGGGGGGATTCCACTGGGTCTGGAGAGGGTAGGGGTAGGGTCTGGGATGCAAGGTACTGGGGGCATCAGCAAATTGATGAACAGTTTCATTATCACCGCCATACAGCCGTGTAGAGGAAGATGGTCGGAAAGTCTGACTCCTGGAGTCAGCCAGAGGATCTGAAGAAACCCAGTGGGCGGGGGCAGGACCATCAGGTTGAGGCGGTTGTCCGTACAACTGCTGGGTCGTTGTCTGGGAAGGCAGCATGGGGTAATGCCTCATAGAGGAGATAGCAGGTGCACCAGGGATCCGAGTGCCGTATCCACGAGAAGGGCGACGTCCATTAAAAGACATCATCCTGCCTTGTCTTGTACTGCCAGTTGCATTCAGGAGATGTTCTGCTGGCTGCTCAGGTGGGAGAAAACCTCCAGGTGGACCAGCCTCTTCAGAGTATTGATTGGAATGAGCTGACCAAGGGAGGAACTGCTTGAAGTTGACAGCCAGCTTGGCCACTCCCTTCATGCTAGGATGAATACTGTCTTTATATAGTGCCTGTTTTGGAGCACCATTTTGCGTTAGGAAAGTGTCCTGATTGTTGATGAAATTGATATCAGCGGTGGTACAGGCTGTTTGAAGATTTTTGTTAGTGGGAAGGATGGCGTTATTGAGAGGGTGCCGTCCCCGGGCTGGAATTATTGAACTGAAGCTTAATTTTGCTGCTGGAAAACCTTCTTTACAAAGTGTCATCAGTTCGACCCATTGTTTGATTGAAACAGGTCCTGCAGGACAGTCATTAACACCAATGTGGACTATCAGTGTGTGAACGTGGGTGTGTTTAGCTGGAAGTGTTGCTAGCCATTTTGTCAGGTTCACAAGAGTTATGCCAGGTATGCACAGCTTAAAGACTCGATTTTGTTGATTTCCCAACCGTCTTGGGTCAATGTGTCTTATAGAAGAGTCTCCTACAAGGACAGAGCTAGAGTTTTCAGGAATTTTTATTTCGTGAAGAATTTGTTCAGGTGTTTTATTTTCAGGAGTCTTCTCACTGAGGAAAATCTGTTCTGAAGTATTTTCAGTCTGAGGGTTGGCTGTACCTACGTTATAGCCACCTACATCGTGTGATGGTGTGTTCAGTTCATTGTTTGATAATCGGTCAAACCGATTTTGTGTTGAAACAGGAGACGTTACATGTAGATGGGCTTCAGGAGTTGTAAGTAAAGCTTCTGTTGTCGTTAATATTTCTGGTGCAACTGTTTTAATACTATTGTCGGCACTACTGATAACAGTTTCTGGGTTGTCTTTTTCGGGTTTTGTATGCGCAGAAGGATCTGCAGCTCTGGCAGCCTCGAAGGCCTGTTCCTCTGCTGTAGTCTTTTGCATGTCGCACTGAGTCGAAATTGTCTTGACAGGAGATTTGTTAGTCAGAAGTTTGAGTTTTGACTGCAGTGTGCCCATTTGTGTCTTTAATGAATGGTTTTCTTTGTTTATGACATTGATCTGAGTTTCCAGTTGAGAAATATACTTGTTAATGTTTTCCAGTTTAAGAACCATACTTTCTGTTTTGTTATTTAAATGTTGCTTGATTTCGTTTTTGATTGAAACCTGTGCATCATACAGCTGAGAGGTGAGTCTGCTTTCTAGGTCACTGATTTGATCTGTCATGAGCTCCTGAGTTTCTTCAAGGACTTGCAGTTTTTGACTCATGGAGCTATCAAAAAGTTTTTTTTAGGGCAAAGTGTGCGCCGTCTACTACGTTTGCTTTGTATGCGCTTGTGTGATTTGTTGGTGCCAGACATTGCATGATGCAAGCTGGAAGGCTGGCCTGTTGCCAAGAAGTCACCATCATTTTTTGTTGGAGTTAACTGACGTATTCCTTGAGAACTATTGTTTGTGTTTTCTTTAGAGATGGCATATGAGTGACTTGAAGACTTGATCTCTGTCTCAGTGTCATCACTGACACTGCTAAGGAGAGAGGATGTAGGAGTGAGTAAGATACGGGCTGTGGAAGTCAGACGTACAGGAGAAGAAAGCTGGATAGATTGGTAGACATTTTCTAGAAAGGTAATGGGGTGAGCAATCAGAAGAGATTTTAGTTTGTCAGTGTTTTTGTCCAGACAAAAATCAGTCACAAGGTCCTTGAGTAGCTCGCATTCCTTTTTGTCCCACTGCCTGCAGTCATTGCCTTGACAGAGTAATGTGCCTGTGCCCTCTTTTTTAAAGTATAAGGACAAAGTTATTCTTTTTGTATCCTCTACGTAAATTCTAATGACTGATTTGCAGAGACGTATTTGATTGGGGTAGGTGATCCAGTTTGGAAGGGAAATAATATTGTCGTCTTCATCGAAATCGGTTAATTCTATCCTGATAAGTTCTTCTGAAACAGCGGAGTACCTGTAAAATAAACTGTTTCTCCACGCTGTTAATTCATTCTCCGGGCACGAAAAACGCTTCTGAATTGAATCAAGAGTTGCTTGAAGTTTGTGTTCTTTAACAGCTGGCTGGTTTTCCATAATTGAAGAAAATCAACATTTTCACATCTACTCGTTCAATCACAGACATTGTCTTATGGGATTGTTCTTTACTTCATATTTCAATAAGCATTTTACAGCATACTTTTAAATTTGGTGTTAAATCTCTTGATTAGCAAAGAATATCAGTCACAGAGTTCAATTTTGTACGGTGCCTGTGCTTAATCAGTTTGTTTACTTCCGATAATGGAATAAGCACTCATGTGCTTTTTTACATCCAATAAGCCCCATGTGTATGCAGCTCTATACTTTTTTTAATCCGTTCCCACCGTCACATAATGGCATACTTTTCTGAAAAGCGGAACGGATTTTAACGTGTGCGCAAGGTGTTGTGCGTGCATTCGCACACAGGACCTCGGTATATAGTCTCATCCGAAGGACTTTTGGGGGGAGTGGAGTCGGCACTGATGTGTGTGTGTGTGCGTGCGTGCGTTGTGTGTGGTGTGTGTGTGTGTGTGTGTGTGTGTGTGTGTGTGTGTGTGTGTGTGTGAGTGTGAGTGCGAGTGTGAGTGTGAGTGTGTATGTGTGTCAAAGTCAAAGTCAAAATTATATTTCCAGATGGTACATTGTGTGTGTGTGTGTGGTGTGTGTGTGTGTGTGTGTGTGTGTGTGTGTGTGTGTGTGTGTGTATGTATGTATGTACGTGTATGAGAGTGTGTGTGTGTGCTTGCGTGCGTGTGTGTGTGTGTGTGTGGTGTGTGTGTGTGTGTGTGTGTGTGTGTGTGTGTGTGTGTGTGTGTGTGTGTGTGTGTGTGTGTGTGTGTGTGTGAAGGAGTAAACAGATGAATATCAAATGAAAGGATGAATATAGAGAAGGATGTAGAGAAGTTTTTATATGGGAGGAGGTTGGGTTCAAACCACAGCATGAACAGTTTGTGTGACTGGCTGGTTTCAACTACCTGGCCATTCGGGCACCCATGCCCCGATTTAAAAGGGTTTTTTGATTGACCGTGAGTACATGCTGTTCTGCTAGAGCTTGTCATAGATGAAGACAACCCCAATAAACCATTCCAGCATGACACCATTTTAATGCATAGCTTGACTCTCCACTGTCAACAGTAACTAACCAGGCCTGAAGCCTGGGGAAGAAAGACAGTTTTTCTAGTGCACATTCTCTTGCATGGCCTCTGTGCTTTGTGTGCAACCGTTTAGCCAAACTGCCTAGCCCCAGTCCTGCACTGTTTGCCTGGCTAGCCAAACCCTAGCAAAGCCCTGCACTCTGCCTGGCTATCAAATTAGCCAAACCACAGTCCTGTACTCTGCCTGGCTATCAAGTTAGCTAGCCAAACCACAGTCCTGCCTCTTTGTCTGGCTATCAAGTTAGCCAAACCATCTGCACTCTGCCTGGCTATCAAGTTAGCCAAACCATCTGCACTCTGCCTGGCTATCAAGTTAGCCAAACCATCTGCACTCTGCCTGGCTATCAAGTTAGCCAAACCATCTGCACTCTGCCTGGCTATCAAGTTAGCCAAACCATCTGCACTCTGCCTGGCTATCAAGTTAGCCAAACCATCTGCACTCTGCCTGGCTATCACGGTCACCTAGCTCGTTACCTGTGCCGGACACAGTCAGTGGGCTGAAGTCTCACAGGCTGAAAAGCGGTGACCCCCGAAAGGAGAGGGCAGAGGGGAGTGAGGAAGGAAGGAAGGAAGGAAGGAAGGAAGGAAGGAAGGAAGGAAGGAAGGAAGGAAGGAAGGAAGGAAGGAAGGGAGGGAGGAAGGAAGGAAGGAAGGAAGGAAGGAAGGAAAGGAAGGAGGAAGGAAGGAAGGAAGGAAGGAAGGAAGGAAGGGAGGAAGGAAGGAAGGAAGGAAGGAAGGAAGGAAGGAAGGAAGGAAGGGAGGGAGGAAGGGGAGAACAGAGGAGTTATTTTATCGATCCAGTCAGCTAGGGGGGAGGACTGGGATGCAGGTTGCTGGCCAGCTAACCGTGGAATAGTTTGGCCCTAAAACCAGTTTCCATTGTTAGCTCTTGCTTTATACTGATGGCCCAGCTTATATAGAATTTGCCATGGAGGCCTCACATTACGAAGCATAACCATGGAGATCTTAGATTGTGCAGCATATGCCATGGAGATCTTAGATTATGCAGCATATGCTATTAAAACCTTAGATTGTGCAGCATATGCTATTAAAACGTTAGATTGTGCAGCATATGCTATTAAAACGTTAGATTGTGCAGCATATGCTATAAAAACATAAGATTGTGCAGCATATGCTATTAAAGATTGTGCAGCATATGCTATTAAAGATTGTGCAGCATATGCTATTAAAGATTGTGCAGAATATGCTATTAAAACGTTAGATTGTGCAGCATATGCTATAAAAACGTTAGATTTTGTAGTACAGGCCATAGAAAACCCCTTAGATTGTGTAGTAAAATGCTACAGAGACCCTAAATTATGCAGTAAACACCCATAAAGACTTGAGATCGTGAAGTATACTCCATAAAAACTTTAGATAATGTAGTATTATACCATAAAGACCTAAGATTATATGGCATATTATGCCATTATGCCAAGGAGATTTTATGATAATTTGCCATAACGACCCGATATTACGTAGCATATGCCTTGGAGAGCTGAGATCATATAGCCTATGGCATAGGGACTTCATAGAGTTATTATGTAGTGTATGACATGGAGACTGTAGATTGTGTAGCATAGTTTTAAGCTATAAAGAGCTTAGATTGTGTGTGTGTGTGTGTGTGTGTGTGTGTGTGTGTGGTGTGTGTGTGTGTGTGTGTGTGTGTGTGTGTGTGTACGTGTTGTGTGTGTGTGTGTGTGTGTGTGTGTGTGTGTGTGTGTGTGTGTGTGTGTGTGTGTGTGTGTGTGTGTACGTGTGTGTGTGTGTGTGTGTGTACGTGTGTGTGTGTACGTGTGTGTGTGTGTACGTGTGTGGGTGTGTGTACGTGTGTGTGTGTGTGTGTGTGTCGTGTTCGTGTTGTGTGTGTGTGTGTGTGTGTGTGTGTGTGTGTGTGTGTGTGTGTGTGTGTGTGTGTGTGTGTGTGTGTGTGTGTGTGTGTGTATCTTCACACTGGTGTTGTAATGTC
>CM060324.1:1142332-1152332 GCA_030674155.1 Stramonita haemastoma
TCATCTAAACTTTGACACTATAATGGTAGATTAGAATACTGTGTATGAATCGCTTTTTGTGCAAAATAAGTAATGCATTTAAATATGAAAACCAATATCAGTATAACAGCATATTCATTTCTTTGTAACTGATGCCATTGTGTAGGGGAATGGACTGAATGTGTGGGTTGTTTCTTTATGAACGTCAGTGGAAAGTGTCTCAATTTCTGGTTCAGTAATATTCAGGGTGTTTGCTGGTTGGTTTTCTTACTTCGTCTTTCCTGACTCGTTGCTTCCTTTAGCCCAGTTGTGCCTTGTTGTTGTGGATAGTAACATGTGTTAAGGTGGCAGACATAATAGATATAGTAGTATATTCCTTTTAAATGTAGAAAACAGACCAGAAAAGCGTGTGTGTGCGTGTGTGTGTGTATGTGTGTGTGTTGCTGTGTGTGTGTGTGTATGTGTGTGTATGTGTGTGTGTATGTATGTGTGTGTGCATACATTCAGACAAAACACCTAAACAGAACCAGAGACAAAGACATGAACGCTGAACAGTGCTGACCTGAATCAGAGAAAGAGCCAAATGTCAGCTAGCTGCACACAATGAGGGAGAAAGGAGCCCAGGCCATGAACCATTTCAGCTGGAAACCCTGGGGCCTCTGATCTGCCAAGTGCTGGCTGTGTTTGCAGAAACCTGTGGTCATGTGCTAACGCCACAGGACACCTCCCCGTCCTCGCTTGACTAAGGAATTAGGGGAGGTCAGATACTAGTACACTGATGTCATTAAGATCACAAACTGACCAGCACCATGGCGCAGTGGTTAGCGCCTTGGGGTACGGACTGGAAGGTCGCGGGTTCGAGTCCCATTACAGTCATAGGGATTTTTCGGACTCCGGCCGGCTCATACCCAGAGTGCGTGTGCTGTGGGCTTAGTGGGGAGACTGGGACCACAGTTGAGCTTTATCCACTTTACGGATGCGAATTTGAATGTGTTGCTCTAATTACCTGACCAACACTGCAGGTGTCTGTATCTCTCAGGCCTGGTTGACGCTGGTGTCATAAGCCAAATTCACTCTATGCAACAAACACTACCATAGTCATTTTGGCAACGCTGAAAGCACCGTCAGTAGTGTTTATAGCACAGGCCTTCACGCCAAAAACACTATTTCAGCTACGCCAATGAGACTATCCTCAAACAAAAATGATTAATCAAGTATGCTCTAAAAACACTATCCCGATCAATGATCACGCTAAATAAACTACTGCCATGACGTCAAAAGTGCGACTCTCACCTCGTTCCTTTATGGAATACTATATCAACCCACATAAAGCATTATCCTTATAGTTATTGTGACTATTCCTATTGAATATTTTGCCGTAACACGAGAAAATGTGAAGCTGAAAAATTTGCATATAGCCTATAGGTAAGTATTTCTGCTGTAGAAGTCGATAATGTCTTACAGTAGGACATTTTTTGTAATAAATGTTTGTTATCTATTCGTTGATCTGTCAGTGCCATCGTTTTGGTTTCAAATCTGTATATGGAACCTGAGTGGCCTAGTGGATAACACACCGAATTCGAAAACAGAAAGTGCTGGGTTCCATCCCAGCTTGCTGCCTCGGTCAAAAGGGGAATTTTCCTCTAGGGTCAACCTCTGCAGACTCTATTGTCCCTCAAAAATCTCCGGAGTGCGATTGCCCACATACCGCGATTAACCAACAAAAACGGTCGCTTTCGTAATCATCACCTTTGGTGTCCTCAGAGTGTTTAGCTGAGGTAAGAAAATAAAAGAAAAAAATCTGTATAAAACTCAAGTTATAATATTAATGTTCACAATTTAGTTTTTGATGGAAAGCCTTGATGCATGCAATGTCGACTGGCTGCTGTGTGCGATGAACAAAACACGATATGGTGTCCACTTTAATTTCCTTCTCTCAGAGTAAAATAGTATTATTTAATTGCTATCGTGTTGACTGATTGCTTGTATCGATAGTAGTGTTACCTTATGTAACCTAAATTTCTGTTAACAAAGCATTCTGCACGACATTTACTTACCTATATCCCATTCTATTGCAATGAATGCTTTTTTTTAACTTGATCAAAGACACGGACTGTCTTTGCTTCATTTTTGCTTTAAGCACCAGCTTATGCCAATTCAGTAAATGCCACCAGTATGGGGAAACAAAGTCTCTTAGTTATAATAGCTTATATAGAGAGAAGGAGATTAGACAGACAGATGCTAAGGCAGACAGACGGGAAAAAAGGGTACAAGCTCTGTAGACACTGATCTTGGTGTCTTTCTTCAGGTGTTTGTTTTTTCCAGACACGGTGGTAGAGTCTGCCGAAAGTACTGTTTGCCTTTGCCATTCTGTTGTCTACATCTTTATCAATCTTTGCGTCAGAGGAGATTGTGCATCCCAGGTAGGTAAACTGCTGGACTGTCTTCAGTTCTGTCTCACCAATTGTAATGTGAGGTGGGTGGTACGCTACCTGAGGTGCGGGCTGGTAGAGAACCTCTGTCTTCTTCAGGCTGACTTCGAGTCCGAAGAGCTGGGCTGCCTCTGCAAGACAGGATGTTACATGCTGCAGGGCGGTTTCTGTGTGGGCTACAAGGGCAGCATCATCAGCAAAAAGTAGCTCTCGAATTTGTTGCTCCAGGGTTTTGGTGTGGGCCTGAAGACGCCGCAGGTTGAATAGGCTGCCATCTGTGCGGTAGCGTATGAAAACTCCGTCTTCGTCATCAAGATCTTCTGTGGCCCGCTGAAGCATCATGCTGAAGAAGATAGTGAAGAGGGTTGGTGCAAGAACGCAGCCCTGCTTCACAATGACAAGTATACAGAGAGAATTAGACAAAAAGAGAAGAAGACAAACAGAACCTAGCAGGCAAACAGAGAGGGAGTGTAACAGAGATAGGCTACCAGGTATAGGAAGACATAATTATTGAAGTAAAAAAAATGAAACAAAAATCCAAAGATTTGATGATTTACTACAACAGATCTATGCTATTGTTTTGCTTAAATACAAACAAACAAATGAAAGTGAACAATAGAGGCACAACTCTTTGGCATGAAGATTGTTGTACCGTACTTTTCTTGACAATCAGAGGAAAATAACAAAAGCATAAAAAATCAATTTGGTAGTTTTCGCAGAAAAACTATAGTGTGTAAGTAACAACAAACATTATATTCATGCCATAATGTCAAAACCACGAAAACAACTGCAGTAGTGTTTATTGACGAATGACGACAGTGTTTTTGGCGTGGGTAGTCAATCTGGCGTGTAAGCGGCAGTGTTTTTAGCTTAGAGATAGTGTTCATAGTGTTCATAGCATACGCCAAAGTCACTAAGGTAGTGTTTACAGCATGTGCAAAAGTCACTACAGTAGTGATTATGTCATGAAAGCCTTACGCCCAAACCACCACAGCAGTCTTTATTGCACGGTAGTGTTTTGAGCGTGTTGCACCGGGATATATTATGATAGCAAGCGTACAGTACAGCCCTGTCAAGTAGTTTCAAAGCACATGGACTTCCACAGCAGCAACACTACAATAATTATCTTTATCACCATCGATCATTAGGCAATCCAAAATGCCTCTGATTTGGTAGCCCCGGCTGCTCTGCATTCGGTTTCCCCATACACTTCTGTGCCTGTGGTGAGTTTGTGCCAGAGCTTTGGGGGTTGGAGGTTCCCAGGGGACAGTAGTTGCATGGACGTTGTGGTGGTCGCCACCTCGAGTGGGCGTCTTACTCTGTCTGGCTCCGCAACTGAACAAATACTGTCGTTAGTAGGGGGCTTAGTAGGTGGTGTCCTGCGTATGCTACCTCACAACATGCAGATGTAAAATTAAAATCTAGCTAAGGTGATATTCGTTCTACATTTACGATTTTGTTTCTTTTTCTGTCAACGTCATGTTTATATACTCGTCACAGAGCAATGATATGGGAAGTCAATAAGCTTTTAACTAGCAGCTTATTCATTTGAGGTTTTCTTCAACAAACAGATGTATAATAACAGTGACAGAAGCTGGAGCTAGCAGTAATCTCGAATTTAAACAATGTTTTCCTGCAAACATAAGTCCTGATCATGTTTTATGTAGTCTTATTTCCGGGTTAGAAAAAAAAATAGATGGCAGATGAAATAGCTTTTTTCAATCTCTTTCTTCTTCTTCTCTTCCTCCTCCTCCCCTTGCTCCTCCTCCTCCTTCTCGTCCTCTCTGGTCTGAATTATGTTACCAAAGTCAGACTCTATTTAGTCTTAGACAGCAGACAGCTGAAAGTAAAGACAACAAACCTGATTTAACGACTTAGCCTTGCTGCAGTCAGAGGGTTCAGTTGTTTGTGTTTTCATTATCATTTTTCTCTCGACAAAGAAGAGTTGTTTAAAAACCTCCATCATCTTCAAACTGCTGATATGGGTACAGACAAAACGGCGGTAAAGTAGGATGCGCAGAATGAAGGCTTGGCCAAATGGCGATAATGGCAGGAATATGGAGATGACGGCTGCCAACGCCTCGCCAGTAGTTCCTGTATGCAGATGTATGCAAATCAGATCGTGATGGAGGCAGGCACGTGAGTGAGGCGTTTCACAGACACAGAGTGAGTGTTGTTGACAGGAGAGGAAGAGATGCCTTGTGCAGCCACCTTTAGTATAGAGATACAGACCTTCCCCCTTGTGCAGCCACCTTTAGTATAGAGATACAGACCTTCCCCCTTGTGCAGCCACCTTTAGTATAGAGATACAGACCTTCCCCTTGTGCAGCCACCTTTAGTATAGAGATACAGACCTTCCCCCTTGTGCAGCCACCTTTAGTATAGAGATACAGGCCTTCCCCCTTGTGCAGCCACCTTTAGTATAGAGATACAGACCTTCCCCCTTGTGCAGCCACCTTTAGTATAGAGATACAGACCTTCCCCCTTGTGCAGCCACCTTTAGTATAGAGATACAGACCTTCCCCCTTGTGCAGCCACCTTTAGTATAGAGATACAGACCTTCCCCCTTGTGCAGCCACCTTTAGTATAGAGATACAGGCCTTCCCCCTTGTGCAGTCACCTATAGTTCAGAGATACAGACCTCCCCCCTTGTGCAGTCACCTATAGTACAGAGATACAGACCTGGTCCCTTGTGCAGTCAGAGATACAGACCTGGTCCCTTGTGCAGCCACCTTTAGTACAGAGATACAGACCAAGTCCCTTGTGCAGTCAGAGATACAGACCTGGTCTCTTGTGCAGCCACCTCTAGTACAGAGATACAGACCTGGTCTCTTGTACTGTCTCCTCTTCCTATTGCAAAGACACAGACTTGCTACCTCATCCCCTCACAACCCTACACCCCCCTCACAGCCCTACACCCCCCTCACAGCCCTACACCCCCTCCTTCCCTGTCTCTGCCTGACCCTATGCAGTGTCAGCCCAGCAGCTTCACCTGTGTGCAGTCACGGTCTGGCGGCATCACCTTTTCTACAAAGTGCCAGGTCAGGGCGATTCTACCTGAAGCAGAATCCCCACCCCCACCCCGTCACTATATCGCATGCGCATGCGTAATCTGGAAAGCGATCTTTTGATTCAAATCAAATCAAATCAACTGTCTCTATCAACGCTGTCATTGTTAAGAGCTCCATGCAATACCACCAGGGTTCGCCATCTCTCCCAGACAAACAGACAGACAGACAGACAGACAGACAGACAGAATGGAATTTGGAATTTCTCTGTTTTAGAGATAATAAAGTATTTTGAATTTGAATTGAATTGAATTGCGAGAGACAGAGACAGAGACACAGAGACAGAGACAGAAACGAATGGCTAGTCCAAGTAGTCGACAGCACTCTGCACACGTATATGATATATATATATATATATATATATATTATATATATATATATATATATATATATATATATATATATATATATATATATATATATATTAATATATATATATATAGTTGACTTGATAAAA
The DNA here is from genome assembly GCA_030674155.1 of Stramonita haemastoma. NCBI lineage: Eukaryota > Metazoa > Mollusca > Gastropoda > Neogastropoda > Muricidae > Stramonita > Stramonita haemastoma. The sequence continues at coordinate 1,148,269 of CM060324.1, forward strand.
ACCCACAGTTCTGCTGGGCACCGCTCCCTCCAAGCACACAGTTGAGGTAAAATAGTAAAATAATGATGAGATGAAGATGAGCACAGTCGTGTTTTTATCATTATTTATATATATATATATATATATATATATATATATATATATATATATATATATATATATAGTTTTATATATTATATATACATATATATATTTATCATATTTTAATATACATATATATATATATATATATATATATATATATATATATATAATATATATATATATATATATATAATAGGCACCCATCAGTCTCGGAAGACTATGGAGTTGCGCTCTAGCCTTTAGAGTGCAAAGCCTGAGTAAGTAAGTATGGAGGGCAAGCTGTTACCCATGCAGCAGACCCCCCCTCTCCACGCCACTGGAATGATCCATTGGAAAGGTAATGACCGATACGAATGGTTCCAGTACCGTCGCAGGAGCCACCAGAACGTTGCTATACACAGACCGAGCCGCCCTGGGACTCCAACTCCCCAGTTTTTCCTCAGGGATGGTGTCTCGACATGACACTTATGTGCATGTTGGGTTTTCTATATAATAATTTTCTCATCTGCTCCTACCGGCACACGATGTTCTGCTCTTCCGAAAGGCGGAACGGGGTTTTAACGTGTGCGCAAGATGGTGTGCGTGCGTTCGCACACGGGGCCTCGGTTTCTAGTCTCATCCGAATGACTTTGACATTCAGTTTGATTTTTTCATCAAACTGGGAAGCAAGGGCGAGGCTGGGTAGGAACCCAGAAACTCACGGTTTACATATTGGCAGGCGAACGTCTTAACCATCCTGCCACCTTCCATTATATATATATATATATATATATAATATATATATATATATATTATATATATATATATATATATATATATATATATTATATATTTATATATTTATATATTTATATAACATATACATACATATATACATATATATATACATATATATGGATATATATGGATATATATACATATACATATACTTATATATTTATACATTTATATATCTATATATCTTATTAATTAATTAATTAATTAATTAATTATATATTAATTAATAGCTTGCCCTCCATACTTACTTACCCAGGCTTTGGGATCTAAAGACGAGAAACGCAACTCCATAGTCTTCCGAGACTGATGGGTGCCTACTATATGGATTAATATTTATATATATATATATATATATAATATATATATATATATATATATATATATAATATATATATTATATATCTCAACAATTCAGTAAGAAGTAGGCCTAAGCGAGCCAGTGAAGGGAGGCAGGAGAGCGACCATTGTTAGCTGTGGACACAAACCCAGTGTGTAGAGGATAGCAATATTGCCCTGACAATGCGCTGGCTGTTTGCAGAGGGCTGTGGAGAGAGGCAGGGGCCAGTTTAAGGCCTGCTCGTCTGCCCCTCCAAAAGCTGGAGAGAGTTTGACAGGCAGTGTGCCGGCTCTAGGCCTACTTGAGAACAGAAATGTATCGATTGTGATGATTGCCACCCCCACCCCACCCCCCACCCACCGCTGACAATGTGTGGTGGTGCAAACCTAGTCCTGGCTTTCCTGGGTGGCTTCACTATCTCTTTTGGGTGTGGGGGTTTTGTAAGGGGTTTGGGCAAGTTGTTACGTGCTTGAGTGCTTGCATTTTGCGCACAAGGAACAACTCACTGCATTGATATTGACACTGGTTTTTTCCATCGTATCGGAGCTAGACTAGTTTGGATGCTGTTGCTATAGGCGAAGGATGACTGAAGAGAAAAAGCAGGTGTGTTCTTGCTCAATGCCAGTCTCTCGGCTTCAATCAGCAGATGTGTGGGGCTTTGGGTTTAGCAGCATTGTGACATGCTGTGTTTAGATGTGATGGGGGATTTTCCCTTCCCACCAGGAGCAGTGTGGATTTCACACCATGAAGGATTGTGGAAAACAGGAAAACTCCCCTGTCTTTGGGACTGCAGGGTGACACTGGGAAGTAACTTTCTTCTTCAAGAAGCAAACCACTGCTGGAATCTGGGGCTGTACTGAGAATGACCTTACCATCAGGGATGCAAACGTAAGTATTGTGAAGATTTAGTTTTAATATTCTTCTTGTCTCTTGTGACACATATCATTTCATAATAAATAGCTATGTTTTCTTTTCTTCTGTGACACATACTGTTATGTAATCTATAAGCTATGTTCTCTTTTCTTCTGTGACACATACCATTTCATAACCTATAATCTATGTGCTCTTTTCTTCTGTGACACATTTTTATATAATCTATAAGCTATATTATCTTTTGTTCTGTGACACATATTTTTATAATCTATAACGCTATATTATATCTTTTGTTTCTGTGACACATATTTTTATAATCTATAAGCTATGTTCTCTTTTCTTCTGTGACACATACTGTTATCTAATATATAAGCTATGATCTCTTCTGTTTCTACCACAATACTTTTTTTGCATCGACTAGAGTTTATTCATCAGGCCAACTGATGTTTGAAAATCTTTAGCAAGCCGGCAAAAACATGTTATCTATCAAGAAACACTTTGTTGTTTAGTTGATACCAAATGTAGGACCTAATTGGAAATGCATTCTTAATAATATCACAAATACTTTTGTGTGGAATGGATTGACACAATTACAAACAGCATTAGCTTACTTAAAATGTTGGTAAAAAAAGAAAAAGCGGCTTCGATTATTTTTTAACCAAGAAAAAGTAGCAGATAAGAAACTCTAAACTACAGTATCCAAACCCTTTTCATCTTCTTTTGTTGATTCCTTCTCTATTTTGCAAAGTAGGTTACCGGTAATATAAGGTATACAAGGTATACCAGTACACCAATACACCAGGTATTAGCTCGAGGCTTTGTCAGCTTGCTATTCATGAAAACAAGGCACTAGCTCAAGGCTGTGTCGGCATACCATTCATTTCTTTTATTAACACATTGTTGTCTTTTCATCACATCTTCTGCCTTTTCCCAGTCTAACAATAGCACAAAAGGGTTTATTTAGTGGAAAAACTAAGGAATGTTATCTATATTATACAATAATAATCATGATTATATAAAGCCCTGAGGAAGTTTAAAGCAAGCAGTGCATTTATTCATTTATTTTATCTATTCTTTTATATCGATGATAATGGAATAAGCACTCATGTGCTTTTTACATCCAGTCCCCGTGTGTATGCAGCTTGTAAATCTTGTCATCTGTTCCCACCGGCACACGATGGCCTACTCTTACGAAATGGGAACAGGATTTAACGTGTGCGCAAGATGTTCTGCGTGTGTTCGCACACAGGGCCTCGGTTTATAGTCTCACCCGAAGGACTTAAAACGATGTGCATCATATTGGATATCAATATTGGTATTCATACGTAATTAGCTTTCTAGCTCATTGATGCACTAGTTTTTAGGCTGAAACAAGAACAGCTGGGATGTTTCTTACCTTTGTTTCTGGCTGTTTGCAATGCTTGTGCATGGGGGTATGGCATCACCATGCACGATAATAACAATGGTCATTGTACAGATGTACGATGATAACAATGGTCATTGTACTCATGTACGATAATAACAATGGTCATTGTACAGATGTACGATGATAACAATGGATCACTGTACAGATGTACGATAATAACAATGGTCATTGTACAGATGTACGATAATAACAATGGTCATTGTACAGATGTACGGTGATAACAATGGATCACTGTACAGATGTACGATAATAACAATGGTCATTGTATGTACAGATGTACGATAATAACAATAGATCATTGTATGTACAGATGTACGATAATAACAATGGATCATTGTTCAGATGTACGATGATAACAATGCATCATTGTTCAGATGTACGATAATAACAATAGATCATTGTTCAGATGTACGATAATAACATTGGATCATTGTTCAGATGTACGATAATAACAATGGATCACTGTACAGATGTACGATAATAACAATGGATCATTGTACGATAATAACAATGAATCATTGTACAAATTGGCAGACATCGTGAACCAGAGGTAACGCACCTGCCTAG
>CM060324.1:1154832-1157332 GCA_030674155.1 Stramonita haemastoma
ACTCGTTCATCCATCACAGCCACATAAACCCCTACCTGTTCCTGTCAGGCATGATGATTTCCTCCTGCCTCGACCTCTCCGCGCCCTGCCGGCCCTGTGTGGCGGTGTGGGCAGTGACTGCCACTGATGCCTGAAAACGGGATTGCTTTTCCTTCTGCCCTGTGGCCTTTTTCCTGCCTCACTGATCCAATTGGCTTCATATGCTCTAGGGCCAGTGGACGAGCAGCCGTTGTTCGTGTTAGTCTTTCCTAGGCTGTGTTGTTCCGTTTGGTTAGACTTGTATCGACAGCCTTCAGAGAGCAGCTGAGCGTGTCCTTACACCGCTTTCTCTGACCTCCCTGGGAGCGTTTGCCATGCTTGAGTGTCTGGGCCCTGCCATGGCTTTCCAGGCAGGCAGTGCAGTGTGAAGTATCGCTTCAATCCTTTACAGGTGTGGATTGCAAGGCCAAAGGTTTGCAAGCTTGGAAGAGCTCGCTAACGCTGCCTGCTGACTGCTTCACTCTGCAGGCTGTCTGGAAGGTGCAGTCGTCTGCAAACTACACGTCACCTGACTGGATCTGGTCAGGTTTTGTTTTTTTCTTCCATTTGTTAAACCTCCTCATGTGGAAGAGAAAGCCATCAGTGCATTAACTGCATTAATTCCCACACCGTCTTCTTTGAAAGCATCGGCGAGCATGACTAAGGACATGTGGCTGAATAATGCTTGGGCAAGGACACATTCTTGTTCAATGCTGTTAATGACAGAGAACATGGCTGAATAATGCTTGGGCAAGGACACATTCTTGTTCAATGCTGTTAATGAGAGAGAACATGGCTGAATAATGCTTGGGCAAGGACACATCCTTGTTCAATGCTGTTAATGACAGAGAACATGGCTGAATAATGCTTGGGCAAGGACACATCCTTGTTCAATGCTGTTAATGAGAGAGAACATGGCTGAATAATGCTTGGGCAAGGACACATCCTTGTTCAATGCTGTTAATGAGAGAGAACATGGCTGAATAATGCTTGGGCAAGGACACATCCTTGTTCAATGCTGTTAATGAGAGAGAACATGGCTGAATAATACTTGGGCAAGGACACATCCTGATTCAGTGCTGTTAATGAGAGAGAACATGGCTGAATAATGCTTGGGCAAGGACACATCCTTGTTCAATGCTGTTTATGTTAGAGAACGGCTTCGCATTGTTGCAGTTGTCTGTGACCTTGGCTAACGTGCCAACGTTCGGATGCCGGACAATGCTGACCAATTCTGATTGACCCCTCACCGCCGTGGCCCCCCAGGGTCCACACTGCTGACAAGATCAAAGGCCCTAGTCAGGCCAACACTAATGTGGGGCAAAGGCAGACATTATTTTTCTCCTGGACACTTTTCTTGGAGCTATGAAGCTGTAACGAATCATGTGGATGCTTCCTCGTAGTATGGCTCTTTCTCATGCCATGTTGGTGTTTTCTGGCAGTAGACCCTGTTCCACATATATGAGAAGACAGTAAATGTGTGTGGTGTGTGTGTGTGTGTGTGTGTGTGTGTGTGTGTGGTGTGTGTGTGTGTGTGTGTGTGTGTGTGTGTGTGTGCGTGTGTGAATTCAAAAGATTCAAGATTCAAAATATTTTATTGCCATTTAGGTCGTGCACACTTATTTGACACAACAAAACAAACATCAGTTTTATTTTCTTTCTGCCCAAAATGATGTCCACTAAAAACATGTTGCATTCTTCTTCTCTTTTTCTCTTTTCTCAAAACATTCATTCACATATCTTATGATATCTGCTTGATAGATATCAACTATGATTATGTCGCTTAACTTATCTATATGTTTTATACGTTCTTTGTCTTTGGTTTTAACTTTTAATAACAAATTGTCTCTGAGTTCATCATATAACACACATTCATCGAGTACATGAAATTCATCTTCTATTTTGTTACAGTATTTACATTTTCTGTCCTCTCTGAGCATATTTTGGTGCCTCCCTTTCTCTATCATTAAATTGTGACAGCTTATGCGAAATTTACAAAAAGTATTTTTATGAGTTTTGTTTTTATAGTTAATTAGATATGGTTCCAGTCTGTATTCCTTGGTTACAAAATCATAAAAATTTTAGCTTTGCAAACTGTTTCTTCTGTTTGTTCCAAAATGTTTTATACATGGTCTGAAGCTTTCTTTGAACAGCATAACATCAAAAATACTCTGTTTTTTCCACACATGTTTAAAGCCAATTGTGTAAAGGATATTTCTTACTGTATTGATCCATTTATCACATGTATTCGTCTGATACAAATAATCGTATACTATTCTAATATAAGAGTTTGGTTTTGATTCTGTTAAATGAATCCAAAAGGATATTATCTGGCATACGATTTCAAGGGTCAGTGGAAATCTTCCTAATCTTCCTGTGTGTGTGTATGCATGTGTGTGTATGTGTTCACGTCTATCTATGTATCTTTGTGCCTATTATCTATCTAGCTACCTACATACCTCATACCTATCTATCTGTCTGA
>CM060324.1:1162332-1167332 GCA_030674155.1 Stramonita haemastoma
GTTAAATCCTGTTCCGCTTTTCGTAAGAGTAGGCCATCGTGTGCCGGTGGGAACAGATGACATTTACAAAACTGCATACACACGGGGACTGGATGTAAAAAAGCACACGAGTGCTTATCCCATTATCCTCGATATAAAAGAATAAATCAAATCAAATCAATCAAATCAAATCTCTAACCCCCTTCTTTATTTTAGTTGTCTGTGCCGTGGTGTCCTATATCATCATCTCGCTGCTTTTTTTCTTTTCCTTTATTTAGGCCCATAGCTCTGCCCGGAGAGAGTTGATCACTTGTGTATCTCCCTCAGGCCAGTATTGTCACTGGCCGGAGAGCGGTCAGGTGCCCATCAGCATAGCCATGACTGAGGGCAGCCGTGTGGTCTGCCGCCATCTTGGAGGGGTGGGCAAGCCAAGCAAGGCTGCTCAAAACACCTTTTTATCCGATGTTTGTCCCTGACCACTGACCAAAATTGATTTCCTATTTAAATGATTGACTCATCTCTGACCTTAGTGTTGGTCTTTTGCTGTTTTGGGATATGAGAAGGTTCTTCATTTCTATTTTACTTTATCGGGTTTTTTTTGTTAATGTGAGTACATGAAGGGTAAATCCGTGGATGTACCGTTTTCTTAGTTATTCTGTGTTGTGTGTTTTGTATATGTGTGTGTTTTTGCGAGCGCGCACGCGCGCGCGCGCGCGCGCGCGCGTGTGTGTGTGTATGTGTGCATTGTACTGCACTGCACATTTTCTTGATGATATTGCTCTTATTTTACTTTTATTGTCTGGCCTTGTAATATGCTGTGTATTGTATGTGCATGCATTTTTCCTTATTTTTGTGTGCTAGTCAAATTTTTCACGTTCATATGTAACCTATCTAAATTGATTTGATTGTACAGCGCGATGAGCCCATGTTTTTTTGAATTTGCGCTATATAAGCCTCCATTTTATTATTTATCATAATAAATTAAGAGAAAAGAGAAAAGACTGGCCTCGCTGCTGCCTTCATGCCGTGTCCAGTCCGCCATTCTATTCAGCCCTTAGCTTTCCTTGAGTGATGGGCTGGTCTTGATGTAGGTGGTGGCGTTTGTGTTGCTGCTGATGCTAATGTTTGCTTGATGAGATGGTGATGGAGGTGGTGGTAGCAGAAGCAATAGTAATAGTAGCAGCAGCAGCAGTAGTGGTAATAGTAGTAGTAGCAGCAGCAGCAGCAGCAGTAGTAGTAGTAGTAAGTAGTAGTAGTAGTAGTAGTATAGTAGTAGTAGTAGTAGTAGTAGTAGTAGTAGCATTAGCAACAGCAGTAGTAGTAGCAGCAGGAGCAGCAGCAACAGTAGTAGCAGTAGTAGCAGTAGCAACAGTAGTAGTAGTAGTAGTAGTAGTAGTAGTAGTAGTAGTAGTAGTATAGTAGTAGTAGTAGTAGTAGTAGTAGTAGTAGTAGTAGTAGTAGTAGTAGTAGTAGAAGTAGTAACAGCAGCAGTAAGCAGCAGCAGCAGCAGTAGCATCAGGGTCTTTTTATATCTCATCCGGAGAACTTTACGGAAGAGTGGAATGGTGTTAACTGCAGGTGGGGGTGGGGGTGGGGGGAATACTTTGAAATAAGGAGCAGGAAGAGTTTGGTAATGCCCCCTCCAGGCTTGGGGCATAGCTGTGATGTCACTGTGTACCGTAAGGCTGGAGAAAGAACCTGCATGGTGTGTTTTGTGTCCAGCCAATGCGCTCATTCATTTACTGCCTGCATAGCTGCTTGTTGAGCTGTATGGCTCCATCCTCAGCGGCACAAGCCACCCTGCTGATGGTCACTGCACTGCACACAGTCAGTAGCTTTGAATCTGTGGCTAGTGGCTGTGTGCCTCTGTGTGTGTTTGTTTGTTGTGTGTGTGTGTGTGTGTGTGTGTGTGTGTGTGTGTGTGTGTGTGTGTGTGTGTGTGTGTGTGTGTGTGTGTGTGTGTGCGTGTGTGTGTGTATGTATGTGTGTGAGTGCTTTTTTATTATTATTATTTTTTTATTCTTTTATATCGAGGATAATGGAATAAGCACTCATGTGCTTTTTTACACACAGTCCCTTTGTATATGCAGTTTTGTAAATAATGTCATCTGTTCCCACCGGCACACAATGGCCTATTCTTACAAAATGTGGAACAGGATTTAACATGCGTGAAAGACGTTCTGCGTGCGTTCACACACGGGACCTCGGTTTATAGGTTTATAGGTTTATAGGTTTATAGGTTTATAGGTTTATAGGTTTATAGGTTTATATATAGGTTTATAGGTTTATAGGTTTACAGTCTCATCCGAAGGATTTCGGAGGAGGGAGGAGTCGGCACTGATGTTTTAATTCCAGGGGAAAAATTCCCTCGAACGGGAATCGAACCCGGCCGTCAAATTGCGAGCGCAATGTTCTGACCACAAGGCTATCTATGTCCATCCATCCATCCATCCATCCATCCCTCCATCCATCATCCATATCCATCCATCCATCCATCCATCCATCCATCTGTGTTTGTGTGAGTGTGTGTGTGTGTGTGTGTGTGTGTGTGTGTGTGTGTGTGTGTGTGTGTGTGTGTGTGTGTGTGTGTGTGTGGTGTGTGTGTGTGTGTGTGTATGATTTCATGGAAGCATAGGTGCGAGTGCGTGCGTCTGTGTGTGTGTGTGTGCGTGCGTGTGTGTGTGTGCATGTGTTTGTTTGTGTGTTTGTATGGATGTGTGTACGTGTGCGCGCATTTTTTTGTATGTGTGTGTGCGGGTGTGTTCGAGTACGCGTGTGTGTCCGCATATATGTAGTATGTGTGTTCGTAAATCAGTCAGCACATACACACATACATGCCCACGCTTGCCTACGAGACTAGTGACTTGTGTGGCAATGAAAGGAGGTGACTGGTGATGGCAATCCCTGCTGACACCATGCACGTGCAGGCCCCAGGCGCCAGGAGTCAAGGCAGGGCGGTCACTGCTCCTCAGACATCCGCAGTGTTCGGCCTGCTCTGTGAGGCCTTCAGCCTGTGGGTTTCTTTGTCCGTCCTGTTCCACGATGACCTCCACAACAGTTTCGGGCATTGGGCAGAATTTGATTATAGTAGAGATGTCTTGCCCACAGCACCCCCACTCACTCGGCCAAGAGGGCTTACGGACAGTCAGCGTTGGAGATGTTCTCCAAAGGCCAACTAGCCCCCAGGGCTGCAGCACATAAGGACTGTGCAAGTCAGAGAGTCATATATGATCACTAAAGACTAAGCTGTAAAGTGGAATTCCATGAGTGGAAAGAAAGCCACTGATCATACAGCCTCTCACTTCGCTGCTGCCCCTGGCATCAATGGTGGATTTCTGGTTCAGCCTGGCTCTATGACTGAGTTATTTCTTCATAAGTAAGGATGTTTATAGGGGGTATCCTGCGTATGTTAGCTCAGAACGGACACCACTGAGTACTGCCACAGGGACCCAGCAGCATTGCAGAGCCACTCTGGCTAGTTGCCCAAAGGCAGCCTGACACCGCTCACCTCTGTGAATTTGTCTTCATCCTGAGGATACAGGATTTTCCTAGGTCTAATGTAAAAAAAAAAAATTAAGGATGAATTCGAACCCATAACCCTTCAGTCAAGAGACAGGCACGATAATCTCTGCACCTTGGTGACTGGTGTCTGCTTTTGACTGTCAGCAAAAGGATTCCTTCATGACATACAAAGCATTCCATGACTTGGTCCAACCCAAAGCATGATATACAAAGCATTCCATGACCTGATCCAACCCAAAGCATGACATACAAAGCATTCCATGACCTGATCCAACCCAAAGCATGACATACAAAGCATTCCATGACCTGATCCAACCCAAAGCATGACATACAAAGCATTCCATGACCTGATCCAACCCAAGGCATGACATACAAAGCATTCCATGACCTGATCCAACCCAAAGCATGACATACAAAGCATTCCATGACCTGATCCAACCCAAAGCATGACATACAAAGCATTCCATGACCTGATCCAACCCAAGGCATGACATACAAAGCATTCCATGACCTGATCCAACCTAAGGCAGGTACCTTACATCACGTAGTCAACATCCTAACAGTCACAGGAGGAATGCATGTGTATGATAAACATCGTGTGCATAAGACATCAGAAACTACACTATATCTATATCTACAGTAGGGTAATATTGTTTTTCTTATGATCATCCTTGTTTCGAAGTGGAAGTAGAAGTAGTAGTAGTAGTAGTAGTAGTAGTAGTAGTAGCACAGCAGCAGCAGCAGCACAGCAGCAGCAGCAGCAGCAGCAGCAGCAGCAGCAGCAGCAGTAGTGGTAGTAGTAGTAGTAGTAGTAGTAGTAGCAGCAGCAGCAGCAGCAGCAGCAGCAGCAGCAGTAGTAGTAGTAGTAGTAGTAGTAGTAGTAGTAGTAGTAGTAGTTAGCAGCAGCAGCAGCAGCAGCAGCAGCAGCAGCAGCCAGCAGCAGCAGCAGCAGTGGTAGTGAGGGTGGGGATGGGGTTGTGAAGGGGGATGTTTTCTGTTTATTTTGCTGCTGCTGCTGGTTCAGTTGACAGTCCAGCCAACCACAAGGGCCTTCTTGGTACTGTTATCGCACTGGAGAGAGAGAGAGAGAGAGAGAGAGAGAAGAGAGAGAGAGAGAGAGAGAGAGAGAGAGAGAGAGAGAGAGAGAGAGAGAGAGAGTATAGATGACAGATCTTAAATCTGGGAACGAGAAGCTGACGACAATTAAAGACTGTTCGTTAAAGTGTTTTTGATTTGATTTGATTTGGTTTGATTGTTCTTCGATGCTTCAATGCTGGTCTCTGCTTGTGGCTTCAGTCTGTTCAGTATAATCTTCAACATGACCTTGCTAGGGTGGCATAAGAGGCTGATTGTGCAGTCATGCTGGCACTACTGAAGATTTTCTTTCTTGGAGAGGGTGATGATGAGTGACTGGTCATTGTGTTGGCCATTTTCCTGTCTGTCAGATCTTGTTGCAGATTTTTCGAGAGCATTGATCATGGCTTCCCCTCCAGCTTGAA
>CM060324.1:1187332-1207332 GCA_030674155.1 Stramonita haemastoma
GATTGGATTGTGTGTAACTAAAAAAGAAACGGTTAATTGAGTAGCAGCTACAAGATTGGTTTGCTCGTTGTTGTGACTATGTCACTTGCTCTCTCTGACTGACTGCCGGCCGCTGCAGCCACAGAGCAATGGACTGACGCCATGGGATTGGTTTCCGGGCAGAGCAGATTGCAATCAACACGGTTACACTTTCCCTTTCTCTGGTCGCCAAGGCCCACAACTTGCAGATGGAAAAATGTCTGCTTTGTTCTAGATCCCCTGGATAGATTGTCTGTCTTTTAGTCCACAAATATCTTTTCTCTCTTTTTTTCATTCCTCAGCTAGAGCTCCGAGGTTCACCAAAGATAAAATTAATGTGTTACTTTTGCGACCGGCCTTTTTGTTTGTTTGGGTTTGTTGTTGTTTTTGTCCACGATAAAGGTCGTCGAGTCTTATTCCCACTTCTGGAATACTGTCTAAATTTTTAATATAGCGCCTGTGTGCATGTGCTTTTTGGTGGTGGTGGTGGGGGGGGGTTTGGTGGTGATCTTTCCTGGATTATTTTTAGGGGGAATCTTTGGGGTTTTTGAGGTTTTTTGGGGGGATGTCATCCATTCTTACTGGGCACAAATGACCTACTCTTGTGAAAGGGCAGAACAGGTTTATCGTGTGCACAAGATGTTCTGAGTGCATTCGCACATGGAGCAGGCCTCGATTTAAATTCTTATCCGGACTTGAAAATATCTGCATTGTTTTGTAAAATTTGGTTTAAAAGTCTGCTTTTGCCAATATGTATGTGACAGGAACATTGGTTAGCGATCATGGAAAGTGTAAACGGTGTGTCGCTATGTTTACACTGTCGTGGGTAGACATACTCACATGCAGAGTGTAGATGTGCATGCGTAAGTATGTCTGTTTGCGTAAGTGTACACGAGAATGCATTAAGTCTGGCCGCTGTGTGTGTGTGTGTGTGTGTGTGTGTGTGTGTGTGTGTGTGTGTGTGTGTGTGTGTGTGTGTGTGTGTGTGTGTGTGTGTGTGTGTGTGTGTGTGTGTGTGTGTGTGTGTGTGTGAGTGAGTGTGTGTGTGTGTTTATATTTATTCTTTTACATCGAGGATAATGGAATAAGCATTCATGTGTGTGTATGTGTCTGTCTGTCTGTCTAGTCTGTCTCTTTCCATTTCTCTGTCTCTGTCAGTCTCTCTCTCTGTTGCTCTGTCTGTCTGTCTGTCTGTCTGTCTGTCTGTCTGTCTGCTGTCTGTCTGTCTGTCTGTCTGTCTGTCTGTCTGTCTGTCTGTCTGTCTTCTCTCTCTCTCTCTCTCTCTCTCTCTCTCTCTCTCTCTCTCTCTCTCTCTCTCTCTCTCTCTCTCTTCTTCTCTCTCTCTCTCTCTCTCTCTCTTCTTCTTCTTCTTCTCTTCTTCTTCTTCTTCTTCTTCTTCTTCTTCTTCTTCTTTTCTTCCTCCTTCTTTAGTTAGAGGAGTTTATTTTTTCCTGAACTTATCCCTGATAAGGGCGGGGACTAGATGTAAAAAAAAAAGCACACGAGTGCTTATTCATTATCCTCGAAATAAACGAATTTGCCTTGCCTTGCCTTGCCTTGCCTTGCCTTGCCTTGCCTTGCCTTGCCTTGCCCCGCCTTGCCCCGCCTTGCCCCGCCTTGCCTTGCCTTGTCTCTCATCTGTCTCTGTTCACACTTCTGTGTCTGTCAGTCTCTCCAGTAAAACATGGCGGTGTTGTCTGAAACATGGCGGTGTTGTCAGACTTTCTCTCCACACTTGTTCCTGTCTTAGGAAATCTTCCACACATTTCTCTGCTGAAGCAGAAAGACACTGGTATTTATTTCATGCTTGATGGACACAACATAGGGATGATCTCTCAATACTATTCGTTGTTATGGAAATGAATGTCTCTGCTCTTGTGGCATCGCACTTTCCCCGGGGAGAGCAGTCCGAATGATACACACCCGTTGTGTTACTGGTCACCACGGTGCAATGGTTCTTGTATTGAAATAACGGCTGGAAGGCCGCGGAATCGAATCCCATAGGAGTCGTACAAGGGTCGGGGGGGGGGGGGGGGGGGAGGGGGACTCTAGCAGCTCCTACCCAATGTGAGTTTGCTATGGCTGATTGGGAAGATTGGGACCACACTGTTGGCTCCTACCCAATGTGAGTTTGCTATGGCTGATTGGGAAGATTGGGACCACACTGTCGGCTCCTATCCAATGTGAGTTTGCTATGGCTGATTGGGAAGATTGGGACCACACTGTCGGCTCCTATCCAATGTGAGTTTGCTATGGCTCATTGGGAAGATTGGGACCACACTGTCGGCTCCTATCCAATGTGAGTTTGCTATGGCTCATTGGGAAGATTGGGACCACACTGGTTGTTCGTCTATCTTACGGATACGGGCTTTGGGAGTTCAATGAAGTAGTGACCGCCATTGCACATACATATCTCCAGGCCCGTTGACGCGGGGATCTATAATTGTAATGATAGAAACATAGACTACAGCCCTGTCAAGTAGTCTCAAAGCAGGCGCACTTCCATAGCAGCATCATTACAGTCATCACCCCCATCACCATCGATCATCGACCGACAAAAGAAACTGGTCTCTGAAGCGGTGGGCCCGGATGCTCTGGTGTAGTGGTGATCTCCCTTGTGGTTTCCCTGTGCACTTCTGCTCCTTTCAGTGATGTCGTGTCCAAGCTGTAGGGGTCAAAGGTGAGGGGGAGGGGAGAGGATGGAGGAGTGTGGTGCCCACCACTCCCCTCGCTCTCTCCCTCACACTGACTCTGCCCTGAGGATGCCAGAGGCCTGTCAGAAAAAATAGCATCCCAACCTTCTGGAAATTCTGTGCTTGGAATTCCCTCTTTTCTATCCCTCTCTGCCTTGTTCTTTTTTTCCTGTCACTTCCTTCTTGTCTATTTTCTGCCCTCCTGGTCCATTCTTCTGCTTTTTCCCAGAAAGCATATAACATCGCTCTTCTCCAAATAAGGATGCGCTGAGCATGACTTGTCAGGTGCTTAAAGCCAGCGTCACACATTTTCCTCGTGGATAGACAACGATAGTTACTGTCTAAACCTTCCATGAAAAAGAAGACTCAGACTGTACTGGCTCCGCAACCAAGCTACTGAAGTCGTCGAGTAGGGATTAGTAGCTACTATTGTCATAGGGGATTAGTAGCTACTATTGTCAGTAGGGGGATTAGTATCTGTATTGTCTGTAGGGGGATTAGTAGCTACTATTGTCAGTAGGGGGATTGTATCTGCTATTGTCATAGGGGGATAGTAGCTACTATTGTCAGTAGGGGATTAGTATCTGCTATTGTCAGTAGGGGGATTAGTAGCTACTATTGTCAGTAGGGGGATTAGTAGCTGCTATTGTCTGTAGGGGGATTAGTATCTGCTATTGTCAGTAGGGGGATTAGTATCTGCTATTGTCAGTAGGGGGATTAGTAGTACTATTGTCAGTAGGGGGATTAGTATCTGCTATTGTCAGTAGGGGGATTAGTAGCTACTATTGTCAGTAGGGGGATTGGTAGCTACTATTGTCAGTAGGGGGATTAGTAGCTACTATTGTCAGTAGGGGGATTAGTAGCTACTATTGTCAATAGGGGGATTAGTATCTGCTATTGTCAGTAGGGGGATTAGTAGCTACTATTGTCAGTAGGGGGATTAGTAGCTACTATTGTCAGTAGGGGGATTAGTATCTGCTATTGTCAGTAGGGGGATTAGTAGCTGCTATTGTCAGTAGGCGGATTAGTAGCTGCTATTGTCAGTAGGGGGATTAGTAGCTACTATTGTCAGTAGGGGGATTAGTAGCTACTATTGTCAGTAGGGGGATTAGTATCTGCTATTGTCAGTAGGGGGATTAGTAGCTACTATTGTCAGTAGGGGGATTAGTAT
This sequence comes from Stramonita haemastoma, assembly GCA_030674155.1. Taxonomy (NCBI): domain Eukaryota; kingdom Metazoa; phylum Mollusca; class Gastropoda; order Neogastropoda; family Muricidae; genus Stramonita; species Stramonita haemastoma. The sequence goes on from CM060324.1 coordinate 1,191,215, forward strand.
CTGCTATTGTCAGTAGGGGGGATTAGTATAGCTTGCTACTATTGTCAGTAGGGGGATTGTAGCTGCTATTGTCAGTAGGGATGTATCTGCTATTGTCAGTAGGGGGATTAGTAGCTGCTATTGTCAGTAGGGGGATTAGTAGCTGCTATTGTCAGTAGGGGGATTAGTAGTGCTATTGTCAGTAGGGGGATTAGTAGCTGCTATTGTCAGTAGGGGGATTAGTAGCTATTGCAGGGGGATTAGTCTATTGTCAGTAGGGGGATTAGTAGCTGCTATTGTCAGTAGGGGGATTAGTAGCTACTATTGTCAGTAGGGGGATTAGTGCTATTGTCAGTAGGGGGATTAGTATCTGCTATTGTCAGTAGGGGGATTAGTAGCTACTATTGTCAGTAGGGGGATTAGTACTGCTATTGTCAGTAGGGGGATTAGTAGCTGCTATTGTCAGTAGGGGGATTAGTAGCTGCTATTGTCAGTAGGGGGATTAGTAGCTGCTATTGTCAGTAGGGGGATTAGTAGCTGCTATTGTCAGTAGGGGGATTAGTAGCTGCTATTGTCAGTAGGGGGATTAGTATCTGCTATTGTCAGTAGGGGGATTAGTAGCTGCTATTGTCAGTAGGGGGATTAGTACTGCTATTGTCAGTAGGGGGATTAGTACTGCTATTGTCAGTAGGGGGATTAGTATCTGCTATTGTCAGTAGGGGGATTAGTACCTATTGTCAGTAGGGGGATTAGTATCTGCTATTGTCAGTAGGGGGATTAGTAGCTGCTATTGTCAGTAGGGGGATTAGTAGCTGCTATTGTCAGTAGGGGGATTAGTAGCTCTATTGTCAGGGGGGATTAGTATCTGCTATTGTCAGTAGGGGGATTAGTTAGCAGGGGGTGTCTGCAGTATTTCAGTTTCGAACAGGTGCCACTGAAAGAAGCCAAAGTGAGCCAGCAGCAGTGCAGGGGCCTTCAGCTGTAGACCCAACGGCAACCTGGCATTGATAAGCTCTGTGTTGACCTCTGACCTTGACACTGCGATAGGACACGTCTTGGCAAGGTCTTGGCAGAGAGGACCTCTGACCTTGACCCTGCGATGGGACACGTCTTGGCAAGGTCTTGGCAGAGAGGACCTCTGACCTTGACCCTGCGATGGGACACGTCTTGGCAAGGTCTTGGCAGAGAGGACCTCTGACCTTGACCCTGCGATGGGACACGTCTTGGCAAGGTCTTGGCAGAGAGGACCTCTGACCTTGACCCTGCGATGGGACACGTCTTGGCAAGGTCTTGGCAGAGAGGACCTCTGACCTTGACACTGCGATGGGACACGTCTTGGCAAGGTCTTGGCAGAGAGGACCTCTGACCTTGACCCTGCGATGGGACACGTCTTGGCAAGGTCTTGGCAGAAAGGACCTCTGACCTTGACACTGCGATGGGACACGTCTTGGCAAGGTCTTGGCAGAGAGGACCTCTGACCTTGACCCTGCGATGGGACACGTCTTGGCAAGGTCTTGGCAGAGAGGACCTCTGACCTTGACACTGCGATGGGACACGTCTTGGCAAGGTCTTGGCAGAGAGGACCTCTGACCTTGACCCTGCGATGGGACACGTCTTGGCAAGGTCTTGGCAGAGAGGACCTCTGACCTTGACACTGCGATGGGACACGTCTGGGTGTGGTTCTGGCGGAGAGGTTGAAATACACGGCGTGGGAATGGCGGCACAGGAATGTCGTGGAAAATGTGGCAGAAAAAAAGCAAACAAGCAAACAAGAAAAACTAGCTGACAAAAACACTTGTTTCTTTACGTTTAGAAGTAAAAGCATAGCTTTGCTTCTAAAAATTTCTTTGGATTTTTGTGTCTGTTTCAGACTTCTTCATAACAAACTTCAGAAAGGTTCTATTATACGGCACCTTGGTTTGAATGTACGCTAACTGGCCGCCATCGTCACATGCCTCACAAACTTCAGAAAGGTTCTGTTACACGGTGCCACAGCCTGGATCTGCCATAACTGGCCGCCATTGTCACGTGACTTCCTGTGTCCCTCCCCAGACTCCCCCAACTATTTCCGGTCCTGAAAAGTGTCTGTGGTTTATGTGTGTGATGGTGACGAGAGGCCGGCTATGTAGGAGATCCCCCGACCAGTGAGCTGCTTCTAAAAGTACACTGACTGCCTGTGGGCTGAGACAGACAGACAGACAGATTGTTTATCTCTAAAGTGTACACTGACTGCCTGTGAGCTGAGACAGACAGACAGACAGATTGTTTATCTCCAAAGTGTACACTGACTGCCTGTGCGCAGAGATAGATTGTTTATGTAGGCACGAGAAATAAACAGTAGGTACTTTATTTTGTCAAAGTTAACGCCCCAAAATTCTCTTCTATATGTAGAATGTGTATTAAGTATAAGAAACAGGCTTTTATTTGTAGGTATAAATAGAGGATTTTAAAACTAATGGTGATTTTGCAATATGTAGAAGGTATTACAAGTATAAGGCAAAGGATTTTAATTTCAGGTGGAAACTGATAATTTTTAAACTAATTGTGACTATTCTATATTAAAGGTCGTGCAATTTTTGCGTAGTTTTGCAGAAGGCAAAGGCTTATAGTTAGAGGTAGAAACGGACGATTTTAAAAATAATCATGATTCTGCCTTATGTAGAAGACAACTAGTCCAAGGCAAAGGCTTACGACTATAGGTAAAAATCGATGAGTTAAAAACTAATCATGATTGGGCCAAATTGAAGATCGTGTAATTTTCAGCGGGAGTTTCATTTGGAACAAGTTTATATGACTTAAGTACTGTTATACCTTTTTGAAAAAAATGCGATGATACTCTTATTTCTAATGTAATCAGAGGGTAGCTTTCTATAGCAAATGGAAATTGAGGCCCCGTTGCCAGTTCACTGCAAACATGCTTTTATAGCAGACATACCTTGATTCCATCCTGAGATAACGGTTACTCAGTTGTGTCCTGTGTGCATTCATAATGGTGGTAGTGTACTGAAATTAGAATATATCACAATTTCAGCTGATGTTTGAGGTACTAGTGAATTACACAACAACATCCTATTAAAGAGAGTTACTGACTCTTAATTTGAATAGATAACACTCAGTGGAAAGAACTGGAGGTCTGTGTCTATCAAACGAAAGGTAACGTTCTTTCCTTGGCAGTAAAAATATTTCGCTAAAGCATCATCGTTTCAGTATTAAAAGCATTTCTTTTTGCATTGACGAATTATTCCTAAATACATGTCTTTCTCCAAAAATGAAACCCGTTTTGCTCTGTCAAGATTTGTTTGCAAAGATTGAGCTAACAGAAAGAGAGGCCAAACTTGAGGACAGTCAGACCTGACTTCGGCACAGGCGGTGTTCCGGTCACAGCTGGGGGAGGTGATGGTGCCGAGAGACATGGAGACTCTGCCCGAGTACCAGGCGGCGGTGGCGGTGTGGCGGTACTGCTCCCCGGTGCTCTTTGCGCTGGGCACCTTCGGCAACAGCATGACGGTGGTCATCCTGCAGCGCCTGCAGCGGAAGCACTGCGCCATGCCGCTCTTCCTCACCGCCCTGGCCGTGTCCGACACCTGCCAGCTGCTGACGGGACTGCTGCGCGGCTGGCTCATCTCCGTCTTCCAGGTGGACGTCAGGACGCTGAGCAGCGCGGCGTGCCGCGTGCACACGTGGCTGGTGTACTCCTCCATCCTGCTGTCCTCCTGGCTGCTGAGCTACATGACCCTGGAGAGGACCGTGTCGGTCTGGTTCCCCCACAGAGTGTCGTTGCTGTGCTCGCGGGGCAAGGCGGCGCTGGTGATCGTGGTGTCGGCGGTGGTGGCGCTGGTGGTGAACGGGCACATGCTGCTGTGGCTGGAGGTGGTGGTGCGGAACGGCACCAGCAAGGAGTGCTTCTCCTCCCACAGGGGCTACATACAGTTCATCTACGACGTGTGGAACTGGGTGGACTTCACCGTGGCCTCGCTGCTGCCCTTCTCCTGCGTGCTGCTGGGCAACCTGCTGATCGTGTGGAAGGTGTCGCTGTCCATGCGCGTGGCCAAGAAGCTGAGCTCCAGCAGCGCGCAGGACATGAGTCACCGGCAGAGGAAGACGTCGTCCATGACGGTGCTGCTGATGGCCCTCAGCGCCATCTTCTTCATCACCACCTCCCCCATCTGCGTCTACAACCTGCTGGAGCCCCGCCTCCTGGAGAGCACCCAGGACAGCGCTCAGGGCAGAGCGCGCATGAGCCTGGCGTGGGCGGTGGTGAACATCCTGATGTACACCAACAGCACCCTCAACTTCTACCTCTACTGCCTCAGTGGCGCGGGCTTCAGGAGGGAGCTCAGGCGCTGTCTGTGCCTGCCCCCCAGGGCCACCCCCTCCCCCTCCAACAACATGGACGTGGCCACCGTCACCAATCACTCCCAGGCCCATGGGGACGGTGGGGGTCACCCAGCCCCTGCTGACGGCGCGGGTCACCCTGTGCCCATGACTGCTCTGCCCAGTGCACACCCTGCTGGAGGTTTCACGGCGGAGAGGGGGAGGAAGGGGGTGTGTAATGGCGCCCACAGCCTGGGTAGGAAAGCCAGAACCAACGGCTGTGTGCTGCTCTCAGTGAAAGCCTGTGAAACGGACTTTGGGTCCGATTTCTTTGAGCAGAGCTGATTCCCCGCTAACGACAGATTCCAAGGTTGTGTGATTTTTGTTGTGCAAGGCAGGCATTGGGACAGACATAGTTTCTATTGAAACTTCCCTTTAAAAAGATAGACCATAAAAAACAGCCGATACGTGTCTTGAACAGCAGGTTTGGAAGAAAAGTTTTCAAAAACGAGATTATTGTGTTCTCCACAGGACAGCAGTCTTTGTTCCGAAAACATGTTGTGCAGTACTTTCTTACAGTTCACACGATCACTCAGACACAGGTGTCAGGTGTCATTAATTTTGGAAACATGTTGTGCAGAAGTTTCCTACAGTTCAGACATTCACACAGACACAGGTCTCAATCACATATCAAATTCATCGATATAGATCTATATTTTTCTGTTAAAAAACCCAACCTGTTTGTGTTTTGCACAGAATATTTTCGACATAAGTTAAAGAGCTAAGATAATTCTGTTGTTAAAAGGTGAAAGTCGTTTGTTCAGGGAAACAAATAAAGGTTATGTCACTCTTTTACTTGCAATAAAGGCTTTCAAACAGACATGGTTGTAATTTTAAGTTCAAACGGACCAATACAGAAAATGAAAAACAGTCAGCATGTGTCATAAATACTTTGTTTAGGACAGGAGTCTTCACAAACAGCGTTATTGTGTTATTCAAAATCCAGCAGCGTTTTGCTCAGAAACAAAACAAAAACAAAGAAAGAAACAAACAAACAAACAAAAGCGTGTGCTATTGTTTTACTGTGAAAGTCTTCACAGACATAGCAAGTAGTTATTCAAAGCTGAAAGGTATCAATATAAAAAATGTAAGCACAGCTGGACTGCGTGTTGAACAGAAAGATGGGGACAGAAGCTTTTACACCCAGGCTCTGTGTTCTTCTGCCCTGCTTCAGCACAGACACTGACAGCCATTGACAGCCATTAACAGTGTGACTGCACTAGGCACCTGCATTCAGCTGGGGAGCTTGGTGCAACCCTGAAATAGTTCCCCCATGTGACACAGAACTGTGTGAAATCATCAGACAGCCAGCAGGCCGGAGCTTGCGCAATACTCAACATGCATTGTGTCCACGATAGATTATATCACCCCAATAATGTCGGCACATAACTCCACTGATAACAATCGATTGTCGCTAATGATGTCTGCACATAGCTCCATTGATAACAATCACAACTGTAGCGATGCCTGCAACCGGATGCTGAGCAAACCCTGAAGTGGCCAGCCCCGACCTGCTGAGTGCTGCTGTTGAGGGGAGCTGTGATCACAGCCACAGGCTGTGTCCTCTGCTGTTGAGGGGAGCTGTGATCACAGCCACAGGCTGTGTCCTCTGCAGAGAGAAACAGAGAGAGGGAACTTTCATAGAAATGACAACTTAACCTTTCTTGCTTGTTCGTTTGTTTGTTGAAATTCAAAGATCCATAATACGAATTGGTGAAAGTAAAGAATTATTGATTTGCATTCCGTTTTCATTGTCTTTTCTTTTTAATTAGGGTTAACATTGTTTTATTTTTTGTTTAAGGACAATAGTTGATACATGGCTTTTTTTTCAATATTATTGACTTAAGCTTGATTCTTTTTCTTTTTCTACGAGTAGTAGTAACTGATTGGTTGGCTGGTTGGGTAAGTGGTTGGCTGCTTGCTTACTTACTTCCTTGCTTGCTTGGGTGGTTGGTTGGTTGGTTGGTTGGTTGGTTGGTTTGGTCGGTCGAGTGTGTGGGTGGGTGATTGGTTGGTTGGGTTGTTGGATTGTATGATGCTCTGTGTTATGTTGAATTCCATTGCTCTGCGTTGAGTTATTCTGTACTCTATTCTATTTCTGGCATTCTATCAAATTATGTTCTTTGAATCCTATTCTGTTCTATCCTATTCTCTTCTATTTTCTTCTGTTCTGCCCTATTCTGTCCCACTCTATCCTATTCTATTCTATTCTATTCTGTTCTGTTTTATTTTTTCTATTCTATTCTATTGAATGCCGTTGTGTGGCACAGTGCTGCATTGAACTGCTTTGTGTTGCATTGTATTGCCTTCTGTTGTGTTGTGTTGTATTGTAGTGTATTGCCTTCTGTTGTATTGTATTGTATTGTATTGTAGTGTATTGCCTTCTGTTGTGTTGTATTGTAGTGTAGTGTATTGCCTTCTGTTGTGTTGTATTGTAGTGTATTGCCTTCTGTTGTGTTGTATTGTAGTGTATTGCCTTCTGTTGTGTTGTATTGTAGTGTATTGCCTTCTGTTGTGTTGTATTGTAGGTATTGCTTTTTGTTTATGTATGTATTGCCTTCTGTTGTGTTGTATTGTGTTGAATTTTATTTAATAGTATTGCATTGTATTGCATCGTATTGTATTGTTATATTGCATCGTATTGTATCGTCTTGTGCTATATTGCATTGTATTGTATCGCGTTGTATTGTATTGTAATGAATTGTACTGTATTGCATTGCGCTGATTTGTATTACATTGCGTTGCCTTTAATTACATACATTGTATGATATTGTGTTGCATTGCATTGTAGTGTAGTGCATTCTATTGCATTGTGCCCTGTACCTGTCTTACAGTGACATTCAAATGTCTTTTTCCGCATGAAAAGTAGGTCACGATAGCATGAGCACGGAGGAGACTATAAACCAAGGCCCCGTGAGCGAACGCACGCAGGACATCTTCCGCACATGTTAAATCTTGTTCCGCTTTTCGAAAGAGTAGGCCATTGTGTGCCGGTGGGAACACATGACAAAATTTACAGACCTGCATATGCACAGGGACTGGATGTAAAAAAGCACATGAGTGTTTATTCCATTATCCTCGACATAAAAGAATATATAAATAAATTAATAAATATATGAATAAACGACGCTTAGCGTTCAGCCCTCTCTGTATGCAGACATCACTTGCATAGGTAACATACCGCATTGCACTGCAGAAGGTTAATCAGTACGTCGTATTGATTGCCTAGGCTCTTTTACGCGTGCAAGGACCAATGCATGTGATGGTCGTATAGATGGATGAATATATGTATGTATGTATGTATGTGGTGTGAATGTATGTATGTATGTATGTATGTATGTATGTATGTATGTATGTATGTATGTATGTATGTATGTATGTATGTATGTATGTATGTATGTATGTATGTATGTGTGCATGCATTTTATATATATATATATAATATATATATATATATATATATATATATATATATATATATATATATTTTATATATAATTATAAATATAGTGTGTGTCCGTCCGTCTGTCTGTCCGTCCGTCCGTCCGTCTGTCTGTAAATCTGTCTCAGTTTGTGACTCTGTGTTTGTGTCACTGTGAGTGTGCGCGCGTATACGCACGTGCGTGTATGTGTCCGTGCATATGTATAACCTTACCACCGCTAGCATCAGCACTGATCCCTGTCTGACGTCACACTGGCAGCTGAGGAGGTGACGTTATGTCTGCTCACCTTTGCTTTGTTCCCATCAGGATAACGCTGACAGAATGTGGATATCTCCGATAGGGTGCATAGATAATCCCTGTGAATGTTGCCCTTTACCCTGACGCTGATGTGATAATGGTGGTGACGGTGGCAGTGGTGGTGATTGGTGGGGGTGGTAGATATCTAGTGGCGGTCGTCGCAGTGGTTGGGGTAGGGGTGGTGGTGGTCGTAGTGGCGGTGGTGATGATGATGATGATGCCGCCATTGCTACTGTCTTTGTTGTTTTATGTTGTTGCTGATGATGGTTGAAGTTGTTGCTAATATTGTTCTTTTTATATTGTTGTTTCTCTTCTTCTTCTTCTTCTTCTTTTTCTTCTACTTCTTCTTCTTCTTCTTCTTCTTCTTCTTCTTCTTCTTCTTCTTCTTCTCTTCTTCTTCTTCTTCTTCTTCTTCTTCTTCTTCTTCTTCTTCTTCTTTTTTTCTTCTTCTTCTTTTCCCAGTCTTTCTTTTTCTTTTTGTCTCTACTTTCTTCTGGTTTCTCCACTTTTTGCCACTGACAAGGGGAAAAACATTCAAATATAAAAACATCATTTAATAAACATAGATACAACACACACACACACACACACACACACACACACACACACACACACACACACACACACACACACACACACACACACACACACACACACACACATACACACCACACACACACACACACACACACACACACACACACACAGCACACACACACACACACACACACACACACACACACACACACACACACACCACACACACACATGCGTGGTCACACGTGTGTACCCAAATACTGACACCAGCGTCTTCAGACCCCAGCACAGCAGAGGCTGAGGAAAGGCCGGCACACCCCAGAAGGGGGCATGCAGGCAGCAGAGCAAGGAAGACCTTCTTCTGGTGACACGTTTTCCATCAACGGGAATCTTTACTTTCCATCGATGAGGAAAACCCAGCACTGAAGTAGGGAGGAAGAGAATGACACATGGAGCCCCCCCCCCCCCCCCCCCCCCCACTTCCTCTTCACTGCATGTGTATCGATCTACCCAGAACAAATGATACGAACACTGAGGGACAGAGAAAAGAGTAAAAGAAAACTAAAACGCTTCAGGTCATGTCTTCATGCGAAGTTTGCGACTTGACAAGACAAGAGACAATGGCTTGTGGTGTCTGTGTTTCCTGTCACCGAGGTCATGTTAATGTTTTATTTATTTATCCTTTTATATCGAGGATGATGGAATAAGCACTCATGTGCTTTTTTCATCCAGCCCCGGGTGTATGCAGTTTTGTAAATATTGTCATCTGTTCCCACCGGCACACAATGGCCTACTCTTACGAAAAGCGGAACAGGATTTAACATGTGAGCAAGATGTTCTGCGTGCGTTCACACACGGGGCCTCGGTTTATAGTCTCATCCGAAAGACTTTTGGGGAGAGTGTAATCAACACTCCAGGGGAAAAATCCCCTCGAACGGGAGCCAGCGCAATGTTCTGACCACTAGGCTGTCCCGTCACCTGATGTGCAGCGTCACGTGCCTGTCAGCCTGCCCCTCCTCCCTGCCCCGCCTGCCCAGTTCACAGGCAGAGAAAGGCTGAAGCCTGAACACATCTTACAAGGCAGCTGAGGTACAGAGAAAGGCTGAAGCCTGAACACATCTTACAAGGCAGCTGAGGTACAGAGAAAGGCTGAAGCCTGAACACATCTTACAAGTCAGCTGAGGTACAGAGAAAGGCTGAAGCCTGAACACATCTTACAAGTCAGCTGAGGTACAGAGAAAGGCTGAAGCCTGAACACATCTTACAAGGCAGCTGAGGTACAGAGAAAGGCTTCAGCCTGAACACATCTTACAAGACAGCTGAGGTACAGAGAAAGGCTTCAGCCTGAACACATCTTACAAGTCAGCTGAGGTACAGAGAAAGGCTGAAGCCTGAACACATCTTACAAGTCAGCTGAGGTACAGAGAAAGGCTGAAGCCTGAACACATCTTACAAGTCAGCTGAGGTACAGAGAAAGGCTGAAGCCTGAACACATCTTACAAGTCAGCTGAGGTACAGAGAAAGGCTGAAGCCTGAACACATCTTACAAGTCAGCTGAGGTACAGAGAAAGGCTGAAGCCTGAACACATCTTACAAGTCAGCTGAGGTACAGAGAAAGGCTGAAGCCTGAACACATCTTACAAGTCAGCTGAGGTACAGAGAAAGAAAGGAAAAGCACGTCAACCTAAGCAGCAAATGATGGAGAAAGACAATGCTTTAGTCCAGTCCAGTCCAGTCCAAAATGCGTTGGATCCTTTCATGAAGGACAATTGTACAATTGTAGAGATCAACGCTGACTGGTACATGGCATTGCGGGAATGGTAAACAAGAAAAGAAAACCTGAACAATACATGATTGATATTTGAGACAATCCGAGAGAAAGTCAAATCAAAATTATACACATACACGCGAGCACGCACGCGCGTACGCACGTACGCACGGACGTACTCACGCACGCACGTACGCACACACACACAAACACTCTCACACACACCCACACATACATCACACTCACACTCCACACACCACACACACACACACACACACACACACACACACACACACACACACACACACACACACACACACACACACACACACATCACATCACACTCACACACACATACACTCATACTCACACACACATACACTCACACTCACACACACACATACATTCACACTCACACACACACACACATACATTCACACTCACACACACACATACACTCACACTCACACACACACATACATTCACACTCACACATACACACACATACACTCACACACACACACACACACACACACACACACACACACACACACACACACACACACACACACACACACACACACACACACCCTCCTTCACCTACATGCTCCACCCACCCTATCTGCCCAACATACCCACACAACAATATTAAAAACCTGAGTCTTCAGACATCAAGAACAAGTCAGAAATGCCACCGCCCTTTTAATGCTGTACTTCAAGGCAATTTGGCCTCCACTGCCTGCAGAAAGGATGGAGAAACAAGCGAGAGGATACACCACTGAACAAAGATGGCCTCTGCCTCTGTTGTCATGGACAGCAATGCTTACTTTCCATTCATGACAAACCCTACACTGACTTAGAGAGAAACAGAATGATGCATTGGTTCGTTCCGCTTTACCAAGTCTGTAGTGATCTACTTTTTTTTTTTTTTTTTTTTTTGGGGGGGGGGGCGGGGGAGTTACAGGTATTGAAAGTTACAGCCAGTGAGAAAAGGACAAGTTGGAGTAATGTATGCAAATGGAGTTTGAGGCTTGAGAGATGAAGGGAGAGAGGCCTGTGCTGCCTGTGTCTTTCTCTCCGCGTCTTGTGCACCATCACGCGCGCGTCAACGTTTCATCGTCACTGAACATCCTGCCAGCTAAAGAGAAAAGAAACCCTAACCTAATGAATGCAACAGGGATTTAAAGGGAAAGCAAACCTTAAACCTAATGAATGCAACGGAGATTTAAATGGAAAGGTCAGTCTGAAAGATGCCTTGACCTAAAATTCGATTGTAGGGAACAAGTTGAAATCTACATCAACGTAAAAGTGGACTTTTAAGGAGAAGGGAGTTAAAATCTGGATATATCTAAAGAAAAGTCTAGATATGCGTTTTCTATAAGTCGTCCAAAATTCATTCTGAATAATATCTGGACTTCTTTTTCATGCCTTGGGGAATCCTGGGCCTTTATTAAAAAAAAAAAAAAACACCAGAAACTTCTTGGCATAGTACCATGGACAATTCAAGCTTGTTGTATCCATCTCAAGTAGAAGTGTAAATGAAATATAAATGACATTGGCCCTTATTAGCAACTTAAAGGGAAAAGTCAGCCTATAAGTACACACATGCACTCACTCACCCACTCACACACACACACACACACACACACACACTCACTCACTCACTCACACACACACACACACACACACACACACATACACACACACACACACACACACACACACACACACACACACACACACACACACACCACACACACACACACACGTCACAATATATATATATATATATATATATATATATATATATATATATATATATATATATATATATATATTATATATATATATATATATATATCTTGATATGGTTGAGTGCTCAACCAGGAGCCGAAACTCGAGTCAGGTCAGGCCTAAAGCATGGTCCTTACTCAATAATTCCCCAAATGCTGCCTTTAAAGACTTTTATCTTAAAGTGGGTTTTTTTTTTAATCTTTGAATAACATCAATTCATTGATGAGAATGAAGCTGTAACTGGTTACCTGCACTTGTTTTCTCCACTATATTTTCTCAATTAAATGATTGGTTAAGTGGAGAATAGCATCTCTTTTTGAGATCCAAGTAAAGGCCATTTTTCTTCAACTTCTACTGACTGTACCAGCACTGAAAGTGATTGGTAATGTTTGGGTTATCATTGAAATCCACCTGGGATTAGTCTATCAGCTGGGTACGAACTTTAGGGTCTCCCTTGCATCCTTTCTTATAAAGGATCCCCGAACATAAGGCACAAAGATTCACTAGGTGCGTATTTTTGTCTATATTCAGTTTTTTTTTTACATTTTTCCAAACATATTTTCTTTCTCTTTCTATTTTCACCTTTTACTGGGAGCAGTGGTAGGCCACAGGAATATTTACCTATTCCTAGGGCTGCAATGGACACTTCTGAATTCTAAAAAGTGTCTTGACCTTACCACAGAGGGTGAGCGAGGTTGCAATCACTGCTGGGACCTCTGAAGAGTGCTCAACCAGAAGCTGAAAAGTCGAGTCAGGTCAGGCCTAAAGCATGGTCTTTACTCAATAATTTCCCAAATGCTGCCTTTAAAGACTTTTATCTTATAGTGTTTTTTTTTTAAATCTTTGAATAACATCAATTCATTGATGATAATTAAGTTGTAACTGGTTACCTGCACTTGTTTTCCTTCTCTATATTTTCTCAATTATATATATACATTTATATTTGTCATAGTAATCTTGGAAGCTGTCATTCTGGACCAGACACGGCACCTGATCAGACTGAAGACCAGCGCATGGTCTGAGCCCCTCTGTGCTGTGCCCAAAGTAAACTGACAAACTCCCATCCAGCCAGCTGTTTCTTCCTGACAGTAGACCCTTGTATCTGACAGTGAACTTTGGTATTTCGGTCATCTCTCATTTGACGTGTGGTAGAAGTTTACGTCACAGTTGACAGCCGTTAGACTAGATCACCGAAAGTTACAAACTGATTGCTGTGCAAAATCACTTGTGAATTACCGAGAAACTGACAGGGCTGTTCCTGCTCCAGCCACAGTGACACACTGCAACAACCTTCCCTTTGTATAGAAATGAGGCAAATATTACATTAATACTCCCAGAACAGACGACAGTATCAACCTTTAATCTGTCTGTCTGTCTGTCTGTGTCTCTCTCTCTCTATTTTTAAAATATATATCTATATTCCCTAATCAGGGCAAGGGCCGGATGAAAAAAGTATGTTATGCTTACTCTGTAACCCTTGAGAAATAAAGTGTATTCATTCATCTTCTCTCTCTTGATTTTTGGGCCAACTACAATGTGCATTTTGACTCACTCTCAGTCCCATACCCAAGTCCAATGCGCTGGGCCTGACTTGTCAGGCGCTTAACGGGAGCACAGAGCAAGGCATTTTCGCTCAAATAATATTTATTTTTATTTATTTATTTATTTATTTATTCTTTTATATTGAGGATAATGGGATAAGCACTCTTGTGTGTTTTTTTTACATCCAGTCCCCGTGTGTATGCAGTTTTGTAAATGTCATCTGTTCCCACCGGCACACGATGGTCTACTCTTACGAAAAGCGGAACAGTATTTAACGTGTGCGCAAGATGTTCTGCGTGCGTTCGCACACGGGGCCTCGGCTCATCCTTTGGATGAGAAATACTAGACAACAATAGTTGCTGTGTGAGTGTTCGACAAAGAAGAAACAGAAGAAATGGAGATGAGAATACCAATAGTTGATGGTCGTCTTTACTGGATATCCCAGGCCATAGGGGAGAGCCTGTCATCACAGGAGCAAACCCCCCCCCCCCTTTTTTTTTTTAGAGAGAGAGAGAATCCTGTAGACATGTGTATTTATTTCTCTGTAGAACTGCTTTTTCTACAGAGTTTTGCCAGGGGCAACTATCTTGTTGCCGTGGGGTATCTAACATGCACTGGGTGGGTGTTGCACACGGGATCTCAATTTTCGTCATATTTGAAAGCATTTAGTGTGGTGATAATTATAGCTGTATGAATAGGTTTGGTGCCTGGTTATAATTAGCAAATTAGACAGTGTTGCTGGTATCTGTCACCCCCAGGACTAAAGCAGGCCAGGATTTAAAGCCCCTTCCAGTTGTGCTGTTATTGATCTGTGTTTGTGTGTGATCAACCATTGAACTTTCATGTTGTGCTGTTATTGATCGGTGTTTGTGTGTGATCAACCATTGAACTTTCATGTTGTGCTGTTATTGATCGGTGTTTGTGTGTGATCAACCATTGAACTTTCATGTTATGCTGTTATTGATCTGTGTTTGTGTGTGATCAACCATTGAACTTTCATGTTGTGCTGTTATTGATCTGTGTTTGTGTAATCAATCATTGAACTTTCATGTTGTGCTGTTATTGATCTGTGTTTGTGTGTGATCAACCATTGAACTTTCATGCTGTTCTGTTTTCTATCTGAGTATGTGTAATCAATCATTGAATTTTCATATTCGTTGCCCGGCTACAGCCCCGAGGTTAACCTCACCAATAGTGAAATTTTGCGTATGCCACCGTTTTGCCACCATGAAGGTAGCTGCCTTCCGACTTCGGGGATGTATGCTGGGTACCTTTCGTGTTTCTGTGAGCCACCAAATGCTGACATGAACTAAATGATCTTTAACATGCATATTTGATTTTCTACATGCGTTTATACATGAATGGAATTCAGGCACTGGTAGGTCTGCACTTGAAGTTTACCTGGGAGATCTAAAAATCTCCACCCTTAATTCATCAGATGCTGCCGGATTCGAACCCACGGCTTCATGGACTCATCAGATTGACATCAAAAGTTCTTAACCACTGGGCTACACAGTTCGTCAGTCATTGTATAAAAGCTGTTTAGCCCACGTGCTGGGTTGGAACATCACAGAACCTGGGAAACACAGAGTGAAGAGACCAGCAGCACTCCTCTCACCTGATAGCAGACAGGAACTGAAGAGACCAGCAGCACTCCCCTCACCTGACAGCAGACAGGAACTGAAGTGAAGAGACCAGCAGCACTCCCCTCACCTGACAGCAGACAGGAACTGAAGAGACCAACAGCACTCCCCACACCTGACAGCAGACAGGAACTGAAGAGACCAGCAGCACTCCCCACACTTGAAGCAGAGAGGAACTGAAGAGAAGCAGCAGCACTCCCCACACTTGAAGCAGAGAGGAACTGAAGAGAAGCAGCAGCACTCCCCACACTTGAAGCAGAGAGGAACTGAAGAGACCAGCAGCACTTCCCACACTTGAAGCAGAGAGGAACTGAAGAGACCAGCAGCGCCATAATTGAGTTCTATGCCATCCAGTCTTTTCCGAACAAAGAAAAAGAAAAAATCTAGAAGAGGGGTAGACTGACGAAAGACAAAAACCCCTTTGCATGTAAAATCACAAAATATATAATGATAATAAAATACATTAGAAAAGTAAGGTCAGGGTCAGAGGGACAGACAGACAGACAGACAGACAGACAGACAGACAGACAGACAGACAGACAGACAGACAGACAAACAGACAAAGAGATCTTTGAGGATCAAGATGAAAGTTTATTCTTCCTGTGGTTCTTAAAGGTTTCAGTCATTTTCTCCTCGCCCATGGAAGGAAACTTTCCACTGTGAAAATAACCCTTAAAGTCAGAACACAAGCAGTGGGGAAATGTCTGGTCCTCTGCAAAGTTAATTAGAGTATTTAAAAAA
>CM060324.1:1209832-1227332 GCA_030674155.1 Stramonita haemastoma
TATTATCCTCCTTTTCAAAGCTTTGCTTAACTTTAACACTGTGAACATTGTCACTGCATGCGGTAAATATGTAGTTTAGATATTTGTCACTTATTGAAACTGATTAACAAATAAGCGTCTATATTGCAGTTCTGCAGCAGTTATTGGGTTAAGTGTTGAAATCTCTCACAGGCATAGGTGTCACAAAGTAGAACTTGTCAGTCATAAATGCATACAAAATCACAGGGAGCATATGACGAGTAAGAAGGAAAGCTCTTTTAAATTATTCACAAGATTACAAATATTTTTATCAAAACTCAAAACACAGTTAAGCAGAAATGACAGAAGGGATGAGTGTTATGAAAGGAGGAAAACAGAATAAAATTATGGGATATAGACAGAATCAACAACACAGAAACAGAAAGGAAGAAAAGGACAGAAGAAAATTATGGGGTATAGACAGAATGGAGAAAACATAAACAGAAAGGAAGGAAAAAACAGAAAGAACCAAAAGAGCAAAATCAAAACCAACAAACAGCAAACGATTTTTTAAAAATACATAAATATATCTATGCATTTCAGTATATTCAATAAGTTTGTCTACCAAGCACTCACACACATCATACCAACATTGCTATACCCAAACACACCGCCAGATTGTTTCTTCTGCATGGAAATGAGCCATTCTTTGCATAAATAAGTCCAACCCTTCTGCAAAGATACAGCCAGTTCTTTTGCATAGACAGAACTAAAATGTTTGTATAGAAAGACAGGACCAAATGTTTGCATAAATAAGCAGGACCAAATGTTTGCTTAGATAGACAGGACCGAATCTTTGCATAGACAGGACCAAATGTTTGCATAGATAGATAGGACCAAATGATTGCATAGATAGGACCAAACGTTTGCTTAGATAGACAGGACCAAATGTTTGCAGAGATAGACCAGACCAAATGCTTGTATAGATAGACAGTACCAAATGTTTGCATAGGTAGATAGGACCAAATGTTTGCATAGATAGATAGGACCAAATGTTTGCATAGATATACAGGACCAAATGTTTGCATAGATAGATAGGACCAAATGCTTGCAGATACAGAAAGGACCAAATGCTTGCATTCATAGGACCAACATCTTCAGATTCAGAACAATTGCATCAGCATGTACAAATCAAGGAAGAAAAATGTCTTTCTTATAAAATAAAATAAAATAGAATAAGACCCATGCATTCAAAGTTGGACTAGTATCAGCAGTCTTGATCATTCAACAATTGCAAGCATTGATAACAGTATACAACAAATGCACGAATTATTAACAATGATGGGTATTTACAATACTGTTCATCTTTACATAATATAGAAAGCTATGGCAGTGGTGTTACAAGCATGGCATGATCAAATGGAAATTAAGTATCAGTCCAGAGCTATGATTACCCACAATTAAGCTTTTGGTATCAGTTCTAGTAATTAGGGAGCTTCCCTATAAGTTAACTTTTCAGAAGGGAAAGATGGTCCAGTACATTCAATGAACAATGAAAGAGAAACAGAAAAGAGTAAAAAAAAAAAAAAAATTAATAAATGAGACAAACTAAAATATAATGAAATGAAACAAGATAAACTTCAAATAAGCCAATAAAAGTACAGAGTTTAGCATAAAGCATTTCTTTTGAAATGAAACACAGACTACACGAAAACATGAACATATACAAGATATAAGTAAACAGATGAATCGATGAATAGGCAGATATACAAATCAAATAACACATCAAAAAATGATTCTGAAACAAAAAACACAAAATTGGCAACACTCACATTTGATATAACTTACTTCCCTTTAATAAACCATTGATGGTTTTTTAGTCCTCATGTCAGAGAGAGAGAGAGAGAGAGAGAGAGAGAGAGAGAAAACAGACAGACAGACAGACAGACAGACAGACAGACAGACAACAGACAGACAGACAGACAGACAAAGACAGACAGAGAGAGACAGAGACATAGACTGAGAGAGAGAGCTACTTTTATTCACGAAAATAGCTAACAGACTCTAATACCAATATTGCCCTAGAGTCCATCTCACCTACACCAGCCAGTGGCAATAATCATATCACCAGATTCCTTCTCTCCGGACCACAGAAGCATACATGTGAACTAGCAGCACCAAGGTCACACTGTCTGTCTGCACATCTTCAAGTCACAGGCATGGACGTCCCACCCATTTCAAGACCAGCCATTTCAGGACCATCCATTTGAGGACCATCCATTTGAGGACCAGCCATTTCAGGACCATCCATTTCAGGACCATCCCCCCGTCAGCTTGTGGTAGAGTTCTACATTCAGAGACTGGCTCTTGTCCGTGGCTCTCGTGGCCAGGAAGATGTAGCCGCCGATGAACTCGTGCACAGTTTTGCAGGAGCACTCCAGGGGCGCGAAGACGACCTTCTGGTCCTCGAAGTCGAGGATGACGGTCTCGTTCTCCCAGTTGACGCGCCAGGACTGCAGCGCGCTGTAGTGCCAGGTCTTGAGGGCGTCCCCGCTGTGCAGCTCGCTGCGGATCACGCGGTTACTGGCCACGCCGATCAGCTCCTGGGGCAGTGCACAGGCAGAGGGGGTTAGGGGGAGGGTGCAGGGACATTACAGGCAGAGGGGGGTTAGGGGGAGAGTGCAGGGACATTACAGGCAGAGGGGGGTTAGGGGGAGAGTGCAGGGACATTACAGGCAGAGGGGGGGTAGGGGGAGAGTGCAGGCTGAACAGCTACAGTGAGATCGTAGCTGTTACACATAGATCTAGTTTGATAATTATGGAGAGGATGGAGATTGAACAGCTACAGATCATAGCTATCACCACCTTAAGTCAAAGCTGACCACAGAAAATATATCAATCCTATTCAAAATAGGCAAACTATGATGTGTCAGTTTTCTCCAACTCTTTAACTTTGCCATACTGTTAAAGTGTACAGCTGCTGAAATCATCATGTGAACCACTGAATGTCTGTGGTAGAATAAGATGAAACAGTGTTAAGAGCATCAAACCTCCATTTGGTTTATCATCTCTTGACTACAAAATTACTTTCACCGAATCAAAGTATGTATCCAATGGTCACATGAGCAAATAACAAGGTACATAGAAATTCTTTAGCCATCATGGTACTAGTATTTTGTTTATATGTTATAGGAATAAAACAGTATATAAATAAACTGAAAAAAGTGCAAAAAGAAAAAAGACTCGACAGAAAAGGAGGGAAAGACAGATAGACATAAAAAGAGTAGTCAAAAGAGAGGTTTTGTTTTAAACACATAATTTCCCCAAAGCGCAATGAATACAAAAGAATAAACACTGTTAAACATCTCACTCCAAGCTTTCTGCCTCCTCTCACCCCTTTTCTCCATGTCTGCAAACAAAACTGAACCATTGTCCAGACAGCAGACCCCCCCCCCCCCGCACTGCCTGACTGCCCCCTCCCTTCCCTTCCCTGTGCCCCCCCCCCCTCACCTTCATACCACACCTCTCCCCCCACCTCTTTCTTGGCGTTGGCCATGCGGACCCTGAAGTAGGTGATGCCGAAGTCGGGCAGGGACTGCCAGGCCCTGAGGTAGGCCATCTTGGCCGCCACCAGCCCCAGCTGCCGCACGTTGGCGTGAGCCTCCATCACCCTCTGCACCACCTGCACACAGCAAGCACAGGGTCACAGGGTCACAGGGGCCACAGGGATCACAGGGACAGAACCAGTGTCACGTCTACAGGCTGTGTCACACACACACACATGCATACACACGCACTCATGCATACACACATACAACACATACATATACACATACACGCATACAAACACATACATACATTACATACATTACATACATACACACACATACATACACACACATACACACACACACACACAAGTGCACATACACCAACACAACACAACACAACACAACACACACACACACACACACACACACACACACACACACACACACACACACACACACACACACACACACACACACACACACACACACACACACGCACCGGGGGAACGGATAGCCTAGTGATCAGAACATTGCGCTGGCAATTTGACGACCCGGGTTCGAGTCCAGTGGAAAAAAATTTTCTCCTGGAGTTAACATCAGTGCTGACTCCACTCTCCCCAAAAGTCCTTCGGATGAGACTTTAAACCGAGGCCCCGTGTGCGAACGCACGCAGA
Organism: Stramonita haemastoma; assembly: GCA_030674155.1. NCBI lineage: Eukaryota > Metazoa > Mollusca > Gastropoda > Neogastropoda > Muricidae > Stramonita > Stramonita haemastoma. Next base: position 1,214,016 of record CM060324.1, read on the forward strand.
ACATCTTGCGCACACGTTAAATCATGTTCCGCTTTTCGTAAGAGTAGGCCATCGTGTGCCAGTGGGAACAGATGACATTCACAAAACTGCATACACATGGGGACTGGATGTAAAAAAGCATATGATTGCTTATTCCATTCTCCTCGATATAAAAGAATAAATCAATCAATCAAACCACCCCCCCCCCCCCTCCACAAACACACCCCACACCCCACCCCACCCCACACACACGAACACTAACCGCCTTGGCTTTGAACTTCTTCAGGAACCTGGGGGCCACGAAGTCCTCAGGCTGGATGTCCACCTGGGCGGGCTCCAGGGCGGGGGCAGAGGCAGAGGGATGCTGCATGGCCAGGAAGCTCTGCAGAGCCGCCACCTCCGCCTGGTAGGAGCTGTCACACATGGTGCGCCCCTTGGAGGCCAGCTTGCAGGCCGCCATCCACCCACAGTACTGATCCTCCTGCCCGCCACACAACAATCACCACAACATCATCATCATAGCTCTTTTCCTGTGGTATGTGTGTGTGTGTGTGTGTGTGTGTGTGTGTGTGTGGTGTGTGTGTGTGTGTGTGTGTGTGTGTGTGTGTGTGTGTGTGTGTGTGTGTGTGTTCAATTTCTTTTAACGTCTTTTCACAAATTGTGATATTAGACGAAATAAAACGGAGGTCCGCTGTCAGTGGGATCTTACACTCTGTTCATGAATTAGTTTCGTGTGTGTGTGTGTGTGTGTGTGTGTGTGTGTGTGTGTGTGTGTGTGTGTGTGTGTGTGTGTGTGTGTGTGTGTGTGTGTGTGTGTGCGCGCACCAGATACAATATCCAACAAGGTTTTATGGTCTGTCTGTCTGTGTATAGCATAACATGGCTGTTTTTGTGTGACATTATTTTGTGTGACATATGTGCACTAAATACAATATTCAACAAGATTTTATGGTTTTCCTGTACACAGGACAACAACATTGTCGTTTTTGTATGGTACTACGTGTGTGCACCAGATACAATGTTCAACAAGGTTTTATGGTCTTATCTGTGTATACCATAACATTGCTGCTTTCGTATAATATTACGTGCAGAAGAGACAATATTCGAAACGGTTTTTTGTCTGTGTGTGCACAGGATAACATCGTTGTCTTTTACGGACATGTGAAATGTTATTCCACAACTAGCCTTCCCATGTGTGTTACATACTGGTGCTTACTTGCTCATGTGAAAGTATAACAACAGCAGAAACAGCTGGTCTTGCTACCCGCACGGCAACACAGTTCATTGTCTTATATTCACGTGTGAAACAATATTCAACGACAGCAACAATCGGTATTTCTGTCTGTGTGATACGAATGATGTTTCATATGTTTCTTTTATATTACTATTCCTCGGCTACAGCTCCGAGGTTCACCAATGGGGACAGTTTGTGTATGCCACCAAGTTTTATCGCATTCCAACTTTGCGGATGATATGTAAACATGACACCAGTGTGTATGCATTAAAAAAACCTGTCATCCATTCCCACCGGCACGCGGTGGCATACTCTTTTGAAAGGCAGAACGGGTTTTAACGTGTGCGCAAGATATTAATAATAAATAATAATAAATGGAATTTATATAGCGCTATATCTTGCAAAAACAAATCAAAGCGCTTGCATTCAACCAATTCTTGCGCATGCAGCCAACAACAATTAAATTTTTAACGAAGTCAATGCACACACACACACACACACACACACACACACACACACACACACACACACACACACACACACACACACACACACACAGAGTATAAACACACATAGAGTATAAACACTAAATATTCTGCTTGCAATGGCCAACAGGACATCGATTTATTGTCTATCCGAAGGACTCTATAATTATACTGTATAAGGTTGCACTCATCAACCGACCAACCAGTGCAAGAAAGGAAATAATGAAGAAAGCAGGACGGCAGAGAGGACAAAGGGAGCACACAATAATACCCCTGTGTTATTTTAAAGCAGGATACAGGGACTGACTCACGGTGTCAAAGCTGTGTTATTCTAAAGGTGGATTACAGGGACTGACTCACGGTGTCAAACCTGTGTTATTCTAAAACATAATACAGGGAGTGACTCACGGTGTCAAACCTGTGTTATTCTAAAGGTGGATTACAGGGACTGACTCGCGGTGTCAAAGCTGTGTTATTTTAAAGGTGGATTACAGGGACTGACTCACGGTGTCAAACCTGTGTTATTCTAAAGCAGGCTACAGGGACTGACTCACGGTGTCAAACCTGTGTTATTCTAAAGGTGGATTACAGGGAGTGACTCACGGTGTCAAAGCTGTGTTATTTCAAAGCAGGCTACAGGGACTGACTCACGGTGTCAAACCTGTGTTATTCTAAAGGTGGATTACAGGGAGTGACTCATGGTGTCAAAGCTGTGTTATTCGAAAGGTGGATTACAGGGAGTGACTCACGGTGTTCAAAGCTGTGTTATTCTAAAGGTGGATTACAGGGACTGACTCACGGTGTCAAAGCTGTGTTATTCTAAAGGAGGATTACAGGGACTGACTCACGGTGTCAAAGCTGTGTTATTCTAAAGGTGGATTACAGGGAGTGACTCACGGTGTCAAAGCGGAGGCAGATCTCACTCATGCCGTCCTCAGTGTCGCTGTCAGGCACAAACAGCTTGATGCCGTACCGCTTGCTGGCCAGGTTCACGTCTGGCTGGATCTCACAGCCTGCACACACACAGGCACACAGGCACACAGGCACACACACAGGCACACAGGCACACAGGCAGGCACGTGTGGGCAAACAAACACACACACACACACACATTCACACACACATACATACACACACACTCACGAACGGACACATGCGCACGCACGTTCGCACGCACAAAGACACACACACAACGCGCGCGCACAAACAAACACACACACACACGCACACACACACAAAATTACCGATGAGAATACACGTGTTACCCTGTGAACAATTGTAAGATTACAATTACAGTAATTGTCCCTCCTCATAATGTGTAAAAAATATGAGAACAATCCTTTTAATGACAATGATTCAGTCTAATTGTTGAACTATTAGCGAGTTCAGATACATCAATGAGAGTGGTTTATTATGTTCAACAAAAGATTTATGAGATGAGAACTGTCAATGAAAGTGGCTTCTTGTGATCAGGATGCTTTGTCGGGTGAAAATTATCAATAAAAGTGCTTCATTATACAGTGTGTGTGTTATGAATCATGAGTGACAGCTTCTCATGATCAATGACCGATTTATCAGGATAGACTCATTCCGGAGTGGCTCATTATGATCCACAAGTAATCTGTAAATTAATTGTTTGCCACTATGGCCCTGAAGCAGTATGTGGTGAATAATGAGTAAGGAAAGCAATGCTATCAGTCATTCCTGTATAAAGTTAAGCAAATTCTATCTTCCACATTATCCTATTCCTTTCCTCATCAGATTCAAAGAGTTGCATCCCTTCACTTCAGCTTTTCGGGCAAAACAGACTGAAAACTTTGTTTGGAGCACTCCCTGATTTCAACTTACAAAATGTTAACTGTAAAAGCTAGGAATAGCTCAGTGTTCAGAGCACTTGCCATCCCCAAGCTAAGGTAAAGCAGCATTGAGCTTGGTTACCCAGGGGATGATCGACTGTTTGTGCGACTTTGCTCCTGTACAGTTCCCCAGTTGTAAATGAGTACCCACCCTCTTTAGGGTCAGGGAAGGAAAAGCAGCAAGGGAGAGGAGATGGACATCGCCCTCAAGATGCTGGCCCCTGGAGAAGCTGAGGTCTCTGACACCTTGCTCCTTACACGACCACATAGGTTATGAGAACACTTTAACCTTTTACCTGAGACTGATGGTCATTAAAATGAGCATAGCCAAAAGCTACACATGTATTTCTTTCTTTCGCATTCTTTCTTCTCCCTCACCTCGGACATTGATCTTGGACACGGGCTGACCCGTGGCCTCTTTCTGACTGCGGTAAAAGGCCAGGTGGGTGTCCTTGAAGGTTGTCCAGTAGGTCTTGTAGCTCTTCAGGGTCAGCTTCTTGGGCCTGTCACAGTGCACACACACACACACACACACACACACACACACACACACACACACACACACACACACACACACACAGCTGAGTATTGGAATTAACTGTCATAGTGGACACACAGCTGAGTATTGGAATAAACAGGTCTGACGTCACAGTGAATAAAGAACTTATTATTAGACAATAAACGGTTTATGTGTAACTTGGTGAATCTGTCCATTGATTGAGGGAAGGGGAGAGAGAGAGAGAGAGAGAGAAGAGAGAGAGAGAGAGAGAGAGAGAGAGAGAGAGAGAGAGAGAGAGAGAGAGAGAGAGAGAGAGAGAGAGAAGAGACAGAGACAGAGACAGAGACAGAGAGACAGAGACACAGAGACACAGAGACACAGAGACACAGAGACACAGAGAGAGAGAGGGGGGGGGGCAGTGTAGAGTGAACAGTCCTTTCGGACGTAAAACCTCAGTAGGAAAACTGAAAACTCTCTCTGTCTCTGTCTGTCTGTCTCTGTCTGTCTGTCTGTCTGTCTGTCTGTCTGTCTCTGTCTGTCTGTCTGTCTGTCTGCTGTCTTCCTGCTCTGTCTCTCTCTCTCTCTCTCTCTCTCTCTCTCTCCTCTCTCTCTCTCTCTCTCTCTCTTCGATGGTTTATGTAACTTTTTTTTTCTTTTTATCTTATTTTATTTTAGTTTTAGTTTTTATTGGTAGTATCTCTCCCCCCCTCCAATAAGGATATTAGTTAAATTCCCCCCCCCTTTTTATATACAAATGTATGATTTATATCACATGTATAACTTTTGACAGATGGTGGTGGATTGATGTTTTCAGTTGTTTATTTCATCTTATTCTCTTGTTTGCTCCTTACCTATTAACACTTTTCTTTTCTTCCATAATCAAAATCTTTTTATTGTGACTTCTGATTTTGTCTTTTGAACGAGTGCATTTTTATTACTTTACCATATATAGTGTCCTTATTCTTGTGTGTTGTTTGGTACTGCGTAAAGTTTATTGTTTAGTATCTTTTCAACTTGATGTATCCCTGAAAAGGGCGGGGACTGGATGTAAAAAAGCACACGAGTGCTTATCTATTATCCTCGAATAAAATACTTTGCCTTGCCTTGCCTTGCCTTGCCTTGCCTTGCCTTGCCTTGTGCCTTGCCTTGCCTTGTCTCTCTCTCTCTCTCTCTCTCTCTCTCCTCTCTCTCTCTCTCTCTCTCTCTCTCTCTCTCTCTCTCTCTCTCTCTCTCTCTCCTCTCTCTCCCCTCTCTTTATAAATCTCTCTCTCTTAAAAAACAGGTAAATGTGTCCCATAACCTAGGTGGTCGTAGGGGAGCGAGGCGTCTGAGACCTCAGCTTCTCTAGGGGCCAGCATATCGAGGGCGGAGCCCATCTCATCTCCCTCGCTGCTTTACCTTCCCTGACTGTAAAGAGGGCAGGTACCCATCTCTCTCTCTCTCTCTCTCTCTCTCTCTCTCTCTCTCTCTCTCTCTCTCTCTCTCTCTCTCCTCTCTCTCTCTCTCTCTCTCTCTCTCTCTCTCACTTCTCGTTACAGCACAGACCAACTCAACGCTGAAGAGAGTAACACTAGAAAGCTTGACGTTACTCTGAGCAAAACAGCCCAACAAGCCTGGTGGCACCAATCCAATCCAATCCAATGATGTTGCTTAGAGCCCCGCCGACCGCACAGGCCATATCGGGGCTGTCACCACGTCACATTTTAAAACACGTATTAAAAGTGTGCGACTATGTACAGTTTAAAACGAGGTGTAAAACCAGCTCCACTGTCCTTGCTTGTATGGACGCCCTGGTCACCCTAAGGGTCAGCCCAGGACGGCCCCCTGGGGGTGCAGGCGGCAGCCTCTGACCTGAAGAACTTGACGAAGTCTGCCAGCTCGGGCACAGTGGTGATGTCTCCCGGGTCGGACACGGTGGCTCCCTCCAGGGAGCTCTGCAGGTCAGCCAGGGCCTCCCCAACCTCGTCCTTCTCCACCGGCAGAGGGCCGGGGCCGTTCCCGTCCACGCTGTCGTTCTGAGGAACGTCTGTCTGCAGCTGCACCTGGAACTGTCAGCGGATGAGAGTATTAACCGAGGCCCCGTGTGTGAACACACGCAGAACATCTTGTGCACACGTTAAAATTCTGTTCCGCCTTTCGGCGGAACAAAAAACCACCAGCATGCACACAGCTGTCGTGTCTAGACACCATCCCTGAGGGGAAAAAAAAATAATAGGTAGGCGCTGCACTTGTGGCGACGCGCTCTCCCCGGGGAGAGCAGCCCGAATTTCACGCAGAGAAATCTGCTGTGACATAAAGTGGTACAAAATAAAAAATAAAATAAAAAATAGAAATTTCTTCTGTCTCTTCTCCCTCCTTCAACGCTCAGACAGCAGCTGTCTGTGTCTGTGTGTGTGCTGCATCAGCCAAATGCACAATGCCTCACGCTGCCGCTAAGCGCCTGACGGGTCAGACCCAGCCTATCTGACTTTGGCATGGGAGAAAAATGTTCCTTTTTAAGACTTTCTGGGGAAAAAAGGCAGGAAAATGGACCAAGAAAAGAAGAACATAGAAAACAAAGCGGTGACAGGAAAAAAAGGAAGAAGGCAGAAACAAAGAGAGGGAGAGAAAAGAGGAAATTGTAGCACTGAATTTCTAGAATGTGGGGATGCTATTTATAGTGACAGGTCCCCCGGCACCACCAAAGGGGAGAGGAGAAGTGTAGGGGTGAACACAGGGGAGGTAACTGTGGAGGGCAGTTAGCGGACGGAGCAGTGGCCATCGGTTTAGCTGGCTGAGATGTCCCGTCTGTCTGATAGGAACAAAATTAACTGTCCTGGGTTTCCTCTCTTCTCTGTGTCTACCTAGCCTGTATGAATGTCTTCTGTCTCTGTATGTGTTTCTTTCCCTGTCTGTCTGTCTGTCTGTCTGTCTGTCTGTCTGTCTGTCTGTCTGTCTGTCTGTCTGTCTGTCTGTCTGTCTGTCTGTCTGTATGTATGTATGTATGTATGTATGTGTGTCCGTTCTTTCTATCTGTGTGCCTACCTGCCTACCTGTGTGTGTAAGAGTGTGTGTGTGTGTGTGTGTGTGTGTGTGTGTGTGTGTGTGTGTGTGTGTGTGTGTGTGTGTGTGTGTGTGTGTGTGTGTGTGTTTATTTGTGTGTGGGAGTCTCTCTCTCTCTCTCTCTCTCTCTCTCTCTCTCTCTCTCTCTCTCTCTCTCTCTCTCTCTCTCTCTCTCTCTCTCTCTCTCTCATTCTATTTTAGGGGGGTGTTTGACCTTTTATTTATAAACATTTATAATAAACATTTTTAATCAATTAATATGACAACAGACAAGGCAGACAGAGAGACAGGGCAGACATACAAAAATACAGACCAGGTAAACATACAGACAGACAGACCAGACAGACATTCAAACATACAGACAGATAAGACAGTTAAGACAGACAGACAGGCAGACAGACAAAACCAACAAATAACCAGACAGGCAGACAAGACAGGCAGATAAGACAATCAGACAAGGCAGACAGACAGACAAGACAAACAGACAGGCAGACAGACAGACAAGACAAACAGACAGACAGACAGAGGTTCAAACCTGCAGAGCCGCAAAGACCATCATCTCTTCCTCCGTGCAGTCCATCTCCTCCGAGATGAGGGCCCACTTGGCCTGGTGGTACAGCTGGTTGATCCGCACAGCGTCATACTGCAGACAGTAACACACATACATACTGCAGACAGTAACACTTGTATTTGTATTTTATACCACTTTATGTCACAGCAGATTTCTCTGTGAGAAATTCGGGCTGCTCTCCCCGGGGAGAGCGCGTCGCCACAAAAGCAGCGCCTACCCATTTTTTTTTTCCTTTTTCCTTTTATGCAACTGTATTTGTTTCCCTGTCAGAGTGGCTTTTTTCTACAGAATTTTGCCAGGGTCAACCCCCTTGTTGCCGTGGGTTCTTTTACGTGCGCTAAATAGTAATGTGTAACACACCGGACTTCGGTTTATCGTCTCATCCGAAAGACTAGCGTCCAGACCACCACACAGGGTCTAATGGATGGGGGAAATGTTTGGGGCCCTAACGGGATACGAACCACCGCACACTGCGACCCGGACTTTTTGCTCTCTAGGCAAGGCGCGTTACCTCTAGACCACCGATCCACAGCCACAGGGCATGCCCCTCACATCACCAACATTACCACCAACACAAAGGAATGCACATCCAAGACAGGACAAGAATAACACGAGAAAAAAGGATGGTGCTGTTCTTCTGATGACGGCATGTGCTCTCCCCTACAGAGAGAGAGAGACAGAGACAGAGACAGAGACAAAGACAGACAGACAGACAGAGACAGACAGAAAGACAGAAAGAGACAGACAGAAAGACAGACAGACAGAAAGAGACAGACAAACAGATAGACAGACAGACAGACAGACACAGAGGCAGACACAGAGAGACAGACAGACAGACAGAGTCTGACAGACAGAGAGAGACAGAGGCAGACACAGACAGACAGAAAGACAAACAGAGACAGACAGACCGATAGAGAGACCGATAGAGAGACAGACAGACAAAGACAGAGACAGAGAGACAGAGACAAAGAGTGAATGAGACAGAGACAGAGAGAGAACTAGAGAGTATTATGTTCAGGAACAGAACAACGGAAAACCCTCGACAATCCTTATCCGCTACATAACATCCGCTATAGCACACACACACACACACACACACACACACACACACACACACACACACACACACACACACACACACATACACATGCACACACACATACACACACATACACACATACACACATACACACATACACACATACACACATACACACATACACACATACACATATACACACACATGCACACACATATACACACATGCACACACACATGCACACACACACGCACGTACGCACGCACGCGCACACGCGACCTTCTGTATAGTGGAAGCTCTCACAGTAAGAGGATGGGGTGAGGAAGTCCAGTCCCCATGTGTGTATAATAATTAGTATTCCTATAGTGGCGGCCTGTTCTCCACCACTGCAGTCAGTGTCAAGTGTGGCTTGTAAATGAAGGTGTCTGATAGACTGATCTATATACACCAAGCTTTGGTGAGGATCACAACAGTAAAGTGTAGGTTGTAAATGAAGGTGTTTGATTAACTGATCTATATACACCAAGCTTTGAACAGTCTAAGGATCACAATAGTAAAGTGTAGGTTGTGATTTAATGTGTCTGATAGAATGGTCTTCATGAATCTTTGGTTAAAGTTTAAGCATCACATCTGTTGTAAAAAGCTCTTGTGATTGTAAATGGCACATTTGGTACAATGGAGCAACTTCGCTGTGACTTTAATACAACTGAACTGTCCACTCTCGATAAATTCCACCCTGTTAAAAATGAACACGACTTGGAAAGCACTGGCTTGGTAGAAGGAAAACTCCACTACCAATAGAGTTTGATTTCAAACTGAATTGATTTTCATTGGTGTATTTTCTATGTTAGCTGGTTGATCCATTGATTTCATGGTCGGCTGGTTGATTGCTTGTCTGTCTTCTTCTGTCCATTTCATTTTCTGATTTGTTTCTTTTCGGATCTTTCTTCCTTTCCTTTTTCAGAGTAAAATGTCGCTTTCTTTTTTGTTTTGTTTGTTTCGCTATGTTGTTTTTTGTTGTTGTTGTTGCTTTTTTTTTTGGGGGGGGGAGGGGGGGGTATTCGCGTATTTGTTTTTGTTTATTTGTAAGGGAAAGATGCGGGGTTGGGGTGGTGGTGGTTATTGGTGGGGGGGGGGGGGGAGAGAGAGAGAGAGAGAGAGAGAGAGAGAGAGAGAGAGAGAGAGAGAGAGAGAGAGAGAGAGAGAGAGAGAGAGAGAGAGAGAGAGAGAGAGAGAGAGAGAGAGAGAGAGAGAGAGAGAGAGGTGTTATCGAGATAAATAACACCCTATTTATCGCTGGGGGGTTAAAATTGAGGGATGGGGACAGACTCCTATCCCAGCACCTAGTGTAAAGAACGGAGTGTGGCGGTGGTGTAATTGTAGAGTGCAGTGGGGGGGGGGAGGAGTGTAGAGCATTGCTGGCACATTACTCACTCTGCTCCACACAGAAAGCAAAAACCCCCACCACCAAAAACACAACCACAACAAAAAGAAGGAAAGGGGTGATCACTAACTGGAGTAACAACACGTACTGTGTGGTTATAGGTCTTTTCTTAGTTTACTCTCTCTTTTCTCTCTCTCTCTCTCTCTCTCTCTCTCTCTCTCTCTCTCTCTCTCTCTCTCTCTCTCTCTCTCTCTCTCTCTCTCTCTCTCTCTCTCTCTCTCTCTCTCCCCTCTCTTCTTCTGTCTGTCTGTCTCGTCTCTCTCTCTGTCTCTCTCTGTCTGTCTGTCTGTCTGTCTGTCTTCCTGTCTTCTGTCTTCTGCTCTGTCTGTCTATCTGTCTGTCTGTCTGTCTGTCTGTCTGTCTTCTGTCTGTCTGTCTGTCTGTCTGTCTGTCTGTCTGTCTGTCTGTCTGTCTGTCTGTCTGTCTGTCTGTCTGTCTGTCTGTCTGTCTGTCTCTCTCTTCTTCTCTTCTCTCTCTCTCTCTCTTCTCTCTCCTCTCTCTCCTCTCTCTCTCTCTCTCTCTCTCTCCTCTCTCTCTCTCTCTCTCTCTCTCTCTCTCTCTTTTCTTTCTTCTTTCTTTCTTCCTCGCTTTCATCAGGGCAAGGGCCAGATAATACAAAGTTTGTTAATTATTATCTGTAACCTTTGAAAATTAAAGCTTATTCATTCATTAATTCATTCATTTTATTCATTCATTCATTCATTCTTCCATTCATTCGTTCATTCATTCACTCTTATTCATTCTTTATTCTCTTGTGCTGAAAACTCCCACAGACTTCACTACTCACCCTGGGGTTGAGGTCATAGAAGCTGAAGAACTTGAACCTGAGCATGATGAAGTCGTTCTCCTGCACACCTTGCTCCATCAGGGACCGGGATGAGTCCAGCCACCTGCACCGCGGGGACAAACAGGAAGGTCAAGGTCAAGGTCAAGGTGTCTCATAACCTAGGTGGTCGTAGGGGAGCGAGGCATCAGAGACCTCAGTTTCTCTAGGGGCCAGCATATTGAGGGCGGTGCCCATCTCCTCTCCCTCGCTGCTATACCTTCCCTTACCCTGAAGAGAGCAGGTACCCATTCACAGCTGCATGAACTGGGGGACTGTACTGAAGCCAAGACGCGCAAATGGTCACCCGTCCATTTGGTAACGATGCTCAGTGCTGCTCAAGGTCAGCTTGGGGAAAGGGAGTGCTCAGACCGCTGAGCTAACCCGTACCCACTATGATATACATGTGTGTGTGTGTGCGTGTGCGCGTGTGTGTATGTGTATGTGTGTGTCTGTGTGTGTCTGTGTGTGTGTGCATGTGTGTCTGTGTGTGTGATATAAAAGATGATCACACACGCAAGCCAAACATCACACACACAACACACACACACACATTCACACACACACAACACAACACAACACAACACACACACACACCACCACCACACCACCACCACACACACAACAACAACAACACAACACAACACAACACAACATACCACAACATACCACACCACACCACATACACACAACACACATCACTCCCCCCCCACACACACACACTCTCTCTCTGTCTCTGTCTGTCTGTCTGTCTGTCTGTCTGTCTGTCTGTCTGTCTGTCTGCTTCTGTCTGTCTGTCGTCTGCTCTTCTCTCTCTCTCTCTCTCTCTCTCTCTCTCTCTCTCATCCTCTCTCTCTCTCTCCTCTCTCTCTCTCCTCTCCTCCCTCCCTCCCTCCCTCCCTCCCTCCCCTCCCCTCCCTCCTCCATCCTCCCTCTCTCTCCCTCCCTCTCCTCCCCCCTCCCTCCCCCTCCCTCCCTCCCTCTCCTCTCTCCCCTCTCTCTTACGCGCAGTTGATGCGAGCCTTTTCCTCCAGGTTTTTGGGCCTGAAGAGGAAGGGGAGGGCGTCCTTGCTGGCTACATGCGGACTGCTGGCCAGAGAGGCCTCCAGGCTGTTCTCGAAGGACAGGTTGTGGGCGGACCCCGGGGACAGGCCGTTGAGGGAGCTGTAGGTGGGGATGGAGAGGGAGGTGCCGCCGCTGCGATTGAGCGTGCTCTGGCAGACAAATCAGATCAAATCAAATCAAAGTTTTATTTTTATTTCCAGATGCTACATTGAGTAAGCAACAAATTTGCTTTTTTTTTATCAAGCCATCTATCTAGCCAGCAGACAGGGAGAGAGAGGGGGTGGGGGAAGGGGGAGAGGTTTCGTGTAGCAATGGTGTAATTCAACACAAAAAAAACTAACAGTAATGTTGCTGACATGTTGCATTTGGGTTGGGTTGGTTGGGTTGGGTTGGAGGGTTGAGTTGGGTTTCAGTTTGGGTGAATGGGGTCACAGCTGTCAGTTTCCCCACTTTCAGCTCCTCTCAGCTGCTAATCCATCCCATCCCAGCCTAGGTGGGGGCTAGCTCATGCTATTGAGAGCAGCAGGAACTGACCACACTAGGACTAGGTGAAAGGCAGGGGCACGCTAAATTTAGCACTGTGGACTGAGTGATGTTGCATCTGTGTGCTGTGTGGAGTTGGCTTTGTGTTGGGATGGGTTGAAATGGGTTGAGATGGGTTTGGCTGGGGTGGGTTGATGAGATAGATTGGGTGGGGTGGGGTGGGGGTGGGTGAGGTTAAAATGAGTTTGGACGGGCTAGGTTAGAATGGGATGGGTGGATGGGTTGGGTTTAGGATAGGTTGAATTGGTTTTTGTTTCGTTGTGTCTTGTGGTTCTGGATTAAAACGATCGTTGCTTTCTTAAAACCTCTTATCTATCTGCAGAGAGAGGAGAGAGAGAGAGAGAGAGAGGAGAGAGAGAGAGAGAGAGAGGAGAGAGAGAGAGAGAGAGAGAGAGAGTCAGAGTCAGAGTCAGAGTCAGAAAAACAGACTGACAGACGGAGAGACAGAGAAACAGAGAAACAGACAGACAGAGACAGAGATAGAGACGAACAGAAAGAGAGAGCGAGAGGGGGAGTGTGGGAGGGAGGGGGTGGTGCTGACAACAGAAGGGCAGTAAGTACAAATGGAAAGAAAGAATAAACAGAAAAAGAAGGAATAAGACAGAGAGAAAGAAGGGAGACCGAAAGAAACAAAGAACTAAACAAGCAAAACAAGCACATTCAACGGAAAAAAGAATACAGAAATAGGGGGGGGGGGGGGGGGGAACCAGATAAAGAAATAAACAAAAATCATAACA
>CM060324.1:1229832-1234832 GCA_030674155.1 Stramonita haemastoma
CCACAGCCCTCACAAAAAAGAAAAGAAAACTGGTAATCCTGACTACTGACGGTAGGAGAGAGACCTTGAAGACTCCTTCCAGTGACACCACAGCCCTCACAGAAAGACAGAAAGGAATCTCCTGTAATCCTGACTACTGACGGTAGGAGAAGGACCTTGAAGACTCCTTCCAGTGACACCACAGCCCTCACAGAAAAGAAAAGAAAACTGGTAATCCTGACTACTGACGGTAGGAGAAGGACTTTAAGGACTCCTTCCAGTGACACCACAGCCCTCACAAAAAAGAAAAGAAAACTGGTAATCCTGACTACTGACGGTAGGAGAAGGACTTTAAGGACTCCTTCCAGTGACACCACAGCCCTCACAGAAAGACAGAAAGGAATCTCCTGTAATCCTGACTACTGACGGTAGGAGAAGGACCTTGAAGACTCCTAATGACACCACAGCCCTCATAGAAAGACAGACAGAAAGGAATCTCACTACTACTCACGGTAGGGGAAGGCCCCTGCGGACTCCTGCCCTGCGGACTCCTGCTGGGGTAGGGGCTGAGCCTGCCGTCGATGCTGCCTGAGGAGGAGTGGAGCTGGGAGGTGTTGGGGGAGAGGGGGCCGGGGGGCGCCTCCCCGCTCTCCTTCCGCTTCTTGTACTTGCTCAGCTCCTTGGCCACGCGCTTCAGGTCCTGCCGGTCCATGCTCCGCATCAGGGACAGCTCCTCGGGGTGGCGGAGTCCTGCACAGGGGAGAGGGTGAGGGGGGGGTGGGGTCTGTGTGACTGTGTGACTCTAGCGTGACTAGAAGATAAGGCTGCATGGACAAGATGGGTTATTATTGGTTTGTTCTGTGTGATTGATAGACAATATAGCGAACATGAACAAGATGGGTTATAGGATGTTGGTTCTGTGTGATGGATAGAGAAAACGGCGAACATGAACAAGATGGGTTATTATTGGTTTGTTCTGTGTGACTGATAGAGGATAATAAGTATGGGTATATGAACAAGATGGGCTATTATTGGTTTGTTCTGTGTGACCGATAGAGGATATGTTGAACAAGATGGGTTATAGGGAGCTGGTTCTGTGTGATGGATGGACACTATAAGAACATGAACAAGGGTCAGTAATGGCTGTGGGCAGTACCGGGGGGATTGCTTCTTCTTTCGTTGAACGCTGAGAAGGATCGATTCCTAATGGGTCTGGACGAGTTAAGACAAGACTGCATGATTTTGAAAACAGAATGGAGTTGTTCCTGTCAGATGATAAAAATCTTCTTTTTTTTCTTTTCGGTTTCTTCATCCTCCTCATTTTCTTCTCCTTTTTCATTTTTTAAAATTTTGTTGTTGCTTCTGTTGTTAAGTCTTCTTCCTTTCCTCCTCCTCCTCCTCCTTCTTCTTCTTCTTCTTCTTCTTCTTCTTCTTCTTCTTCTTCTTCTTTTTTCTTCTTCTTCTTCTTCTTCTTCTTCTCTTCTTCTTCTATTCAATCAAGTATTCCTTTTTCTTTCTTTCTTTCCTGCACAAGCTGCCAGTTGAAGCACACAATCCCAGCAAACAGGCCAGCAAATCTTGGGGTCGAATTTCAACATGTAATAGAAAACAGAGCAATAAATATTGCAAGATAGTAGCTGATAAATCTTCAGGTTCCAGAGTTTTCGGAAAGAAACTTGGCAGTAAGAGGGAAGTGGAAGTGGGGGGGGGGGGGGCTGCATATCTCATAACTAAGTCTATTTGGAAAAGTATTGTGTGCGGATCGAAATATGACAAAACAAGAAAAAAAAAGAATAAGATCAAACAGCTCTCTCTCTCTCTCTCTTCTCTCTCTCTCTCTCTCTCTCTCTCTCTCTCTCTCTCTCTCTCTCTCTCTCTCTCTTCTCTCTCTCTCTCTCTCAACAATATTAAAATCCATATTCAAGCAAACACACTTTACAAATCTAAAAAAAAGAGAAAGAAAACAGTTTTAAGCCATCTCCTTACTTTACTTTGAATTGTTACAGTTTTGTTTGGTTTTCTTTCTGAATGCAGACGACGCAGCACATGGAGCGTGTCACAGCCATCATTGAAGGCAGTCAGCGGAGCTATCGAGGAACCCACTGAGATGACCTCGACTTTCATGTATGTAAATGTTGTTAAACCTATTTTGCGCACAAAGAATGTGTATTATTATGTAGAGTGTGTGAACTAGATTTTTCGGGGGGGATGTCGTTGAACACGTCCTTCCCTGTGACGTGACATGTAAAGTTCTTTAACTTCACAAACAGTTCGTCACTGCTCAAGGATGAAAATGCTATCTTAAAAGGGGGTGTGTAGTATAAGGATATGTATGTATGTATGTATGTATGTATATGTATGTATGTATGTATGTATGTATGTATGTATGTATGTATGTATGTATGTAGTAGGTAGGTAGTAGGTAGTAGGTAGGTAGGTAGGTAGGTAGGTAGGTAGTGTGTGTATGTGTGTATGTATGTATGTATGTATGTATGTATGTATGTATGTATGTATGTATGTATGTATGTATGTATGTATGTATGTATGTATGTATGTATGTATGTATGTATTGCGTGCGTGCGTGCGTGCGTGCGTGCGTGCGTGCGTGCGTGCGTGCGTGTGTGGGGAGTCCTTGTAGGTGCTGAAATTCTTGTTGTAACTGTGGTTGCTGTCGTGTGTGTGTGTGTGTGTGTGTGTGTGTGTGTGTGTGTGTGTGTGTGTGTGTGTGTGTGTGTGTGTGTGTGTGTGTGTGTGTGTGTGTGTTGTGTGTGTGTGTGTGTGTGTGTGTGTGTGTGTGTGTGTGTGTGTGTGTGTGTGTGTGTGTGTTGTGTGTGAGAGAGAGAGAGATAGTGCTTTGTGTTGTGCTTGTGTAAGTGCATGTGTTGTATGTGTGTGTATGTTTGTGAACGCGCGTGCACGCAAGCTTGCGTACGTACGTGCATGTGTGCATGTGCGCAAGTATGCGTGCGTATGTGCGTATGGACATGCATATGTGTGAACTCAGTACGAAACATTGGCTGATTTAAAAAACACGCGGACATATTTCTTGCCTTATTTCCGGACTGTTAACTGTGTGACTATGAATGCTTCCTTCTTTGGGCGTTGTGTTCTCAGTGTTCAGCGTTCAGAGAAAAGCACAGCCCTCTTCATCACCGGATATCTGTTTCACAGAGCAGCTGTCTGATCCCTTATCTGACCCACACCAGCCATGAAGCTTCCCTACTTTTGGCGCTTTGGGGTGACCCCCAGAATACCGAGACAACAGGATATTACATTTGACTGTGGTATCTTTAACGTGCATGTTTGTCTTGTGCAGGAGTGTATAAGAAAGTGGAATGGCAAGGGAAGATAATTGTTCCTGTTCTTGGGGCGGGGGGATCCTAAATCTGGTGAACATCAGAATGTTTGGCAGTCATGTCAGAAGGGTTGCCTCTTTCTGATGTAGTCAGCAAAATGCTGAGGGTTACACTGATCTGATCAGTCTTTGCGTTGCTACCTTGAAGTAGAACTTTATCATCTGCTCCATTGAGATATAATCCGTCTTTCAAACGTTATTTTGAAGTGGTTATTCTCTGTTATATTGAGATCTGATCAGTCTTTCAGGTGTTATCTTGAAGTGGTTATCCTTTGTTATATTGAGATCTGATCAGTCTTTCAGGTGTTATCTTGAAGTGGTTATCCTCTGTTACATTGATTAAGATCTGATCAGTCTTTCAGGTGTTATCTTGAAGTGGTTATCCTCTGTTACATTGATTAAGATCTGATCAGTCTTTCAGGTGTTATCTGAAGTGGTTATCCTCTGTTACATTGATTAAGATCTGATCAGTCTTTCAGGTGTTATCTGAAGTGGTTATCATCTGTTATATTAAGATCTGATCAGTCTTTCAGGTGTTATCTGAAGTGGTTATCCTCTGTTACATTGATTAAGATCTGATCAGTCTTTCAGGTGTTATCTGAAGTGGTTATCATCTGTTATACTGATATCTGATCAGTCTTTCAGGTGTTATCTGAAGTGGTTATCATCTGTTATACTGATATCTGATCAGTCTTTCAGGTGTTATCTGAAGTGGTTATCATCTGTTATACTGATATCTGATCAGTCTTTCAGGTGTTATCTGAAGTGGTTATCATCTGTTTATACTGATATCTGATCAGTCTTTCAGGTGTTATCTGAAGTGGTTATCATCTGTTATACTGATATCTGATCAGTCTTTCAGGTGTTATCTGAAGTGGTTATCATCTGTTATACTGATATCTGATCAGTCTTTCAGGTGTTATCTGAAGTGGTTATCATCTGTTATACTGATATCTGATCAGTCTTTCAGGTGTTAACTGAAGTGGTTATCATCTGTTATACTGATATCTGATCAGTCTTTCAGGTGTTATCTGAAGTGGTTATCATCTGTTATACTGATATCTGATCAGTCTTTCAGGTGTTAACTGAAGTGGTTATCATCTGTTATACTGATATCTGATCATCTTTCAGGTGTTAACTGAAGTGGTTATCATCTGTATACTGATATCTGATCAGTCTTTCAGGTGTTAACTGAAGTGGTTATCATCCCAGAATGAAAACGAAAATTAAGATATGCTGTTTCTTTAATGTACTATCTGAAAATTAAAGTTTGACCTCACTTTGACTTTGACTTTGACTTTGACTTTGACTTTCACACACACACACACACACACACACACACACACACACACACACACACACACACACACACACACACACACACACACCACACACACACAAACACTCTCTCTCTCTCTCTCTCTCTCTCTCTCTCTCTCTCTCTCTCTCTCTCTCTCTCTCTCTCTCTCTCTCTCTCTCCTCTCTCTCTCTCTCTCTCTCTCTCTTTAGCCTATTTTAGGGTCACCTGATATCACTCAATCTGGAAAGACGTTAAATTGAAGACTTAAACACACACAACACTACACAACACAACACAACCCAACACACAACACAACAACAACACAACACACACAACACAACACAACACAACAACACAACACAACAC
>CM060324.1:1242332-1244832 GCA_030674155.1 Stramonita haemastoma
AAAGTAGGGAACCACACCACACCACACTACACTACACTACACTACACTACACTACACTACACTACACTACACTACACTACACTACACTACACTACACTACACTGCCAGCCAAAGTTACTCATAGTACAGCAGGGTAGGGTGACACATACATACATACATACATACATACATACATACATACATACATACATACATACATACATACATACATACATACATACATACATACATACATACAATACATACATACATACATACATAGAGACAGAGACAGAGACAGAGACAGAGACAGAGGAGACAGAGAGGGAGACAGAGAGAGACAGAGAGACAGAGACAGACAGACAGACAGACAGACAGACAGACAGGAGAGGAGAAGAGAGAGAGAGAGAGAGAGAGAGAGAGAGAGAGATCTGTGTGGAATGTTCAGAACAACAACTGTTCTGACTGCTGTCATCACGTGCGCTCTTTCCTGGGGAATGGTTACACTCTGCACTTTTATGGACACAGACATTTTCTATATTGGGTATTGATGGATTGATTGATTGATTCACTGATTGGCTGATTGTTTGACTGATTGACTGAGGAATTGTTTGATTGATAGCTTGATTAAAATGGGTTTGTTTTTTCTCTACATCTGAAAATCTAGTTGTTTGTCTTACTAGTCTCTCCGTCTTCCAGTCTCTCTGTGTCTCTGTTTCTTTGTCTGTCTGTGTCTGTCTGTCTCTGTCTCTGTCTCTCTCTCACCCTACCCCCATCCCCTTCCTCCCACCCCCTCATCCTTTTCCTGTGATACCCCAGCCCCTCAACTGACTCAGCTTCTCTGCCATCTCTCCCCAGTGACGCTGCTTCCCGCAGCTACACTCCTGCAGCCTGGCAAGCAAGCAAATTACACTCTAGTTGAATTCAGAAAAATGGTGTCCAATGTTGGGCCTCCGCCAAGACTGGAAAGCCCCTGTCTGTGTACGTGTGTACTCAAGAGTGGTGTTGCCAGTGAACCCCCAGTGCAGTGCAGTGCAGTGCAGTGCTGCATCCTCAGCCCACACCAGCTGGGGGCATTTTCCAACACTGGCAGAAGCCGAACAATCTCACAACTTCACTGATGGTCGTATGTGCGCAAACAGGAAATGCAAACATGCACGCGTTTGCTTGTACGAGTATGCACGTAAGAACGTACACGTGTGTGCGTATACACGCATGCAAACAGACACCTGTACAGACACACACAGACACTCACATACACATACACACAGACACACGTACACACACACGCACACACACACACAAACGCACACACACACACACACATACACACACACTTTTCATGTGCGTGCACGAGAGAGAGAGAGAGAGAGAGAGAGAGAGAGAGAGAGAGAGAGAGAGAGAGAGAGAGAGAGAGAGACAGACAGACAGACAGACAGACAGACAGACAGACAGACAGACAGACAGACAGACAGACAGACAGACAGACAGAGAAATCAAATCAAATCAAATCACACACTGCCCATGTGCGCGCATAAGAGAGACAGACAGACAGAGAGACAGACAGACAGAGAGAGACAGAGAGAGACAGACAGACAGACGAAACAATCCATGAAGTTGCAGTACTGATAGAGACAGACAGAGAGATACATACAAAGATAGATAGATAGATAGATAGATAGATAGATAGAATAGATAGATAGATAGATAGATAGATAGATAGATAGATAGATAGATAGATAGATTAGATAGATAGATAGATGCACACAGAAGTAGTAGTTGTAGTAGTGAGAGACAGACTGAGAGAGACAGATAAATTTACAGAAAAAGAGAGACAGAGAGCGGATGAACATAATACACACAGAGGTGATAGTTGTAGAAGTGACAGACAGACAGACAGACAGACAGACAGACAGACTGAGAGAGACAGATACATAGAAAAAGAGACAAAGAGAGAATGAGCATGATATACACAGAGGTGGTAGGTGAAGTGGGGATGGACAGAGAGACAGACTGAGAAAGACAGACAGAGAGAACAAGGAAGACGGACAGAAGAAGAAGATGATACACACAGAGGCAGTGGTTTAGGCAATGATAGACAGAGAGACAGCTTGAGAGAGACAGCTTTAGAGAGACAGATTGAGAGAGACAATTACGGAGAAAAAGAGACAGAGAGAAAGAATATGCTGCACACAGCAGTAGGCTTGTAGTTTGTAGTAATGACAGTAGTTACAGTAGACACTGCAGCAGTAGTAATAGTAGCAGCAACAATACTGTGCCGTATTGTGTGTGTATGTGTGTGTGTAATAGATAGATAGATAGATAGATAGATAGATAGATAGATAGATAGATAGATAGATAGATAGATATAGATATAGATAGATAGATAGATAGATAGATAGATAGATAGATAGATAGATAGATAGATAGATTAGATAGATAGATAGATAGATAGATATTTCATATAATTATATGTGATGGGGAGGCAATTAGATTATCTCCCATGTGATCGGAGTGTAGC
>CM060324.1:1254832-1257332 GCA_030674155.1 Stramonita haemastoma
CGGCTTGTTTTTCACAGTGATGAAACAAGTGTTAGACTGTACGCACAAAGCTCACATGTACACACACACACACTAGGCATGAGCCTGAAGTGGATACCGGCGTGTGATTCAGTCTCCGTCACTTGCTGGTGAGGGCTTGGCCCAACTGCCAGTAGCTACAGCCCTGAAACTGGGGCAGAGAGAAAAGCGATGCGCGCAACTCCTTTTGCTTCTCTCTCCCCCGCAGCACGCGCCCACTTGAGTTCTTTAGTGTAGGCTAGGCTAGCCTAGTTCTTTTATTCGGCAAACTTTCGGCAGGCAGCTCAAAGGCGCAGCTCTGTCGGGGTTCGCCAAGCGCAGACAGACTAGGCTAGGCCAGGCCTACTAGGCTATACACACTACACTCCACAGAGGCCTAACCACCGAGCCTAGAGCCTCCTATAGCCTACCATACCATTCTACGTTTTGCGAGTCTTTGCCTTGACGTCATTCCTTGCTCAGTGTGGAACTGCATTCCCTGTCAGCAGCCCACAAAGACGAAACAAACTGACTGCTGTTTGCCAACAATACTAGGCCTATCTTGTGTGCTGCCTGCCCTACGAAGCCTGGCCAGGCCTGTGTTCCGCCTCTGGTCTGCTCTAGAGCTGGTGTCTGTCTCTCTAGGGCCTGTTTCCGACCTGCGCTGTACAGAGGACAGACTTCAGTGTCCCTTATTCGGAGAAATGTCGCCTGGTGAATCAGAATTTATATGCCGAGAAATGTTATACACTGATTTCTTACACTGTGGTTCATGAAAAAAAAAAATACCCACCACAGTTTGAGAAATCAGGGAGCCCTGTAACGTAATTCTTTTTCTAGTCAGAAGTCTCCAACATTTATGAGGAAACAGCAGTGGAGGAACAAGTCTCCATCTGAACTGAGAAACCATAGCTAGCCCCTGTACTGTGTCATTGATGTTATTTCAAAAAAACTGAATTCATAAATAAAATTACATTTTTAAAAAATTGCATGGGAGTCCCCTTTACATAGCAGGGCAATTATTGCTGCAGCCATTCACCTTTCTCTCTTTCTTTACTTTATTCTGTGGGTTTGTTCTCTTGATATCAATGGAGTTTACTGCTAGTATCATCAATGGAGTTTACTGCTAGTATCATCAATGGAGTTTACTAAGCACTAGTAACATCAATGGAGTTTACTGCTAGTATCATCAATGGAGTTTACTAAGCACTAGTAACATCAATGGAGTTTACTAAGCACTAGTAACATCAATGGAGTTTACTAAGCACTAGTAACATTAATGGAGTTCACTGCTAGTATCATCAATGGAGTTTACTAAGCACCAGTATTATCAATGGAGTTTACTAAGCACCAGTGTCATCAATGGAGTTTACTAAGCACTAGTGTCATCAATGGAGTTTACTAAGCACTAGTGTCATCATGAGTTACTACGCCGTGTCATCAATGGAGTTTACTAAGCACTAGTGTCATCAATGGAGTTTACTACGCACCAGTGTCATCAATGGAGTTTACTAAGCACTAGTGTCATCAATGGACTCAAAAAGTTAGGTCTTACTCAGGCTTACAGCAGTGGGATGGGCGGCACTGAATCACAGAGAGAGAGAGAGAGAGAGAGAGAGAGAGAGAGGAGAGAGAGAGAGAGAGAGAGAGAGAGAGAGAGAGAGAGAGAGGAGAGAGAGAGAGAGAGAGAATTCTTTATCAACACTGTCCAAAAAATCAGGCTGCTAGTTAAGTTACAAGACATTTTTTTTAGAATAGTTAAGCCACATACTTAATGTTGTGGTGTGTGTGTGTGTGTGTGTGTGTGTGTGTGTGTGTGTGTGTGTGTGTGTGTGTGTGTGTGTTGTGTGTTGTGTATGTGTGTGTGTGTAGTTGTGTGTGATGGTGTGTGTGTGAGTGTGTGTGTGGTGAGTGGTGTGTGTGTGTATAAGTGTGTGTGTGGTGAGTGTGTGTGTGTGTGTGTGTGTGTGTGTGTGTGTGTGTGTGTGTGTGTGTGTGTGTGTGTGTGTGTGTGTGTGTGTGTGTGTGTGTGTTTTCGTGTGTGTTGTTGTGTATGTGTATGTGTGTGAGTGTGTGTGTGTGTGTGTGTGTGAGTGTGTGTGTGTGTGTGTGTGTGTGTGTGTGTGTGTGTGTGTGTGTGTGTGTGTCCTTTCAAACCGATGTGTTTTAAGGGCCAGAAATGGGAGGGGGGAGGAGGGGTTAAACAGCAATAAAAGCAGCAGCACTCGCCTTCCTGCCCCCCCCCCCCCCCCCCTCCCCTCCCCCCCCCCCCCCCCCCCTTGTGACCATCCCAACCCACGAAGAACATATAAAAAACAAAAACGAAAACAAATAAACCAACACGCCCACCCAGCAACCAACCAACGAGCGAACTAACTACACACACAACACCAGTGAAACCCATCACTATCACCACCACCACCACCACCACCACCCAAATATTAATAGACCAAAAACAAAACAACAAAAAAGCAAACAGAACTAAAGGCAAAACAGAAGGAAA
>CM060324.1:1262332-1267332 GCA_030674155.1 Stramonita haemastoma
ACATCCCCCTGCCCCTCCCCCCCCTTCCCCGCCCCCCCCCCCCCTCCTTTTTTTTGGATCAAGTTGGCTGGTTTGTAAAAAGCAAAACCAAACAAAACAAAAATGAAAACTAGAGGCTGGCTCGTTAGAAAAACACTAAGCAAAAACAACAAAGACAGAAACAAAAAGGAAAGCCTCCAAAGTGGAGAGACTAGGTAAAGTGCAGTGCTTTATGTGGGGCTGGACATTCTATTCCCGAGAACAGTGCTGGACGTCACGTAGTAAACTGAATGTCTACGAAAATGAAACCTTGGATTACAGTGACCTTGAAAATGATACCTTTGATTACAATGACCTTGAAAAATGAAACATTTGGATTACAGTGACCTTGAAAAATGAAACCTTTGGATTACAATGACCTTGAAATGACCTTTGATAATGACTTGAAAATGAAACCTTTGGATTACAGTGACCTTGAAAAATGAAACCTTTGGATTACAGCGACCTTGAAAAAAGAAACATTAGGATTACACCGACCCTGACTGACAGCAAGACCATCAAAGCTTCTCTTTCTTTTTCTTTTTCTTTTTTTTGCCTACGTATTTTGAAAGTTGGTTGTGTTGGTTGTGTAGATGAGGACATTGACGGAGGTGGTGGTAGTGTGGCATTTTAAATCATAGATCCAGTTCCTCATCTCAGTAACGGGGTTGTGCATAATATATATATATATTTATATATATATATATATATATATATATATATATATATATATATATATATATATATGTATGTGTGTGTGTGTGTGTGTGTGTGTGTGTGTGTGTGTGTGTGTGTGTGTGTGTGTGTGTGTGTGTGCGTGTGTGTGTGTGTGTTTGTAGAGAGAGAGAGACTATATGTGGCTTGTTTTTGGATGGGGTTTTTTGTTTGTTTTGGGGTGGGGGGGTTTGTGACAAACACCTAGATTTAATCAATCTACCGTTGGCCGTCGCTCTTTCTTTATTTCTGGTCCATAAATCTGGAATGACTTCTCCCTTGGCAAAAGCCTACTTTTATATCCAACCTCAAGACATGTTCATTTCAAACCTAAGATTTTCCCCTCCTGTTTCATGTCACATCTGTCCCTGTCTTTAACAGCCAATATCCCCATCACCCTGTCAGAGTGTATGTATCTTCGTGCGTGCGTGCGTGCGTGTATGCGCGCGCGTGTGTTTGCGTGTGTGTGTGTGTTTGTGTGTGTTTGTGTATATGTATGTGTGTATGCATGTGTGTGTGAGTGTGAGAGAGAGAGAGAGAGAGAGAGAGAGAGAGAGAGAGAGAGAGAGAGAGAGAGAGAGGGGGGGGGGGGGGGGGAACACCGAGAGAGATAACTGGGCAAGCAGTGATGTAAACGTCAGCTGCACTCTCCCATTGCACTGATTGTAAGTGTCGGTGGACTACTGGAGCTGAGGACTAGATCTAGTTGTTGTTGTTGTGATTTGGGGTTTTTGTTGTTTTCTCGATGGTGGGGCTGGGGGGTAGTAAAAAGTAGGGACAGAGAGGAAGAGAGGGGTCACATTGGCAGAAATGACACAAATGTTTGGAGAGGGATGTTTTCAATTTAATTATCTGTGTGATCAATTTTACCAGTGTTACCCCCCCCCCCCCCTAAAAACAACAACAAAACAACAACAAACAAACAAGCTAACCAGAAAAAGAAGAAAAAAGAACTCATCAAACAACAAACTTGAGAAAGACTTCAATCCAACAATACGCACTTTAAATAAAACAACAACAACAGCAAACTAATCCCAGAAAAGCCAGAGAAAACCCAAAGTGCTGAACAAACAGTTGAACCAACCCCCGCCTTCTGCAAAGGAAGCGACAGCCACCTTCTCCAGGGAATGGCATTAGTGCCGGTCTCGGGGTGTGCTCACACATCGCAGTCCATCTATCCATCGATCCATTTTCATCTTCTCTGGTGGGGAATGCCGTCGTGCTCTCTCTCCCTCTCTCTCTCTCTCTGCTCACTTTCTCTCGCCTAGCACTGGCGGCTAAAGCCCCAGCCTACCTTTCCCCCGCCACCTACTTAGCACCAGGCTTTAGCTACCGGTCGCTGCGTCTGTGCAACAGGCGCTGACAATTATTTGGGTGCTAGGCTAGCCTACCGTGCAGAGATCAATGCCACACTCCTGTGTTCCTCGGCTTTCTACAGTTTCAGGCCAGTTCCAGGCCATACATTCCCCAGTCTCCAATCTTGGGCGTCTGCTCAGAAGAGGGAGACAACCCTAAGCATAGTCGTCTGCATCGATTTGTTTAGGCCTAGGCTAGCACCAAACGTGTGTGTGTGTGAGTGTGTGCGCGCATGGGATTCAGTGTGCAAAGTGAATGAAAGGTAAGTACGCACAGTGTACTGGAATTCTTTGAGCATACGAGTCGTTATTAGAATTTTTTGTCTGTCGATTTTCTTTTTCTTTTTTACACAATGCAAGCGGAACTGACTTTTGTATGAATGGCATGCCTGGGGTGAAATTGACTTGTAAATGGCTTCAGATCCTGTTCGCCCTTTCCAAGGCAGGACGCAACAGCTGCTTGGCCAGAGGCGTAGTGCTTCATTGAAAAGTGGCAACATATGGTAGGTGTTTGTAGCCTGTTTGAAGCCTTGATAGTCATCGGCCAAGTGGCTTTTTCATTCTGGGGTTGACCTTAGTTTGTGCAAAGTTTAATTACAGAGCTGCTAGATCTAGAGATTCATGACGTTAACAGATCTAGAATTGATAATTTGTCAGACGCAGGCGAATCTTTCCGTAGTAGCTGAATATAAAGTTTTTGATCATGAATATAGGGACGGACCACACAAAAAGAAAGCTAGATCTAGATTGAGCTAGGTTATTCGCTTAAATCTACCGTTTGCATAATCAGTGCTTTTTTTTTGTTCTGCCCGAAAACTGCTTGCTTTACTAGTGGTCTGTTGTTTTTGCAGGCCTGTTCGTTAGATGGTTAGGTATTGTTACGATCATTACCATTACCATTACTGTTATCATCATCATTACTATTGGTGTTGTTGCTGCTGATACTGCTGTCCTTGCTGCTATTGTCATTATTGTATCATCTCTTGTCTATGACCACCATAAACATTCTAATGAGTAGTTTTAGTTTTAGCATCTATGGTCGTACCAGTTAATTGTTGTGTGTGTGTGTGTGTGTGTGTGTGTGTGTGTGTGTGTGTGTGTGTGTGTGTGTGTGTGTGTGTGTTGCGCGCGCGCGCGCGCGTGCGCGCACGCCCGCTCTAATTTAGATTCTTAGCCAGGGTGGGTGTGGCATAAAACGGTCAAGAAGGGGATAACGCAATAGCTGCAGTTTCTGTCAGTCGTTTAGGAGGTGAGACAACTGCTGCATCACTGAGTGGCAGTAGACATCATTATTATGCCTCGTGTACTCTGTGTCAGTCATTGAGGAGGTGAGACAACTGATGCATCTATCATTATTAGGTGGCAGTACACATAGGCCTAAGTCTTGTCCTCATGTTTACGTCAGTCATTTAGGAGGTGAGACAACTGACGCAGCATGTGGCAGTAGTCCTGATTCTTGTCCTCGTGTATTCTGTGTCAGCCTGTCTTGTCCTCTGTCTTTCTTTCCGCCCTTTCTTCATGCTGTCTGTCTGTCTGTCTGTCTGTCTCCCTGTCTGGCCGCCTGGATGCCTCTCTCTCTCCTCTCTCTCTCTCTCTCTCTCTCTCTCTCTCTCTCTCTCTCTCTCTCTCTCTCTCTCTCTCTCTCTCTCTCTCTCTCTCTCTCTCTCTCTCTCTCTCTCTCTCTCTCTCTCTTAATTATGACTATAATCATAAGACTAAGTGAGGTGTGTGTGTGTGTGTGTGTGTGTGTGTGTGTGTGTGTGTGTGTGTGTGTGTGTGTGTGTGTGTGTGTGTGTGAGTGAGTGTGAGTTGGGTTTTTTTTTGTTCAATAACTTGTGCTTTATGGGACTTATTTTGATAATAGATGGTGGGATTGATGTTTTCAGTCATTTAACCTCATCATTTTCTCATGTTTGCTCTTTAATTATTGCGCCTTTTTTTTGTTGTTGTTGTTGTTGCTTTGATTGGTTTTTGTTTGTTTTTTTGTACTCAAATCAAATTTTTCATTGATTCTTACTTCATATTTTCGTTTCTGAATGAGTGCCTTTTTATAACATTACCTTAATATTGTATCTCTGTCTTATTTCTTACCTGTTGTTATTGTTCTTTCTCACTCTTTATCAAAATCTTATGTTTTATGGGACATATTTTGATGATAGATGGTGGTGGATTGATGTTTTCAGTCATCTAACCTCATCATATTCTCATGTTTGATCTATAATCATTGCGCCTTTTTTTGTTTGTTTGTTTGTTTGTTTGTTTTTTATTATTATTTTATTTTATTTTATTTTTTATTTTTATTTTTTTGGGGGGGTTTCTTTGTTTGTTTGTTTGCTTGTTTATTATTCAAATCAAAATCATCACTGATTCTTACTTC
The DNA here is from genome assembly GCA_030674155.1 of Stramonita haemastoma. Taxonomy (NCBI): domain Eukaryota; kingdom Metazoa; phylum Mollusca; class Gastropoda; order Neogastropoda; family Muricidae; genus Stramonita; species Stramonita haemastoma. The sequence continues at coordinate 1,266,797 of CM060324.1, forward strand.
TTATTTTCGTTTCTGAATGAGTGCCTTTTTTTTTATAACATTACCTTAATATTGTATCTCTGTCTTATTTCTTACCTGTTGTTTGATACTTGGTATGGTTTGCTCTTGGTAATTGGATCATTATAATTGTTCTTGTTGAGGCTGTCTTTTTATCTTGATGTTATCCCTGAAAGGGGCGGGGACTGGATGTAAAAAAGCACATGTGTGCTTATCTATTATCCTCGAATAAAAGAATTTTTCCTTGCCTTGCCTTGCCTTGCCTTGCCTTGTCTCTCTCTCTCTCTCTCTCTCTCTCTCTCTCTCTCTCTCTCTCTCTCTCTCTCTCTCTCTCTCTCTCTCTCTCTCTCTCTCTCTCTCTCTCTCTCTCTCTCTCTCACCTCCTCAATGACTGACAGAATACATGAGGCCCAATGATTATGTCTACTGCCACTTTATGATGCAGCAGTTGTCTCACCTCCTAAACGACTGACATAAACAGCAGGCTATTGCTTTGTCCCTTTCTCTCTCACATCAGTGCTTATTCATTATCCTCAAAA
>CM060324.1:1269832-1284832 GCA_030674155.1 Stramonita haemastoma
TATTTTTCGAAATAGATCCCAGATGTTTTTGCTGTATCTCGGCCATCCATCAAGATAAAAAATACTTCTGGCGGTTTCTGTCTTTCTTTTTCTCAGTTTGTTTGTTTGCTCTTTTGTGGTTTAAGCTAACATTTACCTCCAAGATGAACGCAGTATTCATAAAACTACTTTCAAGGACAGGCAACCACCAGTGATGGTTAGTTGTATCACAAGGTCAAATACTGGTTGCATTTTTCACGTGTCTGCTGTTTTAACAAGTGTGTAATGTATCTGATTACATCCGTTGGCCAGATGATGCTTTTTAAATGTAAAAAGTTATGTCTGAACACTGATAGAAACGTGAAATCATGTGCTATGCACCTGTTACAGATATGTTACATACACACACACACACACACGCACGCACGCACGCACGCACGCACGCACGCACGCAGCACGCACGCACGCACACACACACTTTATCTGCATGAATTATAAAGAGGTGATGAAACTCTCCATTGTTTTGCATTCAGTCCAAGAGCAAAGGCCGCTAGTGACTTTGCAAGTTTTCACGGCTCCAGCATAACTGCAAACACCCTGCAACAATGCCACACACAAGCATTTCCCCCAAAACCATTCACACAAAGGGAAAATTAAAAAACAGGACCAAAAAACCTCCAACAAACAAACAAGATATAAACAACAACAACAACAACACACCCACACCACACCCACACACTCACCACTCACTCTCCTCACTCTCTCTCTCTCTCTCTCTCTCTCTCTCTCTCTCTCTCCTCTCTCTCTCTCTCTCTCTCTCTCTCTCTCTCTTCTCTCTCTCTCTCTCTCTCTCTCTCTCTCTCTCTCTCTCTCTCTCTCTCTCTCTCCTCTCTATTTTGATATTAAAATCCAACCAATATTGTTATATTCAGCTGAAATTTGGGGACTGCATAGATTAGAACATATAGAAAAAGTACATTTAATTGTTTGTAAAAGGTTTTTAGGTGTGCCTGCCAGGACACCAAATAAGATGGTTTACGGAGATCTTGGCAGGTACCCACTGTATGTAAATACATATGTTGCATGCATAAGATTTTGGTTTAAACTACTACACATGAATTCTGAAAGATTACCATATAAAGCTTATCATATGTTGTTAGAATTAGATAAAAAAGGTAAACAATGTTGGGTCTCTAAAATCAGGGAAATATTATGTATTACTGGGTATAATATCGTTTGGTTAAACCAAGGTGTAGGAGACATAAAAATGTTCTTGCGTGCCTTTAAACAAAGACTTATAGATTGGTTTGCTCAGGAATGGGCAGGCACCATTAGAGACCGTGAGCGATATGATGGTTATAGAAACTTTAAAACTATTTTTGAAAAAGAAAAGTATATAACCGAAATGGATACATATTGTTTTCGAGTTGCAGTTACGCAAGTTCGATTTAATGTTCTACCATTGAACAATAATACACAGCGGTATAATAGTTTAAACGAAGTTAAGCAATGCCCTGTTTGTAAAGATCAAATAGAAAATGAAGAACACTTTATACTGAATTGCCCTATCTATGAAGACTTAAGAACTAAGTTTCTTAAAGATTCCAAAAGACTTCCTTTCTATGTACTACTCAAAGCCTCTGTACCTACTGATAGATACAATTTATCACGTTTTATATTTCATGCAACCAATAGAAGAAATAATAACTTTCTAGAAATTGATATTTGTATTGATGAATAATGCATCTACAACAGTGTCGTTTACGATACGTGTGAATTGTTCCGTGATTAATGGTTAAGAAATGGCTTATATAACTTTCTTGCTTTATTATTACTCATACAATATTTCATATACATATACGTTGATGGTAATATGTTTATAACACCTATGTCATATGCACACACTCTATGCCCACCACTCTTTTGTATTGTGGCCTAAGGCCGATGTACATTAAACAATTTCAGTGTTCAGTGTTTTCTCTCTCTCTCTCTCTCTCCCTCTCTCTTCTCCTCTCTCCTCTCTCTCTCTCTTCTCTCTCTCTTCTCTCTCTCTCTCTCTCTCTCTCTCTCTCTCTCTCTCTCTCTCTCTCTCTCTCCTCTCTCTCTCTCTCTCTCTCTCTCTCTCTCTCTTGGGACTGGATGTAAAAAAGCACACGTAGTGCTTCTCTATTATCCTCGAATAAAAGACTTTGCCTTGCCAAGAATTTGCCTTGCCTCTCTCTCTCCTCTCTCTCTCTCTCTCTCTCTCTCTCTCTCTCTCCTCTCTCTCTCTCTCTCTCTCTCTCTCTCTCTCTCTCTCTCTCTCTTCTCTCTCTCTCTCTCTCTCTCTCTCTCTCTCTCTCTCTCTCTCTCTCTACTCTCTCTCTTTCCCCTCCCAAGTCCTTCATCTAATCGATGGCCCCATGTGCGAACGCACGCAGAACGTCTTGTGCCCACGTTAAATCCTGTTCCGCTTTTCGTAAGAGTAGGCCATTGTGTGCCGGTGGAACAGATGACAAGTTTACAAAACTGCATACACACGGGGAATGGATGTAAAAAAAGCATATGAATGCTTATTTCATTATCCTGGATATAAAAATAAATAAATAAACACCCCCCCACCCCCCCCACCCCCACACACACACACCCAGAGGAGGAGGAGGAAAGCTATGGTAACTGACACCAGTCCTCAGGGACCAAGGCCAGGACACATACCAGGTTTTCTGCCCTTGATATTGATCTGTCAAATGACTCCAGAGAAAAACTCACCACAGCCACATACACATGAAAAGGAGAAATGTTAATATCAGCTGCACCCACCACCCACCCACCCACCGCCACCACACACACCACCACACACACACACACACACACAACACACACACACACACACACACACACACACACACACACACACAAACTGCACAGACAAGCACTTCCCTGAACACCTTCACAACAAACCCCCAGTCCTGATCATTGACAGCAGTCCTCAGGAAGCTGTGGCAGCTAGCAGGACAAACACTCGGCCCATGTTTCTGTTTCTAGTGACAGATCTGTCAGTGTCAAGCGGTATGTACTCACTGTCTCTCTGTTGGAACTGTCGCTTGAATTGAAAGGAGTGTGGTGCTGCTATCTCAGCAAGCATTGCGCAGTAGCCTGGCTGTACTGTGAGGCCCTTCATTTGGTTTTTAAGACCAGTTAGGATTCTGATTTGCCTTTTTTTTTTTTTTCTTAGGGGGCGGGGGGGGGGGGGGGGGGGGGGGCTTAGTTACAGTTACATCGCTAAACTTTGGTGTCAGCTTCATCTCATGAGTGGCTTTTTTAGAGATCCAGTTTAGGTTTGGGTTTTTTTCCCTTGCATTCCATCCAACCATGGATGGCAATAGGAGAGGCTGTTGATGGGGATGTTTTCCTTCTCTTTTTCTGCTATAAGATTAAGGGGATTAACGGATTCACAGGATGTTTTCCTTCTCTCTTTCTGCTATAAGATTAAGGGGATTAACGGATTCACAGGATGGTTTTCCTTCTCTTTTTCTGCTATAAGATTAAGGGGATTAACGGATTCACAGGATGTTTTCCTTCTCTCTTTCTGCTCTAAGATTAAGGGGATTAACGGATTCACAGGATGGTTTTCCTTATCTTTTTCTGCTATAAGATTAAGGGGATTAACGGATTCACAGGATGGTTTTCCTTCTCTTTTTCTGCTATAAGATTAAGGGGATTAACGGATTCACAGGATGGTTTTTCTTCTCTTTTTCTGCTATAAGATTAAGGGGATTAACGGATTCACAGGATGGTTTTCCTTCTCTTTTTCTGCTATAAGATTAAGGGGATTAACGGATTCACAGGATGGTTTTTCTTCTCTTTTTCTGCTATAAGATTAAGGGGATTAACGGATTCACAGGATGGTTTTCCTTCTCTTTTTCTGCTATAAGATTAAGGGGATTAACGGATTCACAGGATGGTTTTTCTTCTCTTTTTTCTTTCATGAGATAAAGGAGATTAACAGGATGGTTTTCTTCTCTTTTTTCTTTCATGAGATAAAGGAGATTAACAGGATGGTTTTTCTTCTCTTTTTTCTTTCATGAGATAAAGGAGATTAACAGGATGGTTTTCTTCTCTTTTTTCTTTCATGAGATAAAGGAGATTAACAGGATGGTTTTCTTCTCTTTTTTCTTTCATGAGATAAAGGAGATTAACAGGATGGTTTTTCTTCTCTTTTTTCTTTCATGAGATAAAGGAGATTAACAGGATGGTTTTCTTCTCTTTTTCTGCTATGAGATAAAGGGGATGTCACTATCTTTTGTCTGATTTTCAAGCCAAATTCAAAAGTGTTGACTGACTGGGGAAATGTTGACTTCACCAATAGAACAAACGCCAAACGCTCATTACACAGTTACACTGCCTGCCACTCACTCCCACACAACACTGACACAAAACAGAAAGCTGAGGTAACTGACACCAGTCCTCAAGGACTGTGCCGGGCAAACAGGCACCACACTATTTCTTTGATTAATATCGATCTGTCAGTGTCGTGTGGTACACCTGTCTCTGCTGGAACTGTGCCCTGACGGGAGTTCGCTACAGTTACATTGTCTATACTGTACACTTTTTCTGTGGTGGAACTGTTTTTATATATTCATTTTTTTATTATTATTTATTGCTACCACTCACCGCGCGCGCGCGTGCGTGCGTGCGTGCGTGTGTGTGTGTGTGTGCGCGGTGTGTGTGTGTGTGTGTGTGTGTGTGGTGGTGGGTGTGGTGGGTGGTGGGTGGGTGTGTGTGTGTGTGTGTGTGTGTGTGTGTGTGTGTGTGTGTGTGTGTGTGTGTGTGTGTGTACCTGAAACTATCCTTCCACTCCTGGTACTGCTTGCTCTCCACCCCACCCCACCCAACATCCCCGCCTCCACTAATAGGCCAGAAAGGAACTGAAACTATCCGTTACGCGCATTCAAACAACATTTGACAATGCTAACTGACTTGGTGTGCTTAAAGTATTACCTTCACAAAAATAGAAAACTCCCATCTCAGTCTGCCAAACAAGCACTGTCCAACAGCTGTGGAACACAGGGCAAGCTGCAGTCACTGACTGCAGGTCTGCCAAACAAGCACTGTCCAACAGCTGTAGAACACAGGGCAAGCTGCAGTCACTGACTGCAGGTCTGCCAAACAAGCACTGTCCAACAGCTGTAGAACACAGGGCAAGCTGCAGTCACTGACTGCAGGTCTGCCAAACAAGCACTGTCCAACAGCTGTGGAACACAGGGCAAGCTGCAGTCACTGACTGCAGGTCTGCCAAACAAGCACTGTCCAACAGCTGTAGAACACAGGGCAAGCTGCAGTCACTGACTGCAGGTCTGCCAAACAAGCACTGTCCAACAGCTGTAGAACACAGGGCAAGCTGCAGTCACTGACTCCAGTCTTCAGGGACCAGTGCCGACACAGACACTGCCAGCCTTTCTCCTCACTATCGATCCGTCACTCACTATCACTATCGTGTCGTGTCGTGTCGTGTCGTGTCGTGTCGTGTCGTTGTGTCGTGTCGTGTCGTGTCGTGTCGTGTCTTTTGTCCTGCACTCGTCCTCGTGTTGCCCTGTGTCTGACGGGAGTTTGTCAACAGTGAACTCCGTGACATAGTCCCCAGGATGAGAGAGACAGGAGTTTGTAAAGAGTTAACTCCGTGACATAGTCCCCAGGATGAGAGATAGCGCTCTTTTGGTGACAGCTGTCAGTGATGTGGCGGTAGGCTTAGGTTATTGGGGGGTTGGTTTGGACAGCAGAAACTGCCTGATGAGTAGATTTTTTATGCTTAAAACATACATCCTTTGTTAGTTTTGAATCTGTTGTTAGTCTTGGTTACATTCAGGTAGGGAACACTCTTGCCAGATCTGAAGTTGTGAGAGTGGCGGTGCCTTTGTGTTCACTTTTAGCTAAATCTTAGAACGCTCACAAAGTGCCAAGTTGGTATAATGATGGCTTCTCCACAGCAGACCAACAGCCACGTAGGCCCACACCCCCAGCAGAGCTGTGCAGATGCTGGACCTCAGCTACCACAGTGACTGCTGCATGCTAGGGGAAACAAACACAGGGAAGCGGCATGGTAGCCAAACTCAGTGGCCCCAAGTCAAGGCGGTGCTAAAGCAGTACCAGCTTTCCTGGCCTGTATTGATTTGTGTGGCCACACAGTCATAACATACCACCCTAGGTTTGCGGAGCCACACCAGGAGCCCATGCTGATTGATGTGCAGGTCCGGCATTATCTTTGCATGAGGCCAAACAGCTACAACAATCAGAAGGTTGAGGTTGAGTAGAGACTGTTTTATGGACATACATTTCATGGTTCCATATTTCAGTGGCGAGTTAACCGTAACAGTTCGTCGTTATTGCTGTTGCTGTTGTGTAGCGATACAGGAAATAATTTATCAGTTATCCGAAGAAACAAAGAAAACGGGCAGATTTAGACTTGAGTCGTTTACTTATTTGATAAAGTTACGGGTAACTGCTGCAGTTGTGTGTAGTTAAAGAGATAGGTTCAGTAACGTTGATCAGTCTGTTGGCTCCCTCAGTCTGCTATTATGGCCAGTGGTGCAAGTGTTTTTCATGACAAAACATTACTGTTATCATTGTGTTCCACTGTAGTGGTCAGGTTGTGCACTGATGGGCATTTCTGATTGCAGTGTGCTCACTTTTTCCTCATCTCTTCATACACTTACCTCAACTGAGCCTGTTACACGTTCCACTTTTACACAGCTGTATTTCTTCTTAGTCAGCTTTTTCTGAGTCAGTTTCTTCTGAGTCAATTTGAATTGAAATGATTTGAGCCTGTTTACATTCCACTTTTAGACAGCTGTATTTCTTCTTTGAAAAACGCCAGACAGCAACAGTTACTGTCTTTTATGTGAGCAGAAATGCGTCGCGCTACAGTTAAGCGCCTGACAAGACAGACCAAGTCCATCCGACCAGCGTGGGAGAGAATTTTTTACCTTTTAAGTCTTTCAGTAAAAAAGTTAGAAGAATAGACCAAGAAGGCAGTAAATAGACAAGAAAGAGGTAAAAAGAAGAAATGGAACACGGTAGTAACAAAAAAGGATAGAGAAGAGGGAATTCCTGGCCCAGAATCTCCATAAGGTGGAGATGCCATGCATGCTGACAGGCCCCCGCATCCCCACAAGGGATAAACAACTCTAGAAATCCCGCTCTGCAAACTTCAGCATCCTGTTGCATTTTCTCATTAAACAAAATTATTGTTGACACCATATTTGCGATAGTACCAACTTTCTGCAAATGTTTTAGAAGTGCTTTTGTTCCCTCTCTGATTTTGGGGTGGTGTTCTCCCCCTGTCCTCAGCCTGCATTTAACAGCTGAAGATTGAACTAGTCATGGCCATTCCCACAGACATGCACCGTATTTTCTGATGGACGGTAACCTTTTTGTTGGAAATAAACTCAAACGTCTACTGCAAAATATTGTGCATGCAGTATACCTGAGAAAGCGAGAAGATTGGCTTCATACCTATAGAAAAGGCCAACATGTTGGTATCGATTATTTGTTGTTGTTGCCTCCACACGCTGGAGGAGGCGGCAGAGCGAAGGTCAATGGATCGATCGGTGTCGCGGCATTTCTTTGCGCTCTTGCTAATAGAAAATCGATATCAGCTTTGTACAGTGTCCTGTGGTCTTTCTTTAAAGGTGGTCAGCATGAAGAGAACAGTGCTTCCCTTGCTATCTAGTCAGTGCCAACTATCACCCTCTGCTGCCTGGATCTCAAATGCTATCATATGTCAGTAGCGCGGAGGCTGGACACAGATGGTTCAATTATTGATAATGAACTTTATCAAACTGGGTCCGTTGTGCAAACAGATTACCAACAGTGAATGCATCGCGACACACAATGATTATGTGTTTTGATCGATGCATTTCTAGTTAGTGTTGCATCGTCAGGTCAGATAATATTTGACCTGACGAATATTCTATATCATAGAATTTCGTGTTTGAGTGTATTATTCAAGAATGAAGAGGAGGTCTCTGGAGTGAATTTCTCGGAAAATGAACCGACAGCGTAGATATAGCTTGACGTTTGGGAAACAAAGCTGTGTATTGTGTTATTGGTTTGATTCTGGAATATGTATCATTTGCTGTATGCGGGATCTGCCTGTTTGGCACTAAGGAGAAAAACCCTACAGTTTCTGTGCCAGTTGACCAAGTGTGTCAGACAGGCATGCGCTGGGGGATCTTCATGCAGTCATTGTTTGACAGTGGTAAACATTGCATTCAATATTCACTGCCCAAAGTGTACTTTATGACTTGCCGTGTGCCTTGTATACATATCTAAAATAGTGACCTAAACCTGACCCGTTTCTTCTTCTCTTCTTCTTCTTCTTCTTCTTCTTCTTCTTCTTCTTCTTCTTCTTCTCTTCTTCTTCTTCTCTCTTCTTCTTCTTCTTCTTCTTCTTTAGCAACCTCTTCCTGTCCGTCTCCCTCTCTTTCCCTGACCCCCCCCCCCTCCTCTCTCTCTCTCTCTCTCTCTCTCTCTCATCCTCTCTCTCTCTCTCTCTCTCTCTCTCTCTCTCTCTCTCTCTCTCTCTCTCTCTCTCTCTCTCTCTCTCTCTTGCGGTCTTGCTCCATCTACCCTGACTACTAGATTCCCAATTAATCAGTCAAGATACACCAATAATATAATAATTCCTAAACCAAGGCTCGATCTCTATAAAACAAGTCTTCGCTACTCTGGAGGAATTATTTGGAATTCTTTACCAAAAAATATTAAAGAGAAAAGTAGTATTGTATCTTTTAAGCGTAACTATAAATCTTTCCTGTTTCAAAAAATACTCAAACATGCTCCTAAACTATAGTCATTATCATTATTAGACATGTTAAAATTGGGACAACAAACAGCATCGACAAACTATTCATGACCTCAGGTCTCGTACATATGTATTCTGCTTCTGTATTATGATTATTGTATGTTATGTTATAGTGATAATGTACTCTGACTGCTGATGTTGTTGTTGGGTTTTTGTTGTTGTTGTTGTTGTTGTTGTTGCTGGATGTTGGGTTTTCTTTGTTTTTAAATCAAATTTTGTAATCACCTTCTTCAGAATCTATTATACATCAATTCTAGCTAAAATTGTAATGCCATGTGCTTAGTCAGAGATGTGGGTAAATAACATGTCGATTTCTGTTGTGTGTGTGTGTGTGTGTGTGTGTGTGTGTGTGTGTGTGTGTGTGTGTGTGTGTGTGTGTTGTGTGTGTTGTGTGTGTGTATTGTGTGTGTGTGTGTGTGTGTGTGTGTGTGTGTGTGTGTGTGTGTGTGTGTGGTGTGTAAGTGAGTGTGTGTATGTATTACATCCCTCCCTCCCTCCCTCCCTCCCTGTCTCTCTCTCTCTGTCTCTCTCTCTTTCTCGTCTCTTCTCTCTCTCTCTCTCTCTCTCTCTCTCTCTCTCTCCTCTCTCTCTCTCTCTCTCTCTCTCTCTCTCTCTGTCTTTTTATCTTGATGTTATCCCTGAAAGGGGCGGGGACTGGATGTAAAAAAGCACATGAGTGCTTATCTATTATCCTCGAATAAAAGAATTTTGCCTTGCCTTGCCTTGCCTTGCCTTGCCTTGCCTTGCCTTGCTCTCTCTCTCTCTCCTCTCTCTCTCTCTCTCTCTCTCTCTCTCTCTCTCTCTCTCTCTCTCTCTCTCTCTCTCTCTCTCCCCTCCTCTCTCTCTCTCTCTCTCTCTCTCTTCCCGGCTGTCTTTCTGTTCTTCCCCCTTCAATCTGGAGTCCCACACACGAGGTGTATAAAGCCATTGAGGGAATAACGGGCAGAAATCGGGCATGTCCCTCATTGTTGCAGCTCTGCTGTTTAGCTGGCTACAATGGCTCCTCCTTTCCTGCTCTTCTCACTGCTCCCAAGTCCTTCCCAGACCTAATGTGGCTTCTATTGTTTCTGCTTCTTTCAGCCTATCTTTAAACTGCCTCCCTCCCCCCCCCTCCCCTTTCTTCTTTCGATTATTTCTGCTTCCTTCAAGCCGTCTTTAAACTGCCGACCTTCCATCCCCCCCCCCCCCCCCCCCTCCTTCTCCATTCTATTAATTTTCTGTTCATCACCACTCCTTCTCAATGTCTTCAGCTTCCATTGCCTTCACTGATGTCTTTGAGCTAGCCCTGGTTTGATCAGAAAAGCAGACGGCCACTATAGCCGAGTAGTCAAGACCGTTCGACGTCAGTCCCATGGGTCTATGAAGTCATGAGTTCCAATCTCGGCGGCGTCTGGTGAACTAAGGGTGGGGATTTTTCCGGTCTTCCAGGTCAACTTCCAGTGCAAAACTGCCAGTGCCTTAGTTCCCTTAGTTCCCAGAAAATCAAATATGCATGTTAAAGATCAAGTGATCATGTCAGTGTGCGGTGGGTTTGAGAAACACGAACACACCCAGCATACATCCCCGGAGCCGGAATGCGGCTACCTTCATGGTAGGCAAAAACGGTTGCATACCCATAATCCCACTGATGGTGAAGTTTGCAGCTCAAGCGAAGGAACAGAAAAAAGAAAGACTAAAACTATGCTTTGTGTATAGGGGGCGCGACAGCCCAGTGGTTAGAACTCAGAGCTTGTAATCTGCCAGTGTAGGTTCCGTTATGATTCTGTTGTTTTGAATAAAGTTAGACATCAGGTCCGTTATGATTTTGCTGTTTTGAATAAAGCTGTAATCAAGTCAGTCATGGTTCTGCTGTTTGAATAAAGTTAGACATCAGGTCCGTTATGATTTTGCTGTTTTGAATAAAGCTATGCATCAAGTCAGTCATGGTTCTGCTGTTTGAATAAAGTTAGACATCAGGTCCGTTATGATTTTGCTGTTTTGAATAAAGCTATAATCAAGTCAGTCATGGTTCTGCTGTTTGAATACAGCTAAGATCCAGTGAACAATATACATTCTATACGCATGAAAAATACCCCAGGTATTCACCAGTCGCATGCATGCTGGGTGTGATTATGTATGGCCTACTCTTCTACAAAGGATAGATGAGGCTTTAGGATTTTTTATATACATATGTGCAAGATTGATGATATACGTGCACTCATGCTCAACCCTTGGTTTATAATCTTATACATGGACAGGAGGTAATTGAGCAGGACCCAGAATAAGCTCCAGGGGGAAAACTAGTCAGCTGAGACTTGAACCCCCACTCTCAGCCCTGAGGTCCCAAGTCTCTCGCTCTAACCACTAGGCTACTCTGCCCGCGGTGTATTCCCCGCAAATATGCTGCTGTAAAATTCCGTTTAACAAAGTGATGCTTTTGCTCTCAGAGAAATGGATTAGAAATGTTTGAACCTTAACTTCCTCCCCCCTCTGGATCAGAGAGATCCTTAGTGGTAGTCTGGGTAAGGCACGTTTAGTGCACGTAAAAAAATCCACGGCCACGTCGATAGGAGAGTTGTCTACGACAGCTTTGCTTGTGGGGGATGGATAAAGTTTTTAATATAGTTGTAAGATTGACATGTATGTTCTCATAACCTTATTAGATATTAATACAAGTATGTAAATGCTTGTCATCCTCCATTAGTTAAATCGTCTATCTCTCCCCCTTCTCTCTAACACACACACACACACACACACACACACACACACACACACACACACACACACACACACACACACACACACACACACACACACACACACCTGACACAATACAGTACAGAAAAACAAGTGCAGAAAATCATTTACCACGTCATGCTCACATCAATTATAGTTGTTTTAGGTCAATTAAGAAAATAATCATTTATTCAGTATTAGGGGAATAACTGGACAAGGACCATGCCTTTGGACTGACCAACTCAATTTTCGGCTCCTGGTTGAGCCCTCTTCAGAGGTTCCAGCAGTAAAGAGCAAGACACTGGTCATAATTTGAGAAAAATTATTGCAGCCCTGAGAACAGGTATCTAGATATTCTTGTGGCCTGCCACTGCTGCCGGCAAAAGATGAACATAGATAGAGAAAGAATGTGTTTGAAATAAATGTATTTAAAGAAAATAGAAGAAAATACACAGGTAATGAACCTTTGTGATTTATGTTCGGGGATCCATTTTATATATAAAAAAAAGAATGCAAGGGAGATCATAAAGTCTGTACCCAGCCAATGGGCCTGTTTTAGCTGGATAACAATAACAACCCAAACATTGCGAGATACTTTCGGTGCTAGCACAGATAGTAGAATTTTAAAAAAGGCCTTTTTCTTGGATCTCAAAAGAGATGCTATTCTTCATTTAACCATTGATTCATATAATTGAGAAAATTTGGTGGAGTAAAAACAAGTACAGGTAGCCACCAGTTACAACTTTATTCTCATCATAAAAATGATTTCTGTCAGAGATTCATTTTAAAAAGTACTACGAGAAAAATATCTTTTAAGGTAGCATTTGGGGAATTATTGAGTATGGACAATGCCTTTGACCTGACTTGATTCCAGTTTCGGCTCGATTGTATATATATATAATATATATATATATATATATATATAGAGAGAGAGAGAGAGAGAGAGAGAGAGAGAGAGAGAGAGAGAGAGAGAGAGAGAGAGAGAGAGAAGTAGTTTCGGCTCGAGCTCTGTGTGTGTGTGTGTGTGTGTGTGTGTGTGTGTGTGTGTGTGTGTGTGTGTGTACATTACATATTTATTCAAAAAAGCCCACATGAAATGGCGAATCTGGGGATGCTGAATGTATAATCATGTGGGAGAGGGGAGGAGGGTTGTCCCGTCTTTTAGAGACTGTCATGATAGATCTATCCCCAAAATGTCAACGTCTCGCTAAGCTGGCTGTGTATTTTATGATACAATAATGCAACTATGTTTACCAAAAACCTATAGCAACAACAAATATATAAAGGCAACTTTAATGTTATAATTAAGCTTGGTAGAAAAATTGCTGATATTAAAGTTCGAGACAAAAAATTGTGGAAGTCATCATAAATTCAGATGATCGTTTTGTTTTTGACCTTTGCGCTGGAAACGAAAAGGATGTTATCCCAGCTGGATTTTTGTTTCTTGGGGAGGGCGGGGGAGGGGGTTGGGGTGTCTGTTTTGAATTTGGGTCAGAAGACTGACACTCTGAAACAGTCCTTGTCCAACCGCCGTTTGACTTCCTACACTGCGCCAACAGTCGTTTCTAACATCGCCGGCCACACAGCGCCGCAAAAATGGAAGATAGGAACATTTTCAGACCTGTGGCAGATTCCGTGTTTTAGTGCAGAACAGAACGGTACTACTGTGTTTTCACCGCTAGCATGGGGGCAGTGTGTCCAGAACTGGTGATCAGAGTAGATTAATTAATGAGAAAGACCCTCAGTGTACACTGCAGGGGGCGCACTGCACTCAAGTCATGTCAGTGTTCTCTCTGTTCGGGGTTCTGTTCCATGGCAGGCAGTCCAGTTACTGCTTTGTTTCGTTTTGTTTTCTTCTTTTGTAAAGGAAAGTGGGGAAAGGGAGGGGTTAGGAATAAAAATCCGGAGCTTGGCAAGTCATCCTTCCTGCTGACTGAGTGTGAATTGAGTGATATAAAAAAATGGGCATCCAGCTAAAGATCTCTCTCCTCCTCTCCTCTCTCTCTCTCTCTCTCTCTCTCTCTCTCTTCTCTCTCTCTCTCCTCTCTCTCTCTCTCTCTCTCTCTCTCTCTCTGATGACAAACTTGACAAAACTGCATACACACGGGACTGGATATATAAAACATGACTGCTTATTCCATTGTCCTGGAAATAAAAGAATGAAAATGAATAGAATAAAATAAGATCTCTTTCTTTCTTTCTCACATGACGCGGCTGATTATTTTATGCCTTTTTTTTTTCAATTTTGGGGCTAGACAGTTTATGAGAAGGCCTGAATGATGTGTGGAAGCAGTGTGGAATTTTGTGTGGCAACCCTTGTAAAACCCGGAATAAAATGCTGTTTCTTTTCCTACTGCTGTTGCTGCTGTGTACAGGAAGGAAGGAAAGAAGAAAGAATGAATGGCACAGTATGTTTCCCTGTCCGTTTAACGACATTGTATTTTTTACACCTTGAACCCTATTCTGTTTTTTCTGATTTTCTATTCTCTGACTGATCACCAGAACCCATTCGTGGAATGGCATTGTATTCTTTATTTATTGAACACATTGTTGTTTTTTTTCTAACTTTCTGTTCTCTGATCACCAGAACCTATCGAGGACTGCTGTGAGGGCACCAGCTGTGTCATCGTCAGATCAGGAAAGCCCTGTTTCCCAGCCCCCTTCATCCGTCCTCCCCTTCCAGCAAACTTTCCCCACCTTCCTTCCCCTCCCACTCTCAATATACTACATCTCCCTCCCCCCTGTCTGTACTGACCAATCAATCAACGACAACGTCACGTGTTTTTTGTTGTGTTTTTTTTCAGTCTGCAATTCCTCAAACAGCTACACATCCTCATAATTCCCCCTCGTGTGAATTATTGACCTTTCACTAATGACAGCGTGGAGCATTTCCCTCCTGTACTTATCTCTTGAAGGACAAGTTCCCATCTCTCTCCTCAGTGCTTTCCCAGCGCCTTCAGCTAACAAAAACCCCTCTGTATTTCCCCGGACAAACCATCAGCAGAAAACCTCCCCACCTTCCCGTCCTGTTCCCACCCCTAACTTCATGACAGCTTTCCCCCTTTTCATCCCGCCCGCCCCTCAGCTAACAACAAGTAGGTTTCCATTCAACATTCTCCTTCGCCTCCATTCCTGAACCTCTAGCTTTCTTTCCTGTGCCCACCCCCAACGAACGACATCTTCCCCATCTCTCCTTCACCTTCCCTTGCTCCCCTAACTCTACCAAGCTAACTTCTTGTCTCCTCTCTTCCCAGTTCTTCAACTCACAACAGTTCCCCTTCATCCTGCCCTGCACCCTGCTGATTGGTCCGCTGACAAAACCTGACAGCTTGAAAAACTAACACCTTCAAAACCTGAGAGCTTGAAAAGCTGACAGCTTGAAAAGCTGACACCTTCCAAAACTGACACCTTCCAAAACTGACACCTTCAACTCACAAGAATCTCCCTTTAAGCTGCCCTCTGCT
>CM060324.1:1289832-1297332 GCA_030674155.1 Stramonita haemastoma
TATCTATCTGTCTGTCTGTCTATCTATCTATCTATCTATCTATCTATCTATCTATCTATCTATCTATTTGTCTATCTATCTATCTATCTATCTATCTATCTATCTATCTATCCATCTATCTATCTATCTATCTATCTATCTATCTATCTATCTATCTGTCTATCTGTCTGTCTGTCTGTCTATCTATTTATCTGTCTGTCTGTCTGTCTATGTATATAAAATTATATATATACATATACATACACACACATACACACACACATATATATATATATATAGATATATATATATATATATATATGTATATATAATATAATATATATATATATCTGTGTGTGTGTGTGTGTGTGTGTGTGTGAATATATTTATATATACATAGACAGACAGACCCAACAGTGGTTGAGATCTTCCAAGCCAACATTGGAGGAAAGTTCGCCGCACTCACAGCCATCGACAATGATGTGGACACATTGGCCAACAACATCAAAGAAGTGCTAACGACAGCAGCAGAAGAAACATTAGGAAGAAACAACCTTGGGTGACAAATGAGGTTCTTGACCTCTGCGACAAAAGAAGAGAACTTAAAAAACAAAAGTTCACAAGTCAAGAAGCTTACAAGAAGTACATGGATAGCCACAGAGAAGTGAGGAAAAAGATGAGAGAAGCCAAAGAAGCGTGGATAGAAGAACAATGCAACAACATCGAAGCTGGAATGACCAAGGGAAACAGCAAAACAGCTTACGACACTTTGAAAGCACTAACGAAAACCACACAGCCTAAAGCCTCTGTTATTGAAGACAAAGAAGGAAATCTTTTAACGGAAAACAATGCCATCCTCCAACGCTGGACAGAATACTGTGAGGGATTGTACAACTACCCACTACGCCCAGATACCAACATAGTTTCTGACAAACCCCCTGAACACCAAGATAAAGACCCACCAATACTAAGGTGTGAAGTAGATGCAGCTATTAGACAATTGAAGAATGGGAAGTCCCCTGGAATCGATAACATCCCAGCTGAACTCATAAAAAATGGAGGGAATGAAACAGCAAGGCGATTCACAGAACTTTGTCAGAAGATCCACGACACCAAAGAATGGCCAAAAGAATGGACACAGTCTCTTGTAATACCCCTGCCAAAGAAAGGAAACCTCAAACAATGCCACAACTACAGAACCATCAGTCTCATAAGTCATCCTAGCAAGATCATGCTGCAGGTAGTCCTCAACAGACTGAAAAACCAAGCGGAAAAACTCCTGGCAGAAGAACAAGCGGGCTTTAGACCAAAACGCAGCACAATGGAACAAATTTTCAATCTGAGAATTCTGATAGAGAAGCATCTCCAACACCAAAAAGACTTGTACCACAATTTCATAGACTTCAAAAAGGCCTTTGACAGGGTATGGCATGACGGCCTCTGGCAAGTACTCAGGCACTTCAACATTGACAGCTGTCTAATTGAAGTCATCAAAGCTCTGTACGAGAACGCAGAAAGTGCAGTTTTTATGAATAATCACGTGGGCGAGTTCTTCAAGACCACGGTTGGGGTTCGCCAGGGCTGCCTTCTCTCACCTGTACTCTTCAACCTCTTCCTCGAAAACATCATGACAGAGACACTGCAAAACCACCACACTTCCATCTCCATTGGTGGAAGACCCCTTTGCAACCTCAGATTTGCAGATGACATTGACCTCATGGGCAGCAGCAAACAAGAACTGCAAATCCTCACAGACAATTTAACAGATCGAGCGAGCGCATACGGCATGGAGGTCAGTACAGAGAAATCAAAGATCATGGTCAACAGCGCGAGTAATGACATCACGGAAATAAAGATGAATGGAGAAACACTAGAAGAGGTGAGCCAATTCAAATACTTAGGCTCCATCCTAACAAAAGATGGCACATCAAACAATGAAGTGAAAGCTCGCATTGCAACAGCAACATCTGCTCTAGTCAGACTCGAGAAGATCATCAGAAGCAACAACATCAGCTTCTGCACCAAATACCACCTTTACAAATCCCTCGTGATATCTATCCTCCTATATGGCTGTGAATCATGGACTCTGACAGCAGAGTTAGAGAGGAGAATCCAAGCATTCGAGAACAAGTGCCACAGAAGACTCCTCAAAATATCATACAAAGAACACAAGACCAATAACTATGTGAAAGAAGAAATCAAAAAGCGTGTGGGCCCCCAAGAGCCTTTGCTCTCCACCATAAAGAGGAGAAAGCTGATGTGGTTTGGTCACACCACAAGACACAACACCCTAGCAAAAACCATCCTGCAAGGAACAGTCGAGGGCAAGAGAAGAAGAGGCCGCCAAAAGAAATCATGGGTTGACAACATCAAAGACTGGACCGCCCAACCCCTGCAACACCTCCTACTAGCCACACAGGATCGTGAAGCATGGAAAAAGATCTCTGTTGCGTCTTCTCTCATGTCCCCCCTACGTCCTTTGGGACATGGGACTGAGTGAGTGAGTGAGTGAGACAGACAGACAGACAGACAGAGATCTGTAGTGATGTTTGGCCGGGGATATCTCATGAAAAGGATCTAAATTCAGTTGTTTGTTCTGAGAAGTGCCTAAAACTACAGCACAGAGGTGCTATACTAGTGTTAGAGTTCTATGTGGGGAAGATTTGGCCGTCCACCAATGGAGATATCTGCAACAACAAAAAATTTAGCAGAGTCTACGTTTGCTTGCTTGTGTACTTTTGATTTTTGTTGTGTGTTTTTAGGTTGGGGCTTTGTGTGTGTGTGTGTGTGTGGGGGGGGGGGGGGGGGGATGCATAATTCATAGCTGTTAAGAATAACATATTTTGCACAGCATTTCGTCTGGTGAGAAAAATAACATTTGTTCAAAAAAAATTGCCTTCTTTACGAGATTTATTTTTTGTGGGAATATTTTTGGGTTTGGCCGCCATATTTCATTGAGTTTGATGTAATCTTGGTGAACAAGTGCCAGCAGCATCACTAGTTTGAAGTCAGCGGCTCATGCCTTCAACGAAGAAAAAAGAAAAAAGCTTTTGTCTAGTCTGTTGTAAACACAAAGTTTTGAAGTAAAAAAAAAAATGTCATCTATCCGAACTGACCTCACGTAGGCTTTCCTTCCTGAACTGCAGCTTGAGAACTGTTTCCCCAGCTACAGGCCATGATCTGTAGCCACAGACTGCAGCATCATTACTCACAAATGTCGGGTTATGCCCCCCTCATTGCTGAGAAGTGTCGGGTTATGCCCCCCTCATTACTCACAAGTGTCGGGTTATGCCCCCCTCTTTGCTGAGAAGTGTCGGGTTATGCCCCCTTCATTACTCAGAAGTGTCGGGTTATGCCCCCTTCATTACTCAGAAGTGTCGGGTTACGCCACCCTCATTACTCAGTGTCGGGTTACGCCACCCTCATTACTCAGTGTCGGGTTACGCCACCCTCATTACTCAGTGTCGGGTTACGCCACCCTCATTACTCAGTGTCGGGTTACGCCACCCTCATTACTCAGTGTCGGGTTACGCCACCCTCATTACTCAGTGTCGGGTTATTCCACCCTCATTACTCAGTGTCGGGTTATTCCACCCTCATTACTCAGTGTCGGGTTATGCCACCCTCATTACTCAGTGTCGGGTTATGCCACCCTCATTACTCAGTGTCGGGTTATGCCACCCTCATTTCTCAGAAGTGTTGCCAGAGAGACACTGTCTCCCCAGGGTCAGAAGCACAATAGTCGGGGATGTCAGGTTATGCCCCCCCCCCCCCCCCTCATTACTGAGAAGTGTGGGGTTATGCCCCCCTCATTACTCCTGTCATGTCCAGAAAAGGGAGAGAATCCAGAGAGCCGGAGAGAGCTGTGGTGGGAAAAGATGTGCGCAGTTGGGATGTGACGGGGAATGGAGAGGCGTGGAAAGTCAGGAATAGGGGGGATCAGTCAGCCATTTTCTTGTTTCCATATCCGTTAAGCTGCCATAGCCATTTCCCTCATATAACCCAGGTCTAGCGAAAGCTTTGTCAGTTATTGATGTTTGCGCAGTGTAAAGGCTTAGGCAACTTCAGAATGCTGCGTTTTACAATGGTAGGTGGAGATGTTTGCCTAAGCTTCATTGGAATGCTACGTTTTACAATGGTAAGTTGAGGGCGTCTGCAGCCGTGACAAGCTGTCAGCACAACAATCTGCGCCTTCTTTTAAAGGAGAAAAACATCGTCTGAATACGGAATACAGATGCCTATACGGCAAGGTACTGAACCAAGGTCATACTGACAGTGTGGTGAGGTAGGCGAAAAGTGTGGCATACGCCAGTTTCTGATGCAGTGTGGACTTATGGCCTGCCAGTGACTGCCAGGTGGGATAAGACAGACAGATAGACAGACAGACAGACAGACAGACAGACAGACAGACAGACAGTGCATGTTGTGGGTGATCGGCGGGGTGTTAAGCTGGATATCATGTTGTGGGTGATCCGAGGGGTAGCAAGCTGGATAACAGGCAACAACATCTCTCTCATGCTTTCACCAGACGCTTCTTTCCACATGAAGTGACGGAGGATATCAAGAGAGAGAGAAAGAGAGAGAGAGAGAGAGAGAGAGAGAGAGAGAGAGAGAGAGAGAGAGAGAGGAGAGAGAGAGAGAGAGAGAGAGAGAGAGAGAGAGAGAGAGAGAGAGAGAGACAAGGCAAGGCAAGGCAAGGCAAAGGCAAGGCAAAATTATTTTATTCGAGGATAATAGATAAGCACTCATGTGCTTTTTTACATCCAGTCCCCGCCCCTTTCAGGGATAACATCAAGATAAAAAGACAGCCTCAACTAAAACAAGAACAATTATAATGATCCAATTACCAAGAGCAAACCATACCAAGTATCAAACAACAGGTAAGAAATAAGACAGAGATACAATATTAAGGTAATGTTATAAAAAAGGCACTCATTCAGAAACGAAAATAAGAAGTAAGAATCAATGATGATTTTGATTTGAATAATAAACAAGCAAACAAAAAAACAAATAAACAAAACAAAACAAAAAAACAAACAAAACAAACAAACAAACAAAAACAAACAAAGGCACAATGATTATAGATCAAACATGAGAATATGATGAGGTTAGATGACTGAAAACAAGAGAGAGAGAGAGAGGAGAGAGAGAGAGAAGAGAGAGAGAGAGAGAGAGAGAGGTGGGTATGAAGTGAAAATAATCTAAAGTCACAGGAGGCAGGGGAACATCTCTCAGAAAGGAACTGCATGTGGTTCTATACCAATCACATTGTCTTACGCATTCAATGTCTGATTGATACCAGCACTCTGGGAACTATAATTCCGCAGCTGGTATTCAAAGACTACATACTCTCTATCAGTGAAAATAGTTTGAAAACACACTTTTCTATCAGTCTTAGAATAGTTTGTGAAGCTGATCACTTGTGAAAAGTACCATGCAACTGTGGTTAATCGTTGTTTCTTTTTTGAGGGTTTTTTTTTTAAACATTCACCTTCTTTAGAAAACACTCTTCCCCCTTCATTCCTTGTACCTTTGATTTCTATGTGAATGCACGGTGAATAATGACTTCATAACCTTGCATGAATTAGTAAGGATATATATATATATGTATATATATATATATATATACATATATATATATATATGAATGATTAAAATAAAAGGCTACATAGATGCATGGAAAGGAAAGTATCTGTGTTTGTTGTATACAAGTGAAATCAGGATCAATGTGACAAAGCATCGACTTGCCACCAGTCCAGCCAGCCAGCCTGTTTCGCCAGACAAAGGCCAGGACTGTGTATGGACTGAGGGCGGTCCCTGGAGGGGTGACCCGCACTGTTGCCAGGGGAACACTGCAGGCGGGACTCTGACTGATGCTCCTCTCACGCCACAATGCTTCTTGTGGGGAATGGACAGAGAGAGGCTAACTGTATAGTGGAAATGTATCCTGACGAAACTGAAATTCAATCCACAGTGATTCTGCCCTGTGTGGGGGATCGTCACAAACTTTCGTCTCACGCTCCACAGTTTTGATTTTTCTTACATGCCATGATCGCAATAAGCAACAATGGAGTATTGTGGACACTGTCTGCTGTGCATTCTGAATCAGCAGCTGTCAGACACACCTAACAGCTTTAACCCTGCATTGCCAATTTAAGGATTTAAGAGCATAAGTCTACAGTTTTGTCAGGAGTTAAAGTAATCTATGCAAACTTTATCCTTGTACTTATATTTTACATGTTGTTGCTATGTTTTGTTTGTTAAATCTTGTTTTTGTTTCCAAACAATATATATTTAACAATAGGATGTGACCTTTCATATTTACATAATGTATAATTATTAAAGCAGGACTATAGGTTGCAGAAACTACAAACAGAGATATACCAGATACATGTCTGCCAGGGGATATAGGCAGTGTGATAACATTACATAGGGAAAGGTAAAGGTGTCCCCTAACCTAGGCAGCCGTAGGGGAGCGAGGCATCAGAGACCTCAGCTTCTCTAGGGGCCAGCATATTGAGGCGGCGCCCATCTCCTCTCCATCGCTTCTTTACCTTCCCTGACCCTAAAGAGGGCAGGTACCCATTGACAGCTGGGTGAACTGGGGGGACTGTACTGAAGCCAAGGCGCGCAAACGGTCGCCCATCCAACTAGTAACCACGCTCGATTCTGCTTAACTTGACTGGGGGAAAGCGAGCGCTCTGACCACTTAGCTATCCCGCCCCCTTTACTTTACATACATACGTAAACACACAGATAAAAAAGACAGACATTCACACACACACATACGCACGCACGCACGCACACACACACACACGCACGCACGCACGCACGCGCGCGCGCGTGTTTAATTTATTTGATTGAATGTTTTGTCTTTGTTGCATCTCTAGGTTCAATTCACCTCCACAGCACAGCTCATCTCAGGCCAGATTTCCTTCCTTTTCAATCCACTGAAAGCTAAAAGAAGAAGAAAACTTTCAACTGACCAGATCTAACGGGCCTCTCTCTTCCTAGTGCCTTTGTTTTGTAATGTTGTGGCCGAGGAGAGAAGAAAGGAGATGACTGCAAACCTCCTCCTCCTTTACGCTACAGTCAGCCAGATCGGGGTGTCCCTCTTTAACCCTTGTAAGCTCTCTTTACACTCTCTTTTACATTTGTACAGCTTTCTTTACACTCTCTTTTACCTTTGTACAGCTTTCTTTACACTCTCTTTAACCCTTGTACAGCTTTCTTTACACTCTCTTTAACCCTTGTGCAGCTTTCTTTACACTCTCTTTAACCCTTGTACAGCTTTCTTTACACTCTCTTTAACCCTTGTACAGCTTTCTTTAATCTTTTACCTTGATAGAGTTAAACTCTCAAACCTTCCTCCTCTCTTTACGCTACAGTCAGCCATCGGTGTTCCCTCTTTAACCCTTGTAAGCTCTCTTTACACTCTCTTTTACCATTTGTACAGCTTTCTTTACACTCTCTTTACCTTTGTACAGCTTTCTTTACACTCTCTTTAACCCTTGTACAGCT
>CM060324.1:1302332-1307332 GCA_030674155.1 Stramonita haemastoma
TATATGTGGGTATATATATAATTTTATATATATATATCACCACCACAAGAGTGCGTCCTTTGGAACAATTGTTAAGGATTCATAAGAAAATGACAAGATAACGGGAGAGGTGGTGATTGCTCTTTACCTGTTGATAACATTATGTACACATTACAGTATGGAGCCGCCGCTGTAGTCTAGTGGTTAGGGCGTTGGACTCGTAATCTAAAGGTTGCGGGTTCGATCCCAGCTTTCGGCTATGGCGTTGTGCCCTTGGAAAAGGCACTTTACGGCTATTTTCTCACCCCACCCAGGTGTAAAAGGGGTACCAACCTTGTGTTGGGGGTTAACCCTGCGATAGACTGGCGTCCTATCCAGGGGGGAGTCTATAACTCTCAGTCGCTTAACGCCACAGAAACCGGGATAAGCACCGGCCTGATGAGCCTTAGGCTCGGGACAGACTTTAACTTTTTTAACACATTACAGTATGTTTCTAGTATTCTGCTTTTGCTACAAATTGTAAATGCCTCAGCAAAAAGATCAGATGAAATAAAGATTTCAGATTGTGTCTCTTATTTTTGGTTGACAAGAAATCCAATAAACGAGAGATACAAAATGTTGACGTTAGCAAACCACTGAATAAAGGGGTCATCACAAGCCAGTGTTTTGAAAGCTTTCTCTCTTTTTTACGGGTAATTTCAACTATTCTGTACTTCATAAAGACCCCATCCTGTCGATTTGATTAGACCACAAGCTTTCATCTAAATGAAAAAAAAATTAATGCAGCGTGTTGCACAGTTTATATGTTCACAAAAAAGATTGCTTTACCAATTCAACCAAAAGCCGTTAAAAAACACTAACAAAAACAGGAAAACGGTAATCGCAAAAAAGATTCGAGGCTTACATACATGCAGCTAAATTCCAGAAGCAATGTTGGTTATTTTTGAAATTTGAAAAATTTCGAAACTTTAATAGTAATTGCTGTGATAAAACGTGCTCATGATCTCGTTCCAACACTGTCACACACACACACACACACACACACACACACACACACACACACACACACACACACACACACACACACACACACACACACACACACACACACACACACACACACACCAGCTGGCCCTGTCCCATCACATCAGATGGTTTGCCAAGGGAAGGGCCAGACTGCAGGCCCTGTGTAACTCAATTGTCCAGCTGTGTGTCTCCGCCTCCACACCACCAGCCTGCCTGCCTACCTGCCTGCCTCAGTCCCTGAGGTTTTCTATCAGGCCTGAACAAGGTTAAATTAGCTGCTGCCCCCACCTTTTCACAGACAGACATATGTGACTGTGTGTGTATGTGTGTGTGTGTGTTTTATTTCTTATTTTATTTATTTATTTTATTCTTTTATATCGAGGATGATGTGCGTGTGTGTGTCTGTCTCTAATTTGTGTGTGGTGTGTGTGTGTGTGTGTGTGTGTGTGTGTGTGTGTGTGTGTGTGTGGTGGTGTGTGTGAGCGCGCGCGCCTGTGTGCGTTGTGTGTGTGAGCGTGCGACTGTGCGTGCGTGCGTGCTTGTGTGTGTGTGTGTGTGGTGTGTGTGTGTGCGCGCGCGCGCAGTTGTGTGTGTGTGTGCGTGCGATTGTGCGTGTGTGTGTGGTGTGTGTGTGTGTCTGTGTGTGTGTGTATGTGTGCGTGCATTTGTGTGTGTGTGTGCATGAGTGTGTGTCTCTGTCTATGTGTGTGTGTGTGTGTGTTGGAGGGTGGTGGAAAAGTGGGGGAGGGGGAAGGTGTCCGTGATGTTGAGTGTTGGAAGAAGAGATGAAAACAGGGGATGATGAATGTTTTCACGCACATTGGTGAGAACAGACTGCACAGTTGCTGGCCAGAACACAAAGGATGATGTCCACAACACTGGCCTGGGAAAACAAGCAAAGGACTTTCATAGAGGAGACTTTGTAAAGAGATGCTTTGTGTGTGTGTTGATCCCAGTCTCTTCTCTCTCTCTCTCTCCTCTCTCTCTCTCTCTCTCTCTCCTCTCTCTCCTCTCTCTCTCTCTTCTCTCTCTCTCTCTCTCTCTCTCTCTCTCTCTCTCTCTCTCTCTCTCTCTCTCTCTCTTTTTTAAGAGGGGGGATGGAGGGGTGGCGGGCGGTTGGGATCTTTTCCGAGGGCTGGATGTAAAAAAAAGCAATTGTTGCTTATTCTATTACCCTCTTTGAATAAAAAAGTTTTCAAAAAAAAGTTCTCTCTTTTCTCTCTTCTCTCTCCTCTCTCTCTCTCTCTCTCTCCTCTCTCTCTCTCTCTCTCTCTCTCTCTCTCTCTCTCTCTCTCTCCTCTCTCTCTCTCTGTCTCTCTCTCTCTCTCTGTTGCATACACATGCACACAAATAACACACACGCACGCAGAATATCTTGCACACACGTTAAATCCTGTTCCGCTTTTCGTAAGAGTAGGCCATCGTGTGCCGGTGGGAACAGATGATAAATTTACAAAACTGCATACACACGGGGACTGGATGTAAAAAAAAACACGAGTACATACTCCATTATCCTCAATATAAAAGAATAAATAAATAATTAAAATATAAACACATACGCACACAAACACGCGCACGCACGAAGGTGTGCAGTTGTATACAAATACCCTCATAAACACAACACACATACACACAACACACACACACACACACACACACACACACACACACACACACACACACACACACACACACATACACACACACATACACACACACTCACTCACACACATACAAACACACACGCGCGCGTGCGCACGCACATGCACATGCACGCACGAACGCGCGCACACACACATACACACACACATACAAAGAAATAGACATGAAGAAATACAGATACAGAAAGAGAGAGAAAATGATAGGAATGAGTCGAAAAACGAGAGAGAGAGAGAGAGAGAGAGAGAGAGAGAGAGAGAGAGAGAGAGAGAGAGAGAGAGAGAGAGGAGAGAGAGAGAGAGGAGAGAGAGAGATTTGATTGATTTGATTTGATTTTTTCTGTTATATCGAGGATAATGGAATAAGCACGCTTGTGCTTTTTTTACATCCAGTCTCCGTGTGTATGCAGTTTTGTAAATGTCATCTGTTCCCACCGGCACACGATGGCCTGCTCTTACGAAAAGCGGAACAGGATTTAACGTGTGCGTAAGATGTTCTGCGTGCGTTCGCACACGGGGCCTCGGTTTAAAGTCTCATCCGAAGGACTTTTGGGGGAGAGTGGAGTCAGCACTGATGTTAAAGAGAGACAGACAGACAGACAGACAGACAGACAGACAGACAGAAAACAGACAGAGACAGGGAGAGAGGCAGAGAGAGATAGAGACACATAGAGAGAGAGGAGGGGAGAGAGAGACAGAGACAGAGAGACAGAATAAATCAATCAGTGAATGAAGCAATGAATGAATGAATAATCTTTATTTTTCAAGGGTAACAGAGTAAGCATTCACATACTTCTTTTCATTCAGCCCTTGCCGGAGAGAGAGAGAGAGAGAGAGAGAGAGAGAGAGAGAGAGAGAGAGAGAGAGAGAGAGAGAGAGAGAGAGAGAGAGAGAGAGAGAGAGAAGGCAAGACAAGGCAAGGCAAGGCAAGGCAAGGCAAGGCAAAGTATTTTATTCGAGGATAATAGATAAGCACTCGTGTGCTTTTTTACATCCAGTCTCCGCCCTTTTCAGGGATACATCAAGTTGAAAAGATACTAAACAATAAAACTTTACGCAGTACCAAACAACACACAAGAATAAAGACACTATATATGGTAAGGTAATAAAAATGCACTCGTTCAGAAGACAAAATCAGAAGTCACAATAAAAAGATTTTGATTATGGAAGAAAAGAAAAGTGTTAATAGGTAAAGAGCAAACAAGAGAACAAGATGAAATAAACAACTGAAAACATCAATCCACCACCATCTGTCAAAAGTTATACATGTGATATAAATCATACATTTGGATAAAAAAGGGGGGGGGGAATTTAACTAATATCCTTATTGGAGGGGGGGGAGAGAGATACTACCAATAAAAACTAAAACTAAAATAAAATAAAATAAGATAAAAAGAAAAAAAAAGTTACATAAAACATCCTAGATGTTTCAAAAGAATAGGCAGAGAGAGAGTGAGAGAGAGAGAAAGAGGGGGGGGAGAGATCACTAACTAGAGAGAGAGAGAGAGAAGAGAGAGAGAGAGAGAGAGAGAGAGAGAGAGAGAGAGAGAGAGAGAGAGAGAATGCAAAGTGATATAATAATGTGACAGGCTATCGCATGGGGACAGAGGGCGGGAGAAAAAACAAACAATCAGAAACGTTTCTAATGCACAGTAGAAATGTCAGCATGGCGTGGCTACTACAGCATGGCGTGGTATGCACTGTACCATTATATAATCATCAGTGTCTGGCTTTAGCACTGCAACACATCGCATCAGCAGTGTCTGGCTTTAACAGTAGACAAACTATGGGGGGAGAGGGAGGAAGAGAGAGTTTATTTATTTATTTATTTATTTATCTATTTATTTATTTATTTATCTATCTATTTATTTATTCTATTCTATTCTTTCATATCGAGGATAATAGGATTAGCACTCATGTGTTTGTTTGTTTTTCATCCAGTCCCCGTGTGAGAGAGAGAGATGGAGGGACGGGGAGAGAAAGAGAGAGAGAGAGAGAGAGAGAGAGAGAGAGAGAGAGAGAGAGAGAGAGAGAGAGAGAGAGAGAGAGAGAGAGAGATGTACCTTTATTTGGTCATCATCTCCCAGTTCTTACTAAAATGGACCTGTTATAATTAGTGTCTTCTGTGTTGCTGGCTTCAAACACTGCTGTCCTCCTGTTGCTGACTGGTGGAGAAGGCAGTATAGCCTAGTGTCTTCTGTGTGGCTGGCTTCAAACACTGCTGTCCCCCTGTTGCTGAATGGTGTGGAGAAGGCAGTATAGCCTAGTGTCTTCTGTGTGGCTAGCTTCCAACACTGCTGTCCTCCTGTTGCTGAATGGTGTGGAGAAGGCAGTATC
>CM060324.1:1317332-1319832 GCA_030674155.1 Stramonita haemastoma
TGTGTTTTGTTTTGTTTTTAGGGGGGAGGGGGTGTTGGTTTTTTCTTTTGGGAGGGGGGCTTCTCGTTCTTAGTAAAGACAGTTCTGGTGATAGCTATTATTCTCTCTCAGTTTTCCTCTTTCTGTCTGTCTTTCTGTTTGTCTGTCTGTATGTCTGTTTGTCTCTGTCTGTCTGTCTGTCTGTCTGTCTGTCTGTCTGTCTGTCTGTCTGTCTGTCTGTCTGTCTGTCTGTCTCTCTCTCTCTCTCTCTCTCTCTCTCTCTCTCTCTCTCTCTCTCTCTCTCTCTCTCTCTCTCTCTCTCTCTCTCTCTCTCTCTCTCTCTGTCTTTTTCTTTTGCATGCATGGATGCATGCAAGCCCGTTTACTCCGAGTGTGTGCGTGTGTGTGTGCATGTGCATGCATGCGTGTATGTACGTGCTTGCGTGTGCGTGTGTGTACGTGTGTGCGTTCGTGCGTGTGTGTGTGTGTGTGTGTGTGTGGTTTAATACTTTTTCTATTCACCCACTCACACGTGTTTTAATGTAGAATGATAAACATTCTGAAGTCTTACATCCTGTAGAAAAACTACAGCTGAAGAGAAGTGACTGCATGCTTCTTTTGTTAGCCTAACAGCAATTCGAAGTTGCCCCACCCCTCTAACGTTGTATTGCCTCCGCTGACATTATTGCTGTGGGAAAGGAATTCCAGGTGGCTCTGTTCTGTAACCCTTACACGGCATACCTACAGTCCCCATTTAATCACAAACAGAAACACCTCTGCAAATTCTTCTTCTTCTTCTTCTTCTCCTCCTCCTCCTCCTCCTCCTCCTCCTCCTCCTCCTCCTCCTCCTCCTCCTCCTCCTCCTTCTTCTTCTTCTTCTTCTTCTTCTTCTTCTTCTTCTTCTTCTTCTTCTTCTTCTTCTTCTTCTTTTTCTTCTTCTTCTTCTTTGTCGTGCACTCAGACATCATCTATTGTCTGTCAGATGGGCAAAAATGCGCTGGGCTGCAGTTAAGCGCCTGACAAGTCAGCCAGCAGTCAACTTATCAGACACCAGTCTGTGCGATTTAAGGGAGACAAATATTGTAGACTGCTGGTGAAGAGTTTGTTTTCTTCAGTGGTGGCCAGCTTACAGTGGTTCAGGACCAGACTGAAATGGAATCGACAGGAATGATCCCGGTGACTGAACAGGAATGAAGACTGGCAACGAAACCTCACAGAGGCGTGCTGTCCTTGAAGAGCAGAACACCCTGCCGTCACCGTCATACGCTTCATCCCCACCTCAGGCCCCCCTCTTTGGTTCACACACACACGCACGCACACACGCACGCACACGCACACACACACACACACACACACAATATATATATATATATATATATATACATATATATATATACATACATACATACATACATACATACATACATACATACATACATACATACATACATACATACATACATAGACTATATATATTTGTGTATATATATTTATATGTATATTATATATATATATATATTTATTTGGATGTATATATATATATATATATTTATATATATCTATATGTGTGTGTGTGTGTGTGCTGGTAGTCCCCAGTTTAATGCATACTTGTCACAGAGTGGGTGGTTACTGCTACATCATCCTACATTGTATCATATTCAGTTGTACTGTAGTGACTTGTAAACCGGGGCCATAGCAGATCAGTCAATAATTAGCAACTAAAACACACCCCACAAAACCCTACTGTGACGTCAGGGCAAACCATAATTATCATAACCTCCCACTACTTCCTCCCATCCCCTTCCTTGCCTCTTCTTCCGTCCCTGCCCTCCTCCCCTACACTGACCCACCCCCCCCCCTTCCCTTCCCCTCCCTTCTTTCCGCTCCTCTTTCCGCTCATGTAAAGAGAGCCATTTCCTGAGGGAGAGCATGAAACAGACCAGGTACATTGATATTGGCATTCATGCATTGTATAATCCTTGGAAATTGATTTTTCGCCGGACTGCCAGACAGACAGACAGACAGTCAGACAGA
Source organism: Stramonita haemastoma (assembly GCA_030674155.1). Lineage (NCBI taxonomy): Eukaryota > Metazoa > Mollusca > Gastropoda > Neogastropoda > Muricidae > Stramonita > Stramonita haemastoma. The sequence continues at coordinate 1,319,346 of CM060324.1, forward strand.
CAGGCAGGCAGGCAGACAGACAGAGAAAGTCAATGACAGAATCGGGTTTTGGGTTGTTGTTGTTCTGCATCTGTCACGAAAACCATCATTTTGATCATTGTGTGCCAGGCACTTTTCCTTCCAAATGAAGGTGGGGTTTTGTTTTTTGTTTTTTATATATCGAAGATAATGGGATAAGCACTCATGTGCTTTTTTTCATCCAGTCCCCGTGTTTATGCATTTGTGTAAATATTGTCATATGTTCCCACCGGCACACAATGGCCTACTCTTACGAAAAGCGGAACAGGATTTAAAGTGTGCGCAAGATGTTCTGAAGAGAAGTGAGAAGAGCAAGAAGAAGTTAAAAGAAGTAGAATGTTCTTAACACGTCAGTGTGTGTGTGTGTGTATGTGCGTGCATGCGTGCGTGCGTGTGTACGTACGTGTGTGCGTTTTATTTGTTTGGTTTTCTTTCCTCAATTGAAGAATTGAGATGGGGATTGACAGGG
>CM060324.1:1322332-1327332 GCA_030674155.1 Stramonita haemastoma
TAGTCCCCCATACGCCCTATCTAGTTCCCCATACGCCCTATCTAGTTCCCCATACGCCCTATCTAGTTCCCCATACGCCCTATCTAGTTCCCCATAAACGCTGTATCTAGTTCCCCATACGCTGTATCTAGTTCCCCATACGCTGTATCTAGTTCCCCATACGCTGTATCTAGTTCCCTATACGCTGTATCTATACGCTGTATCTAGTTCCCCATACGCTGTATCTATACGCTGTATCTATACGCTGTATCTAGTTCCCTATACGCTGTATCTACACGCTGTATCTATACGCTGTATCTAGTTCCCAATACGCTGTATCTATACGCTGTATCTAGTTCCCAATACGCTGTATTTAGTTCCCAATACGCGTATCTATACGCTGTATCTAGTTCCCCATACGCTGTATCTAGTTCCCAATACGCTGTATCTTGTTCCCAATACGCTGTATCTATACGCTGTATCTAGTTCCCCATACGCTGTATCTATACGCTGTATCTAGTTCCCAATACGCTGTATCTAGTTCCCCATACGCTGTATCTAGTTCCCAATACGCTGTATCTATACGCTGTATCTAGTTCCCAATACGCTGTATCTAGTTCCCCATACGCTGTATCTAGTTCCCAATACGCTGTATCTATACGCTGTATCTAGTTCCCAATACGCTGTATCTAGTTCCCCATACGCTGTATCTAGTTCCCAATACGCTGTATCTATACGCTGTATCTAGTTCCCAATACGCTGTATCTAGTTCCCCATACGCTGTATCTAGTTCCCAATACGCTGTATCTATACGCTGTATCTAGTTCCCAATACGCTGTATCTAGTTCCCCATACGCTGTATCTAGTTCCCAATACGCTGTATCTATACGCTGTATCTAGTTCCCAATACGCTGTATCTAGTTCCCCATACGCTGTATCTAGTTCCCAATACGCTGTATCTATACGCTGTATCTAGTTCCCAATACGCTGTATCTATACGCTGTATTTAGTTCCCCATACGCTGTATCTATACGCTGTATCTAGTTCCCCATACGCTGTATCTAGTTCCCCATACGCTGTATCTAGTTCCCAATACGCCCTATCTAGTTCCCCATACGCTGTATCTAGTTCCCCATACGCTGTATCTAGTTCCTCATACTATTAGCAGCTGCTGACATATTACAGGGCTGTAGGTTGGCCAAATGTAATGAAATGTATTGCTGTTATCATTCTTTATCAGAGATGGCTGATTATGTTATGAAATAAGTGTAGAATAGGATTGTTGGAATGGCCCATCCATGGTGGGGGGGGGGGGGAGAAGTAGATATCATTTGGTGTATTTGTGTGTGCTGTTGTTGTTGGTTGTTAATGGTGGTGGTGGTGGTGGTGGTGGTGGTGGTGGTGGTGTGTGTGTGTGTGTGTGTGTGTGTGGTGTGTGTGTATGTGTGTGTGTGTGTGTGTGTGTGTGTGTGACTGTCAGTCTGTCTTTTCTAGGAATGTATAGTATTTTGCAATGAAAAGTGTAGTTTCTCTTTTTTTCTGTTTCTTTCCAGTAGGCTGGTAAGCCGCCGTTTAGTCATTTCAACCACCTGAACTGAATTTAAAAAAGACAATATAAAAACAAAAGGCTGTAGGTATAGTGTCAGCTTCCATGACATGTCTACCAGTATGTCCACAGAAACGCAAGGTAGCCTTCTGCAGATTGATTTGATTTGATTTTGATTTGATTTTGATTTATTCTTTTATATCGAGGATAATGGAATAAGCACTCTTGTGCTTTTTTACATCCAGTCCTCGTGTGTATGCAGTTTTGTAAATGTCATCTGTTCCAACTGGCACACGATGCCTACCCTTACGAAAAGCGGAACAGGATTTAACGTGTGCGCAAGATCTGCGTGCGTTCGCACACGGGCCTCGGTTTAAAATCTCATTCGAAGGACTTTTGGGGATAGTGGAGTCAGTACTGATGTTAACTCCAGAAGAAATATCTCCACGACCGGACTCGAACCCGGGTCGTCAAATTGCGAGCGCAATGTTCTGACCACTAGGCTATCCGTCCCCCGTCTTAGCTAACAACAGAAACACAGGGTGACCCTGTGCTGAAGGATAACCTTAGCCAGCATCTCACAGAAAGACAGGGTGACCTTGTACACACTGGTAATCTTAGCTAGCATTTCACAGAAAGACAGGGTGACCTTGTACACACTGGTAATCTTAGCCAGCATCTCACAGAAAGACAGGGTGACCTTGTACACACTGGTAATCTTAGCTAGCATTTCACAGAAAGACAGGGTGACCTTGTACACACTGGTAATCTTAGCTAGCATTTCACAGAAAGACAGGGTGACCTTGTACACACTGGTAATCTTAGCTAGCATTTCACAGAAAGACAGGGTGACCTTGTACACACTGGTAATCTTAGCTAGCATCTCACAGAAAGACAGGGTGACCTTGTACACACTGGTAACCTTAGCTAGCATCTCACAGAAACAACCGTGAACTTTGAATGAAAAAACGCGGTTAACCTTCAACACAAATACATATTAAATTTAACCGTCACCAAAAACAGAAAGTTCATGTTTAGCAGTCAGACACGGTTAATCCTTAGACACGGTTAATGTTTAGCAGTAAGACACGGTTAATGTTTAGCAGTAAGGCACGGTTAATCCTTAGACACGGTTAATGTTTAGCAGTAAGACACGGTTAATCCTTAGCAGTAAGACACGGTTAATGTTTAGCAGTAAGACACGGTTAATCCTTAGCAGTAAGACACGGTTAATGTTTAGCAGTAAGACACGGTTAATCCTTAGCAGTAAGACACGGTTAATGTTTAGCAGTAAGACACGGTTAATGTTTAGCAGTAGGACACGGTTAATCCTTAGCAGTAAGACACGGTTAATGTTTAGCAGTAAGACACGGTTAATCCTTAGCAGTAAGACACGGTTAATCCTTAGCAGTAAGACACGGTTAATGTTTAGCAGTAAGACACGGTTAATCCTTAGCAGTAAGACACGGTTAATGTTAAGCAGTAAGACACGGTTAATGTTAAGCAGTAAGACACGGTTAATCCTTAGCAGTAAGACACGGTTAATCCTTAGCAGTAAGACACGGTTAATCCTCAGCAGTAAGACATTAAGCCAGATTGATCCTGGAGTTTCTGAAGGTAAACTGCGGACATCACGCAGCTGGCTGAATGATATTGACGATCGATTTATTGACCAGCTGACATCTTCCCTGGATATTGATGTGGACCTAGCCCCGCCATCACAGCACACATGTGGCGGCAATTTTCCAGTCACGTCTCTCCAGCAGTGTGCTTAATCAGGCAGCCTGGTCAGGGACTCCCCAATCTATCTCGTCTGTTTACCTGTCAATATCACAGATTATACGCCAATTTCGGATGAGCAGGGTAAAGCAGGAACTAAACCCCGCAGTAGGATATTTTCATCAATATTGTCATCTACTTAAACTCTTTTTATTGCGAGGATAATGGAATAAGCACTTAATTGCTTAAAAAAAAAAAAAAAGATTCAGCCCCCATGTGTATGCAGTTTGGTAAATGTCAACCGTTCCTACCAGTTCACAGTGGCCTACTCCTCCGAAAGATAGAACAGGTTTTAACGTATATGCAAGATGCCCTGGGTGCAGTTACTCACGGGAACTCGGTATGGTAGGAGTGGGATGGCCAAGTGGTCAGAACGTTTGAGGTAACCGAGGGTGGAGATTCGAGTCTACACGGAGGTATGCGCTTGCGTCCGTCGTTTGAGGGGGTTTTTGTCTGGGACTTCTTGGTGGTTTCGATCCCATTTACTGGCAAGTCTTTTGGATCACACTGAAAAATAATGATGTGCCCGAACACTCATATCCTTTATTAAGTAAAACGTTTTTTAATGTCCATATTTGGTAAATGAGTAGACTGGCGGTACCTGTTGGCAGAGTTCACACTAACATACCCAGCATGCGGACTTGATCAAGAGAGGAATGAGCTCCGCCAGGTTGAAATCAATGGTCCGTGACACACTGCCTGAAGACTTCAGCTTCCCAGTGATGGCTCAAGGCGAAAAGACAGTAGTCAGTACAGGCGATTCCACAGCTTGATGCCAAATCAACAGTCCCCCTCCCCCCCCCCCCCCCCCTTCTCATCATAGATGCCCAGGTCTTTTTATTAGTATGAATCACCCCAGTTTCCCACCATCAGGGAATGTTGGGTCGTAACTTTCCTCTTTTCTGTCATTCGCTTTGTTTCTCCGTTTGTTCTCCTTAAAACTTCCTCTCTCATTTTTTCCTTGCTTCATTCATTTCTGTCTTCTCTTGTTTTTTATCAAGCCTTAGCGCTTTTTAGTTATTTTTTCTTTTTGACATTTGTGTGTGTGTATGTGTGTGTGTGTATGTGTGTGTATGTGTGTGTATGTGTGTGTGTATGTGTGTGTGTGTGTGTGTGTGTGTGTGTGTGTGTGTGTGTGTGTGTGTGTGTGTGTGTGTGCTGTTTAACTCGTGAAGAGAAGAAGATAATGACAGTTCATGTAAACCAGAATTTGTCATATTGAGTATAGTGGGGAGGGGGGCTGTTAGTACGTGCGCATGTATATGTGTATTATCTATTCATACACATAGACAGGCGGATATACATATGTGCACACATACATGCATGCATGCATTCATACATACATACAAACATATATACATACACACACACGCACATACATACATACATACATACATACATACATACATACATACATACAACACACACATACATACATACATACATACATACATACATACATACATACATACATACATACATACATACATACATACATACATACACACATACATACACACATACATACACACATACATACATACATACATACATACATACATACATACATACATACATACATACATACACACATAACATACATACATACATACATACATATACATACATACATACATACATACATACATACATACATACATACATACATACATACATAAGCGCACATCATGTCTGC
>CM060324.1:1332332-1364832 GCA_030674155.1 Stramonita haemastoma
TCTCCTGATGTCACCCAGTATGGCACTGCTACTGAAACCCCACACATGCAGGTTAAAGCAAATCAATGGTTATTCAATGTACCATCTGGAAATACAAGTTTTATTTGATTTGATTTGACTTGATTTGATTCTTCAGTGGCTCTTATCACAGCCGGCACTTTAGAGGGAGTAAACTGGCACACATGCAGGTTTGTTCTGTGGCTTTGTCACACCAGGCACTTCAGAGGGAATCTTCCATTTTTGGCTGCCAGAAGGCCACCAGCTGGGAGAGATCCTGCAGGGTGTGATGTTGCCTTGTGTCACTCCACTGTAAGAGAGGAGTACACACACACGCGCGCACGCGCGCACCAGCACGCACGCACGCACGCACACACGCACGCACGCACACACGCACGCACACACACACACACGCAACACACACACACACACACACACACACACACACACACACACACACACACACACACACACACACACACACACACACACACCCTACTCTTCTTCATCCAAGTTGTTTTTCCTACGTCCCCTGCTTGTTCTTCCTCTCTCTCTCTCTCTCTCTCCTTTCTTCTCCTCCTTTGACTCCTTCCTCCCTTTTTCTCTCCTCGCTTCTCCTTTGATAGCTTCCCTTTACCTCCCCCCCCCCCCTCTCTGTCGTTCTCTCTCCCTCCCTCCCATTTTATCTTCTCTTGTCTGTCTGGTCTTTTGAGTTCTAATATTACACTGTTGGAAAGGATTTTGATTTCCTTTTCTGAATAAGTAACCCCCCCCCCCCCCCTTCCGCTCCCCCCCCCCCCCCCCCCCCCCCCCGTTCTTGTGGGTTTGGAGAATAGGCTTGACTTTTCTTTTTAGTTGCTATGTTGTGTTTTGGATTTTTTGTGGGGGGCGGGGGGAAACTCTATGGAGATCGTTTGAGCACTTAAATTGTATGAATGAGACACGAGTGTGTGTGTTTTGGGGTAGGTTTTGTTTATTTTGTTTTGTTTTTTTAGTTTATTCTTGATTTGTTTTGGTATTTTGGGGTTTTTTATGTTTGTTGAGAAACAGAGAAATTATGCATATTCTTGATTAAGCCAGGGGTACGGTAGATTAGTCTGTGCTTTAATACTGAGATGCAGAAGCCATATAAAGCACAACACAAACTGGCCATTGTGTTTTGTAAGAGTAAGATATCAGACTTGTGCCTTCCTGATCCTTCTTACACATACGCCATTATCGATTTACCATACTGAGCAGTATTTTGTGGGCACTAGGCATCAGACTTGTGCCATCCATATCAGCCTAAGGTAGACGTCATATACTATACAATCATTCATGGGTACTAGGTATCAGACTTGCGCCATCCATATCAGCCTAAGGTAGACGTCATATACTATACAATCATTCATGGGTACTAGGTATCAGACTTGTGCCATCCATATCAGCCTAAGGTAGACGTCATATACTATACAATCATTCATGGGCACTAGGTATCAGACTTGTGCCATCCCTATCAGCCTAATGCAGACGTCATATACTATACAACAATTCAAGGGGACCAGGTGTCAGACTTAAGCCGTCTTTATTAACTAATACAGACATCATATACTAAACAGTATTAAGTAAGAACCAGACATGACATTTCGTGTCAACCTTCCGACACCTAAAGCAGACGTAGGTGCTTTACAAGAGGAAGGTTTCACAGCGATGTCTGAACAAAGCAGCTCAGCCTGCGTGGCACTTGACCGATCCCACAGACCGCACGCCTCTCCACACGAAGAAGCTGTTGGTGTGGTCAGCTGGTCTTTCTTCACTCTTTGGCCAGGGCAAGATGGCGGGCTTGGTGCTGTTTTCACAATCCAATAGACACAGGTGGAAAATGTGCACAGTGTTTTGTGAGGAAAAGACATCAGTCCTGTCTTCTGGATGAAATCAAACACAGTCATGGCGGTTTGTTTTGGTATTTAGAACGTACTTTAGACCGCCCTACAGGGAACAGTACAAGGAGGGAGACGAAGAGGCAGACAGAGAAAACGATGGGAAGACAGAATTAGAGAGTGGACAGGTCTTGGGTGGAACGATTTGCTATGGAGGGCGGAGGACCGTGAAGAGCGGAGGAAGCTGGTTGCAAAATCTTGGATGGTGCTCCAAAGGTCAAGCAGATTACTGGATAGGTAAAGGCGAAGTAAACGACATAACATCAGAATCCTGGTTATCCATAACCTAAAACATATGTCATATAATGTGCAGCGTTAAGATGCTGTTATCTCAATCATAACTTGGATGGCAGGAAATCATACTTTATCCTCATAAGATTAATAGAGGTGTCATGCGTTTATGCAGTTGGAGCTTTTCGCCCTGTTTTGAAAGAACAAGACATCATCCGTATTGAATCAATACAGACATCATATCCATCGTTATCTCTCTGTCTCTATCTGTCCCTTAGTCTGGCGACCGTGGGGGCACCCCTGAAGACTTGACAACCAGTTCCCTCCATTCCTCTCTCTGTTCTGCCTTTCTCAAATTTTTTTGGGGTTCTAGGCCTGTCCATTCGCTGATGTTATCCTCCCATCTCTTCCTTGGTCTGCCTCTTTTTCTTCCTCCTTGGACAGTGCCTTGCAGTATTGTTTTTGCAAGTCCTTTCGATCTTGCGACATGCCTGTACCTTTTAAGTTTACGCTTCTTTACGATTGATAGAATGTTTTTGTAGGGACCAATGGTTTGCTGGATTCTGTTACGCACCTCTTCGTTGCTTATGTGGTCTCTGTAGGAGATGCCAAGGAGTCTCCGGAAGCATCTCCTCTCTACCGCCTGTACTCCTCTCTCCCAGTCTGCAGACAGAGCCATGACCAGCACAGTCCTCTCTGTTCTGTGGCTGAGGACAAGACACTCACCTCCTGTCACCGCCTGTCGCCTGATATAGCACAGGGCCTGTGGAGGCAGATGCAGGGCGGGGCTTTGTGTTGTTTGCAAGCCTTTCAACACGTGTTCATCCTCCCTCCTCCTCCCTCCTCCCACCCCGCCTCTTGTCACAGCTCTGTTTGCAGTCACCTCCTGGTTACTGCACTTGCCTGCCTGCCTGCCTGCATGTCTGTTGTCTGTCTGTCTGTTCTGTTGGTTGCTGGTGTCTGTGGCCATTCGGCTGGCGGCAGTGGCTGCTGCAGTTACTCTGCGTCCCTGGGAGATGACAGGGGGGACACTTGTTCAGTGACATGGGATACCTTGATGGAATAGGAATGTAGCCATGTCCTGCAAATGGCCTTAGGCTTTGTAGTGACCTTTTTCTTCTGCAGTGACCTTGTGGTCATTTTGTTTATGGTGACCTTTTGTTTTACAGTGACATTTTTGTTCTGCGGTGACCTTTACTTCAGTGACGTGTTTGGGGAAGTGATGCATGCAGTGCAGTGTGTAAGGAAGGGGGTGTACAGCGATCAGCGTGTGTTGGCAGTTCCATGCTGGAGGAGTTGGGACAACGGCAGTGTTTCTGTGGTCAGTGTGTGCTGCTAGACTCTGCAGTCAGTGTGTGTGTGTTGTGTTCAGTGTGACTACACAGTGCCTTGGAGTTCCTTTCTTGCTGATTTACACGTCAAGGTTTTCTACTGTGGATGTATGTTTGGCTTCCACTTTTTTCTACGGATAAAATAGTATATGAAATCAATGATGGAGTTTCGCAGATGAGCGAAGTCGATGGTCAAGCATAGGTTTTGAGGAGAAAGAGCAGACTGACAGATGGGGTGTTGAGTTCAGGTGGCAGGTTAATCAACATGACAGCGCGTACAACTTGATGTCCTGATGTTAACAGACAAGCATCATTTCTCTGAAACAGTTGTGAAGTATGGAGTTAAACGACATCCATCCTGATTTTTAATGACTATGAAATGCAGCGACCTACAGTCCAGCAGCTAGGCCGGTGATCAGCAGGTTGTGCCATCATTCCCCCCACACACGGACCTAGCTAGCTGTGCAGCAGGACGTGGTGTTGCCACACAGCAGAGGGTGCAGGTGTGGCGGGCGGCCTGATGGAGCCCCTGACCCGGAGCCCCTCCTGCCGGCTGGCGGTGCACGTGGCGGCCCTGGTGCTGTACCTGTGTGGGGGGGCCGCCCTCTTCCAGGCCCTGGAGGGGCCCGAGGAGCAGCGCCTCGTGCAGAGCGTGCTAGAGGTCAGGAGGAGGATGAGTGACGTCACCAGGCAGTGTCTGTCAGGTGGGTCAGCCAGGCAGTGTCTGTCACGTGGGTCAGCCCCGGACAGGAACCACTGGCTGTGAGCTGGGGTGCTGGGATAGTAGATATAGCGAGGTGTGGGCTGGAGATTTGAAACAGCGAGGTGTGGCTGGAGAATGTGGTTATCCCCTTACTATACACAGACTCTTTAGTCAAAAATGGGTTTAAAAGCTAATGTCTTCTGAAGGTTGTGGCTACCCTTTACTAAACATAGGATTTTTTGTCAAAAATGTGTTTAAAAGCTAATGTCTTCTAAAGATTGTCGTTATCCCCTTACTATACATAGGCTCTTTCGTCAAAAATGGTTTTAAAAGCTAATGTCTTCATCAGTGTGTGTACCGTGGACTTGGTTTTTCTGTTTTGATTTTTGTTGTTGTTGTTGCAAGTCTCTAATTATGGCTGAACAGACTTTTGACTTTTTTTCAACTGTTGTAAAAAAGGGGGGGGGGGAGGGGGAGGGGCAGCCAAGTGGTTAGAATGTAGGAACACAATCTGACGGCCAGGGTTTGAGCCACCCCCAAGGCAGCCCCTCGATGGATTTTTCCCCTGGAGTTAGTGTCAGTGCTGACTCCACTCTCCCCGAAAGTCCTTCGTATGAGACTATAAACTGAGTTTCTGTGTGCCAACGCAAGCAAAACATCTTGCGCATATTTTAAAACTCATTCCGCCTTTGGAGGAGTAGGCCATTTCGTGCAGGTAGGAACGGATGAAAAATCTAAAAACGCATGCATACTGGTGCGTGTTTAGACATCATCCCCGAAGTCAGAATGCGGCTACCTTAAAGTTGGGTAAATACGGTCGCTTACTAAAAACAAAAAAGGTCACGATAGGTCACTGTTACTAGTGCAGCAATTGTACTTATGGATTTGAAAATTATCTTCATTGTAATGTGTGATGTTTCATTATTTATATACTATAATCATGCATGATTTTACCGCTAAATAGTGTAGTTATTCTCACCAGATGCACTGTAGCACGGTAACAAGGACCCAGTTCTGCTTTGTTTGGTTTGAAGAGATGTTTCTGCAGACAAAGGTGGTATAATGCATCATTATAAGCATTGTGATCAGCAACAAGCCAGCAGCTTCTAGCTTGCTCCAAAGGGCAAATCATTGCTAAATCCATTTGGCAGCTGGTGGTATACACATCACCTACTTAGAATAACACCTGTTGCAAATGCCTATAAATACATAATAATAAAGTACAGATATGAGGAAAAACATGGCATCTGTATTGGAGGATTAAAAAAGTAACCATACAAATTAATAAAGAAACAAATAAAAGGACAGGCGGCAACTGAGACACGGGAGATACAAATTTTACCAGAAAATCCTTACACCAGTACATAGTTGTCTAAACACTGAGACACGGGAGATACAAATTTTACCAGAAAATCCTTACACCAGAAACAGTGTAAAGAAATGTATGAGTACATAGTTGTCTAAACACTGAGACACGGGAGATACAAATTTTACCAGAAAATCCTTACACCAGAAACAGTGTAAAGAAATGTATGAGTACATAGTTGTCTAAACACTAAGACACGGGAGATACAAATTTTACCGGAAAATCCTTGCACCAAAAACAGTGTAAAGAAATGTATGAGTACATAGTTGTCTAAACACTGAGACACGGGAGATACAAATTTTACCAGAAAATCCTTACACCAGAAACAGTGTAAAGAAATGTATGAGTACATAGTTGTCTAAACACTGAGACACGGGAGATACAAATTTTACCAGAAAATCCTTACACCAGAAACAGTGTAAAGAAATGTATGAGTACATAGTTGTCTAAACACTAAGACACGGGAGATACAAATTTTACCAGAAAATCCTTAAACCAGAAACAGTGTAAAGAAATGTATGAGTACATAGTTGTTGTCTAAATACTAAGACACGGGAGATTCAAATTTTACCAGAAAATCCTTAAACCAGAAACACTGTAAAGATATTTGTGAGTACACAGTTTTTCTGTAAACTAGCACGAAGCATACTGTGTTTAAACAGTTACACCTGTAGGCTGTGATGAAGATCGCAGTATTAGACCATGGCACGCCTAGAAATGATGCTGAAAGCAGGTACATTCCTGGACAGCCCTCAGTATGAGCATGCTTGTGTCCATCCCAAAATCCTGTTCTGTTTGTGTCTTTTCACACACACGCACGCACGCACGCACGCACGCATCGGGGGAACGGGATAGCCTAGTAATTAGGACATTACGTTCGCAATCTGACGACCTGGGTTCAAATCCCGTTCAAGCGGATGTTTTTCGGGGGTTAACATAAGTACTGACTCCACTCTCCCCAAAAATTAATGTCCTTTGGATGAGATTATAAGCCAAAGCCTCGTGTGTGAACGCACGCAGAACATCTTGTGCACATGTTAAATCCTGTTCCGCTTTTCGAGAGAGAAGCTATTGTGTGCCGGTAGGAACTTTACAAAACTGCATACACACGGGGGTGGAGGTGAAAAAGCTCATGAGTGCTTATTCCATTATTTTCGATATAAAAGAATAGATCAAATAAAATAAGATCAAATGGATAACACACACACAAGCGCGCGCGCGCGCGCGCTCACACACACGCACCACACACCACACACACACACACACACACACACACACACATATATATATTATATATATATATATATATATATATATATATATTAATATATATATATACATACATACATACATACATACATACATACATTCATACATTCATACATACATACATACATACATTCATACATACATACATACATACATACATACATTCATACATACATACATACATACATACATACATACATACATACATGCACGCACCCACGCACAACCGCTCTCTCTCTCTCTTCTCTCTCTCTCTCTCTCTCTCTCTCTCTCTCTCTCTCTCTCTCTCTCTCTCTCTCTCTCTCTCTCTCTCTCTCTCTCTCTCTCTCTCTCTCTCTCTAACCCCGCGTTTGCTTGTGCACGGAATGTAACATGTAACAGGTGTATCCTGTAAAGGAGAGAAAAAAATCAACTTTTTTTTTATAAACTGTGAAAGCATACAGTGCTGAAAAGAAAACAATAAACTAGTTTTTCACAAACAGTGAAGAAAGAAAGTGTTGAAAAGAAAATAGAAACTAGGTTGGGTTTTTTTTTTTCACAAACAGTGAAAGCATACAGTACTGAAAAGAAAAAAAATAGACTAGTTTTTCACAAACAATGAAGAAATAGAGTTTTGAAAGAAAATATGAACTAGTTTTCCACAAACAGTGAGGACAGACGGTGCTGAAAAAAATAGAAACTAGTTGGGGGGGGTTTCACAAACAGTGCAAGCATACAGAGCTGAAAAGAAATAATAAACTAGTTTTCCACAAACAGTGAGGACAGATAGTGCTGAAAAGAGGCTGGAAATAATAATAATAATAATAATAATACATGGAATTTATATTGCGCTATATCTTGTAAAAACAAATCAAAGCGCTTGCACTCGACCCTCACAACAAACAACCAATGACAATAAATAATTCTAGCAAATACGAAAGCACACACACGCGCGCGCGCGCACGCGCACACACACGCACACACACACACGCACACATACACACACACACACACACACACACCACACACACACACACACACACACACACACACACACACACACACTTATAGAGGTTATACATTTTGACAGGGTGAATGGAATTTCAATTGTTGAAGGCAGGGACAAATAGGAGATGAAAACAGAAGGCAAAAATTTTAGGTTTGAAACAAGTGTGTCTTGAGGTTGGATTTAAAAGTGTCATATGTAGGCTTTTGCCGAAGGGAGAGAGGGAGGTCATTCCAGATTGATGGACCAGAAATAGAGAAAGAGCGGCGGCCAACGGTAGATAGGTTGAATCTCGGAATTTTTAAGGATAAGGTATCTGCAGCCGAGCGGAGGGAACGAGAAGGTGTGTACACGTGAAGACATTCACAGAGGTAGGAGGGTGCTGTTTTGTGGAGACATTTATAACAGAGAGTACTGATCTTGTAGTTAACTCTCTGTGGCACAGGCAGCCAGTGGAGAGATTGCAAGAGAGGAGTAATGTGTTCAGATTTTTTCTTTCTGAGGACCAGTCGCGCTGCAGAGTTTTGTATACGTTGGAGAGAGTGGATAGATGATGCTGGCAGACCAGCCAAAAGAGAATTGCAATAGTCCAGACGTGAAAGAATAAGAGAAGTGACTAGTTTGGATGTTGCATCAGTGGACAGGTACTTTCGAATTGCACTAATACGCCGTAGTTGATAGTAGCATGACTGACAGGTCTGGGTGATGAATTTTTGCATGGAGAGTGTGTTGTCAATAACGACTCCTAGATACTTTACAGCACTGGATAGAGGAATTCTATTGAAGTTGTTGTGATAAAAGACAGTTTGTGTTTGGTCCCTACAAGCATGGATTCGGTTTTATCTGCGTTTAATTGTAATTTGTTCTGTATCATCCAGTTTTGGATATCTTGAAGGCAGTAGGACATATTTGTCAAGAGAGAAGGTAGGTTTTCAGGTGTATCACTGCTTAGAATCTGGGAGTCGTCTGCATAAAAGTGATGGTTGATCTGATGACGGTTAATAACATGTGATAGGGGAGCAGTATAGAGAGTAAAGAGAACAGGGCCTAGAACAGATCCTTGAGGGACTCCACATTCTAGTTTGGTTGGTGTGGAATGAATCTTGTTTACTGCCACAGTTTGGAATCGGTTTGTCAGGTACGAACTAAACCAGGTGAGGGCAGTGCCTTTAATACCGAAAGTGTTTTGGAGACGGGAGAGAAGAATTGAATGGTCTATAGTGTCAAATGCTGCAGATAAGTCGAGAAGAGTGAGGAGGGAGATTTTCCCTGAGTCAGAAGCATGTAGAAGCGAGTTTAAGGTGTGCACTAGGGTGGTTTCGGTGCTGTGGTTGATGCGGTAGGCAGACTGGAACGGGGGGAGGAGACTATTGGAATGGAGATGGCTGTTGAGTTGTTTCAGAACAACTTTTTCAAGGACTTTAGAGATAAAAGGCAGATTGGAAACAGGTCTATAGTTCTTCAGAGTGTTAGGGTCGAGGTCGTGCTTTTTGAGTAGGGGTGTAACTATTGCAGTTTTGAGAGCTGGTGGAAAAATCCCTGAAAGAAGAGATGAGTTTACAATTTTCGTGATGGTGGGTATAAGCTGTAGAAGGCACTGAGTGAAAAGAGAAGCAGGTATTGGATCAAGAACGCATGATTTTATCGTCATTTCTTACAAAATTGTCATGATTTCACTCTCGGTTGCTGGATGAAGGGAAAGGAGAGGAGTGCCAGCGAATTGGGGATCAGGAGGCGCAGGTTGGAAAGAAGACTGATCCAGTCTGGAACGAATATTGCGGACTTTGTCAGAGAAGAAGGAAGAAAAAATAGCAGGAAGTTCAGAATGGCTGTAGGCGGTAGGCAGAGGACTTGCCTTATCAGATCCAAGAAGAGTTGAGGTGAGGGAAAAAAAGAGATTTCATTGATGTAGCATTGAGAACTTGAGCAGAATAGAAATTTGAAAATGATGATGACGAAATGATGTAGTCTGGGTATTACTTGATTACTTGATTGGCTGATTGGCTGATTGATTGATGGATTTATTGTTTCATTGATTGATTGGTTGGTTGGTTGATTGATTGATTGGTTGATTCGTCGATTGATTGTTTGATTGGTTGGTTGGTTGGTTGGTTGATTGATTGATTTGTTGATTGATTGGTTGGTTGATTGATTGATTGATTGATTGGTTGATTGATTGATTATCTTTTTTTTAATTCGGTCTTTGCTCTGAATTAAATAAGGGGATTGGATATTGACTATGTCAGGCTGTCAGGATGTCACAGGTCCTGTATATCACTGTTGGAACAACATATGCAACAGCTTTTATAACACCTACGGTTGTTTTTAGTTGTGGGTTTTGCGGAGGGTGGGGGGAGATCTTTTTTTTTTTGGGTGGAGAAGGGTGGAGATATGAAACTGAACCGGAGGTTTTGGCTGATACACCCGATGAAGAAGTGCTATGATGAAAGCACGTATGTGACCATGCGTGCACGCATGTGTGTGTGTGTGTGTGTGTGTGTGTGTGTGGTGCGTGCGTGCGTGCGTGTGTGTGTATGGTTGTGTGTGTGTGTGTGTGTGTGTGTGTGTGTGTGTGTGTGTGTGTTCTGAATACGAGAGAAATACGCCCGCCTATGTGTGTGTGTGTGTGTGTGTGTGTGTGTGTGTGTGTGTGTGTGTGTGTGTGTGTGTGTGTGTGTGTGTGTGTACGAGCTCGTGCTTGTCTGTTTGAGCATATATATCTGTATCTATAAATATATCTGTGTGTGTTCGTGTGTGTGTGTATGCGTGCGTGCGTGCGTGCGTGTGTTTGTGTGCGTGTGTGTTGTGTGTGTGTGTGTGTGTGTGTGTGTGTGTGTGTGGTGTGTGTGTGTGTGTGTGTGTGCGCCAAAGTCAAACTTTTATTTTCAGATGGTACATTGAATAAACAGTGCAATAACTTTTTTTTTATCCTAGGTATCCATCTAAGAATTTGTGTGTGACGTGTGTGTGTGTGTGTGTGTGTGTGTGTGGGGTGTGTGTGTGTGTGTGTGTGTGTGTGTGTATTTGTGTATTTGTATTTTGTACTACTTTATATCACAGCAGATTTCTCTGTGTGAAATTCGGGCTGCTCTTCCCGGGGAGAGCGCGTCGCCACAAGTGCAGCGCTTGCCCATTTTTTTTTCTTTTTCCTGCATGCAGCTGTATTAATTTTGTTTCCCTATCAGAGTGGCTTTTTTCTACAGAATTTTGCCAGGGTCAACCCCTTTGTTGCCGTGGGTTCTTTTACGTGCGCTCAATAGTGATGTGTAAGGTCAAGGTAAAATGCAGACCTGCTTGTGCCCTAGTTCCCTCTCTATGCAGGCACATGCAGAAGATCAAACATGCATGTTAGGATCCCGTCATCCATGTCCGTTGGGTGACGAAAACATGAAAATACCCAGCATGCATCCTGTATAAAAATGAGCTGCTCTGAAGTGGGAATGTGTCAGCTGAGGCCAGCGGGCAGACCTCCTGCAGAGTGAGCAGCACAGAAGATGACCTGACACTGCACACACACCCCCCCCCCCCCCCTCACCTGTCCGGGAAGGCAGAGAAGAGAAGAGAGAAAAACCCTCACTTACTGTTCTCGTGGCCACAGTCGTCGCCACAGCATAATTAGTGTTTATTTATTTTATTTTATTTTATTTTATTTTATACAACTTTATGGCACAGCAGATTTCTCTGCGTGAAATTCAGGCTGCTCTCCCAAGGGACGAGAGCGCGTCACCACAAGTGCAGCACCTACCCATTAATTTTTTTATATCCTGTCTGCAAGTGTATTTGTTTCCTTATCAGAGTGGCTTTTTTTTCTACAGAATTTTGCCAGGAACAACCCCCTTGTTGCCGTGGGTTCTTTTACGTGCACCAAATAATGATGTGTAACACTTGGAACCTCCGCTTATCGTCTCATCCGAAAGACTAGCGCTCATACTACCACTCATGGTCTAATGGATGGAGGAAAAGTTTCGGGCCCAAACTGGATTCGAACCACCGCACACTCCGACCCGGACTTTTCGCTTTCTAGGCAGGCGCGTTACCTCATAGACCACCGATCCACTGCATCCTGACTTGACTTGACTTGAATTGAATTGAATTGAATTGATTGACTTGACTTGACATGACTTGACTTGAATTGACCTGACTTGGTTCGACTTGACTTGACTTGACTTATTGACTTGACGTGACTTGACTTGACTTGATTGACTTGACATGACTTGACATGACTTGACATGGCTTGACGTGACTTGATTGACTTGACTATACTTGACGTGACTGATGCTGTGGTGTTGCAGACGAGGAGCTGGAGCAGTTCATCGAGCAGGTGGTGAGGGCGGCCAATCGCGGCGTGTCGGCCACGCGCAACGTCACCATGACAGAGCCCAACTGGAGCTTCGGCCAGGCCTTCTTCTTCGCCACCACCGTCCTCACCACCATAGGTCAGTGTGTGTGTGTGTGTGGGGGGGGGGGGGGTGCGTGTGTGTGTATGTGTGTGTGTGTCTGTGTGTGTCTGTGTGTGTTTTATTTTATTTTTTAAATTAAAAAAAATATATTCTTTTATACCGAGGATAATGGGATAAGCACTCTTGTGCTTTTTTACATACACTCTTCTTCGCCACCACCGTCCTCAAGACCATAGGTCAGATCTCTGTGTGTGTGTGTGTGTGTGTGTGTGTGTGTGTGTGTGTGTGTGTGCGTTGTGTGTGTGTGTGTGTGTGTGTGTGTGTGTGTGTGTGAAAGTTAAAGTCAAAGTCAAAATCTTATTTCCAGATGGTACATTGAGTAAGCAATAAATTTGCTTTTTTTTCCATCAAGTAAAAACAAAACAAACAAAAAAACACTTATAAAAAGAAAACCAGACAAACTAACACAAATGAAGCAGCAGTATTGTTTACCACTTTAAGTCATGGTAGATTTCTCTGCATGAAATTAGGGCTGTTCTCCCTGGGGAGAGCGCGTCGCCACAAAAGCAGCGCCACCCTTTTTTTTCTTTTCCTGTCCGCAGCTGTGTTTGTTTTCAACAGCAAATAAAGGAATTGGCGAGTAGACCACAATAAGGAAAGGGATTGTGTTTACACACTGGGTGAGAAGTCTGACATGCATGACTATTCAAATACCTCGTCACATAGGCAACTGTACTCTGACTTCAGACGAATTTTTCTGTCTAAAAAAAAAAATCTAAATCATCATACCAAGAGTTTGTCATGGTTGAAGACAATTTCAACATAAGTGTTTAAAAGATAACAACATTTTCCCTCTGTTGTTTGGCTAGAACTCCGAGGTTTACTAATGATGAGATTTTGCACATGTTACCATTTTTACCCACCATGAAGGTAGCTGTACTCCGACTCCGGGGATGTATGCTAGGTATGTTCATGTTTTTGTAATCTACCGAACTCTGACATGAGTTGCATATTTGATCATCTGCGTGTGTATACACAAAACAGCTTAAGGTATTGGCAGACCTGAACTTGAAGTTGACATGGAAGATCGTGAAAAATCCCCTCCCTTAATTCACCAGACGCCCATGAGAGTCTTGAACCCACGACTCATGGACCCATGAGATTGAAGTCGGTCTTGACCACTCGCTGTAGCGTCCTTCCGTCAGCAACATGTTAGTGTAGGCCTGGGCTTCTAGTTTACACCTGTATCTGACAAAGATCATATATATATATATATATATATATATATATATATATATTATATATATATATATATATATATATATATATATATATATATATATATATGGCAGGGCGGTAATTAGATTACTTCCCTTGCGATCGGAACTGCCAATCGCAGCGTCGTGGGTGTAACGTTTGGATCCACACCTGTGAATTGTGCGACGTTCTGTATCGTTGGGGGGTGGTCGAAAGCCGTCCTCTGCATGCACTTTGCCCGTAGCGGTAAAATGTAGTATTTATGCAGCCTCTTTCTAGAGGCCACATTCCCACTGTCTGACCGTGCTGTCGTCGCCGAGAAGTTGTACAGAGTCGCGGCAGATCAAATATCTGCACTCTGTTACAATATATATATATATATTCCCCGGCTAGATCAATGTGTGATTTGTTTGTGTTCATTCACTTTCATTGAGCCTTCAGCACCTGGGCTTTATCCCAGTTCTTGATTAAACCATTGACGCTGGGGGCAACAGCAAAGTGAGAGGCTGTATGATCAGTGGCTTTCTTTCCCACTCATGGAATTCCACTTTACAGCTTAGTCTTTAGTAATAGACTATGACTCTGACTTGGCCGCTTGACTCGCACAGTCCTTATGTGCTGCAGCCCTGGGGGCTAGTTGGTCTTTGGAGAACATCTCCAACGCTGACTGTCCTAATGCCCTCTTGGCCGAGAGAGTGGGGATGTACTGTGGGCAAGGCATCTCCACTATAACCAAATTTCTGCCCAGTTTCCGAAACAGCAGCTGCCTTTTCTCCTGTTTTGGAGGTCATCGTCGAACACGACGAACGAACAAACATGCACTGACTGAAGCATGGCGGTGTGTGTGTTCATTTCATGGCGGTGTGTGTGTTCATTTCATGGCGGTGTGTGTGTTCATTTCATGGCGGTGTGTGTGTTCATTTCATGGCGGTGTGTGTGTTCATTTCATGGCGGTGTGTGTGGGGGGCAGGCTACGGTCGGGTGACTCCCCTGTCGGACGCGGGCAAGGCGTTCTGCATCCTGTACGCCATCCTGGGCATCCCCCTCACCCTCGTGCTCTTCACCGCGCTGGTGGAGCGAATCCTGATCCCTGTCAAAGCCGTGCTCTACTTCCTCTTCCGCAAGTTCGGCAATGAGTACAAGGTGAGGGCAGTGGCTGTCATGTCTGTCAGTGTCTGGTGTGTCATGTCTGGTGTGTCATGTCTGTCAGTGTCTGGTGTGTCATATCTGTCAGTGTCTGGTGTGTCATGTCTGTCAGTGTCCAGTTTGTCATGTCTGTCAGTGTCTGGTGTGTCATGTCTGTCAGTGTCCAGTTTGTCATGTCTGTCAGTATCGAGTTTGTCATGTCTGTCAGCGTCTAGTTTGTCATGTCTGTCAGTGTCTAGTGTGTCATGTCTGTCAGTGTCTACTTTGTAATGTCTGTCTGTATTCAGTTTCTGTCTTCCTTCCATGGTTACAGCTCCCAGGTTCGCTGATAGTCAGATTCTGTGTATGCCAGTGTTTATCCACCATTAAAGTAGCCGCATTCCGAATTCGGGGAGTGACTATTACTCGGGCATATCACAATGATAGTGTCAGAATTAGTACAGTATAGTTTTTGTGATGAAAAATCTGTTATTTTGTTTTTAACAGCTGAGAGACACGGCAAGGCAAGGCAAGGCAAGGCAAAGGCAAAATTCTTTTATTCGAGGATAATAGATAAGCACTCATGTGCTTTTTTACATCCAGTCCCCGCCCTATTCAGGGAAAACATCAAGATAAAAAGATACTAAACAGTAAAACTATATGCAGTACCAAATAACATAAAGGAATAAGGACATTATACATAATAAGATAATAAAAATGCACACTTTCAGAAGACGAAAATCAGAAGCCACAATAAAATGATTTTGATTATAAAAGAAAAAGAGAAGCGTTAATAGATAAAGAGCAACCAAAGAAAAAAATACTTAGCTACAACATTGTTACAACTCATAACAACAAAATGAACTCAGAAGGAACTAAAGATAATACAATGATTATAATGATGACAATAAGAATAATATCAACAATAGTGATAATAGCATGATAATAATACACGTAAAACTCAGAGAGAGAGAGAGAGAGAGAGAGAGAGAGAGAGAGAGAGAGAGAGAGAGAGAGAAGAGAGAGAGAAAGGGGAGACAATAAGTTTGTAGAATTTCAGATATGATGAAATAGCCGTTCTTTTTACTCTTGGTTTAGATAAGGTTTATTCATTCACTAAGCAGGAACAAGTGTAACACGAAGTGCATTAGTCTTGTCAAAACATTGCATGGGTTTATTTATCAATCCAAACGATTAAAAAAAAAAAAGTAATGTAAACAGTTCTGCTTTGCTGCAAGCAGAGAACTGATGATCAGCAGTTTCTTTCTCAGAATAGTTCTGTTGCAAGCAGAGAACTGATGATCAGCAGTTTCTTTCTCAGAATAGTTCTGTTGCAAGCAGAGAACTGATGATCAGCAGTTTCTTTCTCAGAATAGTTCTGTTGCAAGCAGAGAACTGATGATCAGCAGTTTCTTTCTCAGAATAGTTCTGTTGCAAGCAGAGAACTGATGATCAGCAGTTTCTTTCTCAGAATAGTTCTGTTGGCAAGCAGAGAACTGATGACTGCAGTTTCTTTTCAGTAAAGTTGTTGCAAGCAGAGAACATGATGATCAGACAGTTTCTTTCTCAGAATATTCTGTTGCAAGCAGAGAATCTGATGATCAGCAGTTTCTTTCTCAGAATAGTTCTGTTGCAAGCAGAGAACTGATGATCAGCAGTTTCTTTCTCAGAATAGTTCTGTGCAAGCAGAGAACTGATGATCAGCAGTTCTTTCTCAGAATAGTTCTGTTCTGTTGCAAGCAGAGAAACTGATGACAGCAGTTTCTTTCTCAGATAGTTCTGTTCTGTTAGCAAGCAGAGAAACTGATTATCAACTCTTTCTTTGTAGAGTGGCAAATGTGCATTTGTTGCTTTCCGAAATGCTCTTGTCTCTCCAGAATGTTATTTGTTGCCAGGCCAGAATTTTGCGGATCGGTTATATCTGGAGTCATTTCATTTTTTTAATTTCCTCTCATTTGTCAAAAATAGTTTTCCTGCAGTGGTGGTGGTGGTGGTAGTGAAAAGTGGTGGTGGTGGGAGTGGCAGTGATAATAATGATGAAGAATGATGATGATGATGATGATGATGATGATGATGATGATGATGATGATGATGATGATGATGATGATGATGAAACAAAAGAAAAGCTGAGACACACGGTCATTCCTTACGAGGCTGTAGCCTTAAAGCACAAAACAGCACACACAAAACCTGAGTGAATAGTTGCAGCTATGTTTGCCCCATGAAGCGGCAAATGAAATGAATTAACGAGCGGCAGGTGTTACCAGGGCACCATTTTTATACAAAAGATACAGAAAGCTTAAAGCAGACTGTACACCACATGTGGCTGTATTAAACACATCATTGTTATACATACAGACAGCAGACTACACACGCTGTATTAACCACATCATTTTTGTATAAAAGATACAGAAAGCAGACTGTACAGGAAATGTGTCTGTATTAAACACATCATTTTTATACTTACAGACAGCAGATCAGACTGTACACAAAATGTCTCTGTATTAAACACATCATTTTTATACAAAAGATACACAAAGCAGACTGCACACGCTGTATTAAACTCATCAGAAAGCAGACTGTACAAGATATTTCTCTGTATCAAACATATTTTTTATACAAAAAATACAGACAGCAGACCGTACACCAAATGTCGCTGTATTAATTAAATAAATTATTTTATACAAAAGATACAGAAAGCATACTGTACACGAAACGTCGCTGTAATAAACACATCATTTTTATACATACAGAAAGCAGACTGACTGTACACGAAATGTGGCTGTATTAAACACATTATTTTTATACAAAAGATACAAAAAACAGACTGTACACCAAATGTGTCTGTATTAAACACATCATTGTTATACTTACAGACAGCAGACTGTACACCAAATGTGGCTGTATTAAACACATCATTTCTATACATACAGAAAGACTATATACCAAATGTGGCTGTATTAAACACATCATCTCTATACATACAGAAAGACTGTACACCAAATGTGGCTGTATTAAACACATCATCTATATACATACAGAAAGCAGACTGACTGTACACGAAATGTGGCTGTATTAAACACATTATTTTTATTCAAAAGATACAGACAACAGACTGCACACGCTGTATTAAACTCATCATTTTTATACAGAGAGCACACCGTACCACATGTCTCTGTATTGAACACATGATTTTTATACAAAAGATACAGACAGCAGACTGTACGCCAAATGTGGCTGTATTAAACACATCATTTTTATACATACAGAAAGCAGACTGTACACCAAATGTCTCTGTATTAAACACATCATCTCTATACATACAGAAAGCAGACTACACCAAATGTCTCTGTATTAAACACATCATTTTTATACATTCAGAAAGCAGACTGTACACCAAATGTCTCTGTATTAAACACATCATCTCTATACATACAGAAAGCAGACTACACCAAATGTCTCTGTATTAAACACATTATTTTTATACATACAGAAAGCAGACTACACAAGACGGATATCCTAGTGGTCAGAACATTGCGCTGGCAATTTGACGACCGGGGTTCCATTCCGGTCGAGGAGATTTTTCTTCTGGAGTTAACATTAGTGCTGACTCCACTCTCCCCAAAAGTCCTTCGGATGAGACTTTAAACCGAGGCCCCGTGTGCGAAAGCACGCAGAACATCTTGTGCACACGTTAAATCCTGTTCCGCTTTTCGTAAGAGTAAACCATCGTGAGCCGATGGGAACAGATGACATTTACAAAACTGCATACACACGAGGACTGGACGTAAAACAGCACAAGAGTGCTTATCCCATTATCCTCGATATAAAAGAATAAAATAAATTAAATTAAAAAAACACACCACTCAACACCAAAATACCACCACAACACAGCAACACCACCACTACACAACACCACCAACAACACACAACACAAACCACCGCCATAACACACCACCACAACAACACAACACAACCACCACCACAACACAAACCACCTCCACAACACAAACCACCGCCACAACACAAACCACCTCCACAACACAACACACACAACAAAACACAAACCACCGCCGCAACACAACACCACCACAACAAAACACAAACCACCGCCACAACACAACAAAACACCACAACACAGAACAACCACCACAACACACACACACACACACCCATCGCCAACTCTCTCACTCCTCTCCCTCCCCCGTTCCCCAGGCGTTCCACATCCAGCTGCTGCACCTGATGCTGACGATCCTGGTGCTGGTGGTGCTCTTCATGCTGGTGCCCGCCGCCATCTACACGGCGCTGGAGCCCTCCTGGAACTTCCTGGACGCCTTCTACTACTGCTTCATCTCCCTCACCACCATCGGCCTGGGCGACTTCATCCCCGGGGACAACGCCGAGCAGCCACACCGCGCCATGTACAAAGTAGCCACCACCTGTGAGTTGACATAGCATACTGGGTGACTGAGAGAGAGAGAGGGGGGAGAGAGAGAGGGGAGGGAGAGAGATGGGAGAGGGAGGGGGAGAGAGAGAGGGGGAGAGAGGGGGGAGTGGGAGAGAAAGGGAAGAAAACAGAGAGGGAGGGAGGGAGAGAGAGAGGGTGGGGAGACAGACATACAGACAGGCAGAGAGAAAAAACTCGAACTGGAATATTTTTTCCTGAGTGTATTTCGATAAGCTGGAGGCTTCTTTACACCAGATCCTACTCAGGCTCTCAAGAAAAGAAAAAGAAACTAAGGGGCAAACAAACAGACAGAAAGAATTATTTCACATATTATACCCAATAATGAGGCAGATGATAATCACTTATTTTCTATTCCAGCAACTACTCGCATTACTAGTCAATTACATAATAAACCAACCAATCAATACAAATTAACTAATTACATATCTCTGCACATCAAATTTTCCGACCTACATAAGGACAGACTGACACCAGCGCCATCCTCACCAGCACAACCTGCATTGCAACAGCTGACACAGCAGTCAAGCAGTCACCCACACTGGCTTCATTCAAGCCACACACAGGAAAGCCACGTTTAATGACTGGCTTCACAGCACCTAGTGCAATCAAAGTAAAATTAATGCTAATTATGACACACAACACTTTGAGAGGGAGAGAGAATGAGCAGAGAGAAGGGGAGGGGCGCTGGAGAGTTTAGGGATGGGGGGGAGGAGGGGGAGGAGTGTGCGTCAGGGGGGTGGGGGAGAGAAGAGGGGTGTGGAAGAGAGTGTGGGGGGATGGGGGCAGAAGAGTGTTTGGGGGTGGGGGGAGAGGGAAGAATGGGAGAGAGAGGGGGGGAGAGAGAGAGGGGGGGAGGGAGAGAGAGGGAGAGAGAGAGAGACAGAGAGAGTGTGTGTGTGAGTATGTATGTGTGTGTGCGTGCGTGTGTGTGTGTGCATGCATGCGTGTGAATGTGTTTGTGCATGTGCACACTTGTGTGTATGTGTGTGTGTGCGCGCGTGCGCATTGGTGCGTACTTGTATGTGCATGTATGAGTGCCTCTTTGGCTTTTGTGTGCATCATCTATTGACAGCTTCATTGCTTGTGAGGAGACACAGCCTGCCTCTGTTACTGTGCTTTGTACCCTGTCACATCAGTAACAACACAACACAACACACACAACACAACACAACAGAATTCCCAACAGCAGTCATTCAACGCCTTCTTCTTTTGTTGCATCTGTGCCTCGCTCTGTGTCAATGCACAGAATGTAGGAAATCATTAGGTGCAGGAAATAATGAGCGTGTCTCTGCTGTTTTTGCAACGATCATTGTTGGATGTAATGACATACAGAACAAAACCAAGTAGTGGACCGTGTTTTGTATTGTATTGTGTTGATACTGTATTAGGATTGAATGGATTTTTATTGTATTGGGTTGGGTTGTGTTGTCTTGCAACGGATTGCATTTGAAATGCAATAATTTGGTTTGTGTTGAATTGTATTATGTTTGGTCCTGTTGTTTGGGGCTGGATTGTATTGTACTCCATACTATTGTTGTGTAATGTATGGTGCTGTTATGAATTCATGACAGTGTGTTGTGGTGTGGCATGGTTTCTTGCAGCAGATTTCACACACACACACACACACAACACACACACCACACACACACACACACACCACCACACACACACACACACAAAGAGAGAGAGAGAGAGAGAGAGAGAGAGAGAGAGAGAGAGAGAGAGAGAGAGAGAGAGAGAGAGAGAGAGAGATGGAACACAATACATGAGAACAGCAGCAAGCTTAGAGCTTAATATATAGCAGTAAAAAAGGTAAAGGTGTCCCATAACCTATACTGTCGTTGGGGAGTGAGATGTCTGTGACCTCAGCTTCTCGAGGGGCCAGCATATTGAGGGCGGCGCCCATCTCCTCTCCCTCGCTGTTTTACCTTCCTTGACCCTAGAGAGGGCAGGTACCCATTGACAGCTGGGTGAAATGGGAGACTGTACTGAAGCCAAGGCGCGCAAATGGTTACTCATCCTCATGGTAACCACGGTCGATGCTGTTTTAACCTTGGGAGAAAGTAGTGTTCTGACCACTGAGCTCTCTCGTCCCCTGTACCATTATAATACTCAGGTTTCTTTCTGAGGGTCTTTACTTTTATGACTAAAATTTCAAAAAGGTGCTTGCACTCTCAGTGCTACAGCTGCAGGATTCAAGATGTAATGTTATTCACCTTATTGTTTTATATGTGTCCCCTTCACGGCATCGCCTGATTCAACTGTTGCTATCAAAGGTATAATATTATCATTCCATTATGTTTTCAGTCTGTCAACGACATCATTCTACACGTGCTTTCAGTCTACCTGCTGCCAAGGAAATACTAATTCTAGTTTACACATGCTTTCAGTCTACCTGCTTCCAATGATAAAATAATTCTACTTCTACACCTTCTTTCAGTTTACCTGTTGCCAAGGATATAATGATTCTAGTTTTCCACCTGCTTTCAGTCTACCTGCTGTCAAGGAAATACTCATTCTCATTGCACACCTGCTTTCAGTCTACCTGCTTCCAATGATAAAACAATTCTCATTGCACACCTGCTTTCAGTCTACCTGCTGTCAATGATGAAATAATTCTAGTTTTCCACCTGCTTTCAGTCTATCTGCTGCCAATGATAAAATAATTCTCATTCTATACCTGCTTTCAGTCCACCTGCTTCCAATGATAAAATAATTCTAGTTTTGCACCTGTTTTCAGTCTGCCTGCTTCCAATGATAAAACAATTCACATTGCACACCTGCTTTCAGTCTACCTGCTGTCAATGATAAAGCAATTCTCATTGCACACCTGTTTTCAGTCTGCCTGCTTCCAATGATAAAACAATTCACATTGCACACCTGCTTTCAGTCTACCTGCTGTCAATGATAAAACAATTCTCATTGCACACCTGCTTTCAGTCTACCTGCTGCTGGGGCTGCTGATGATGATGGTGATGCTGTCGGTGCTGTACGAAATCCCCGAGCTGAACGTGGGCTTCCACTTCTACCTGAAGAGCGAGGGCTGTGAGGAGGAGCAGGCCCGTCTGCGCGATGCCTCTGCCGGCTCTGGCTCCAAGTACCGCAAGCAGGTGGACGAGGGGCAGGGGCAGGGGCAGGGGCAGGACAAGCAGCCGGCAGCCCACAGCGGGGGGGCCGCAGGGCAGGGGGGCTCCTACCAGTCCTTCCAGCCCAGAGACATGGGGCAGGAGGAATGAGAGGAGTGGGGGAGGTGGTGGAAGGCTGTGACAGGGCTGTGGGGGGAGGAGGAGGAGGAGGAGGAGGAGGGCGGTAAGGTCAACAAAGGTCAGGAGTCTGGCCCAGGTGTGTTCACCCAGGTGTGGGGCTTCCTGACGGGGCCTGCAGACTCCCAGCTGGAGAAGAACCATCAACCGTGACGTCCCCCCCTCACTCCGCCCTGGCCCTGACCCACTCACGTCAGGAGCAACAGCAGTGGCTGGCTGGAGGGTACAGCAGAGAAGCAGACATGGGCAGATTGAAGCACTGTGGAGATCAGTGGAGCTGGCTCATACCACAGTATTGGAAGCGATGGAGTTTATCTGATGAAGAAAATTTTACATCTCTTTTTTTTGGTTTGATTATAGTATTCACGATATCGACTGTACTTTTAATTAAAGAATAACAGAGGGACGAATGGAGAATGTTTTGATAATGAATGTTAATAACTAGAGAATGACTGTACGAACACCTAGTCAGTCACTTTTGTTAAAGTAAGCAAAGTGAGTGTTCCCTCTCCTAGAGATGTGTGTGTGTGTGTGTGTGTGTGTGTGTGTGTGTGTGTGTGTGTGTGTGTGTGTGTGTGTGTGTGTGTGTGTGTGCGCGCGCTTGCTTGAGTAACCAGGAACTTATTGTTCCTGTTTCATCAAAAATGACGTCTTCTACATAATCAAAGTGGACAAAACTATAGAAAGGAATGTTTTATATTCGATATATTTCATGACAAAAACTAAAGCAAAGCGATCAAAAATAATGTGACTTTTTAGTAAAGGGGGATAACTTATCAGTAGGTCTACGAAGTGGGATTTTTTCAGACATTTTCAACAGAGGCATTTGTTTAACCATTACGATGGGAGATAATCGCATGACAGTCTTGTAAGGTGTTGCCTCCCGTCTGCTGTAAACTAGGTGCTTTTAACTAAAAATCAGTTTAAAGTTGACGGTCGATGGTTTGTTTCTTTTTTTTTTTTTAGCTGTCAGTCTAAAAACGCAGTGTGTCCAGAGAAGTATCACACAGTTGATTTCGGACTGCTGCTCTTAGAGGCAAATGAAATATATATGAACTTTAATTTCTGAAAAAGTCATGCTAGACAGAGTGTGACTCGTGTTTTGATAGCTCAAAAGTCAACTTTTATGCACTGACAGTTGGATGTTGGTAATAAGTATCAAAAGTACAGTAAAGGCTTCAGATTTTGACACATAGGAAAAAGTCAGTTTGGAACACTGTTGCTTTTTCCTTGGTGAGAATCCTAGGTCTTCGTCGCGACCATGCAGATTTTAGGGCAGGACAAAAGCTAGGGGATGCATAGCTGTGAGATCTCTGGCAACATCTTAGGCTTTGTGGAGAAGATCAAGACTGGACGTGCACAGGAAACGTTAGCGGAGTGTGGGGGCATTGCCCAATGTTGCGCTTTTGTGAAAAGTTCCTTTTTCTTTTTTTTTCCTTTTTTTCCTTAAGTTTTCAAGATCCATTGCTCTCTGAGAATAGGCGCTAGGTGTTTCACTTATGGCAGTGAAAGTCGAGTTGGATTTATGCTGACAATTGATAGGAACATTTTTTTTTGGGGGGAGGGGGGAGGGTTGCGCCCCATTTTGGCAAGTTATTTCATTATTGTTATTATTGATACAAAAAAATACATGGAAAGAATGAATGCGAGAGAAGAGAGTCGGAGCATGTGGAATATCAATTTCTATGTAATCAATGTTATCATAGTGAAAGGTATTGATGAATGTGATAATGGGGAGGAGGAAAAGGATTAAGGCCCTCAACAAAATTGAACTGGGCCTGAAAGTCTCTTACACGTTGCGAAGATGTAGCGCAAAGATGAGAATACTTGTATAGATAGTAACCAAAACAAATTTCAAGTATCTGATGGATGTTTTCCCCTTTTTCATATAGAAATATATTTTACTGTCCCGAAAATGTTTCCTAGTCCTATGGGAGAAAATTTATCCGTTAACAAATTTAGAATACTTCACAGCCTTTAAGCTGACATGTGATCACTACACAGATGAAATTGGGTTAAAGCTGTGTGCCCTGAAGATTTCTTTGTTCTGTATCCAGCAAACAGCACTGCCTCTGACAGTCACAGACTTCCGTTACCTCCCCGGGTACATCGGAAATTGTATAAAATGATAGGCGATAGAACAGTATAGCAGTCCTGTAGTTGCGGCCAGTGTGTAGCAAATCCAGTGAAACCTGTGTCAGCCAGCTGCTTCATGGGTAACTTCACGGCACTGAGTCTGAGGGCGTTAGGCAACACGGTGTTGAGGGTAGTCCTTTCTCTAGACATGTAGCGAACTTAACTCTTTTTCTGGAAAAGAGAGTTTCGTGTGGGTGGTTAATCTGGTGGTTTAGTGATCTCCTCTGGTGGCGCATATTAATTAACAGTTTGAATACCATTATTGGGAGATGAATGTTTTGCTTGTGTGTGATTTTGTGTGTGGAGTGCTTTAGAGAAATATGTATGAATGAGATAGTGTGTGTGTGTGTGCTTGTGTGTGTGTGTGTTGTGTGTGTGTGTGTGTGTGTGTTGTGTGGTGTGTGTGTGTGTGTGTGTGTGTGTGTGTGTGCTTTCATTTCATATAATCATTTATGCCGGTTAAGTCAGTGAAACTGAAATGGAAAATGGATGAAGAGAAACCTGATATTGAAATGTTTCTTTTTTTCATATCTATATATATATATATATATAACAATTTAAGTCTGTGTGTGTGTGTGTGTGTGTGTGTGTGTGTGTGTGTGTGTGTGTGTGTGTGTGTGTGTGTATGTGCGAGCATACACCTGCATTTCCATGTGTGTTTGTTTTTCCCCATGTCAATGTGTTTTTCCCCATGTCAATGTGTTTTTCCCCATGTCAATGTGTTTTTCCCCATGTCAATGTGTTTTTCCCCATGTCAATGTATTTTTCCCCATGTCAGTGTCCATGTCAATGAAGCGCACGACACTCAACCAGAACAGAAGATGATGGGGATCTACAGACACGGTCTTGAAATCCTCGGTCAGTAAGAACCAAGGGAAAGTACTCTTTTTTTGCCTACTGTTTTGTCTCCCTTCAACCATCAATGGATTCACGAAGGTTATTTTTGTAGTGCAAGTGTTCAGCTGGTTGGTCTTTTGTGTCCTTCAGTGTTCAGTGTTCAACATAACGCTCGTGTTGCTGTCCCAGCTGTAGGACCTGTGTTCGTGTTCCTCCAGGGTTGTTTCCTTTGAACCCCTCGCTCTTTGCTGTCACTTTTTCCAGAAGAACTTGTGCTTTTTTACATACAGTCCCCGTGTGTATGCAGTTTTAAGTTTTGTATATTAGTTTTTGTCTATTTATATATATATTATTTCTTATATGCATTCTTGAAAAATTCTTATCATCATTTTATTGATAGATACTGTGTACTGTTGTTCCTGGGATGTGATATTGATTGAAATCTGAATGGTCTGGTTTAACGCAGTAAGCTTACTGAAATGTGATCTCGTTGAGATTGATTCTATAGAGTCCCACTTCTGCATGGCAGTTTGTAATATCAGGTTCTGTCCTTAGCTGCTGTTGACATCAGAGCTGGAAGACATCAACCCAGAACAGCCTGAAGCTGGTAGAACGCGGAGCAAACTGCACACAAAGACAAAGAAACGCACACACCACACACCGACAAGCATACATGCACCAGGCGCACATGCATTCTTTCAGGTAAATATGCATGTGCGCACACATCTTCGTGTGTATGTACACTAACACGCACACATACGAGAAAAGTGGAGTTTGAGTGGTGATATCACACCTGTGTCAGTGCATATAGATAGTGAGGTAGGTATTCTCTTTTCTTCTCCTTCGTCGTCGTCGTCGAACGGTCAAACAGCCGCTGTTGTTGCCTGTCCCAGTTAGGAGCCAACATACGGTTTTCACTGCCGTTAGGAACTTGACAAGTCAGGCCCAGTGCATCCGACTTCAGTGTGATTCTGTATTCAACACCTCAGTGTTTTGCTTTTGTTTTGTAAAAATCTTGTAATTAGGAATGGCACTCACACTAAAAAAGAAAGAAAAATGTTAGAATCATATTATATGCATAAGCTAATTGATCTATAGCTATTTCATTCTGTCTCTTTGGACTTGACAACATAACACAAAAGGCACCTGAAAAGAATAATTACAAAATTGAGATTTGGCATCCAAAACTGAAAACATGGCTTCTACTACAGGGAAGCAACAATGAGATATCTGGTTTGTCCCCCTTTGTGGTACTGGCGTCGAAGGTGAAAAACACTTTGTCTGGGTTTAGCCTGTTTACAGAAGCCAGCTGTCCTGGTTTGGCCTGTTTACAGAAGCCAGCTGTCCTGGTTTGGCCTGTTTACAGAAGCCAGCTGTCCTGGTTTGGCCTGTTTACAGAAGCCAGCTGTCCTGGTTTGGCCTGTTTACAGAAGCCAGCTGCCCTGGTTTGGCCTGTTTACAGAAGCCAGCTGTCCTGGTGTGGCCTGTTTACAGAAGCCAGCTGCCCTGGTTTGGCCTGTTTACAGAAGCCAGCTGTCCTGGTGTGGCCTGTTTACAGAAGCCAGCTGCCCTGGTGTGGCCTGTTTACAGAAGCCAGCTGTCCTGGTTTGGCCTGTTTACAGAAGCCAGCTGCCCTGGTTTGGCCTGTTTACAGAAGCCAGCTGTCCTGGTGTGGCCTGTTTACAGAAGCCAGCTGCCCTGGTTTGGCCTGTTTACAGAAGCCAGCTGTCCTGGTGTGGCCTGTTTACAGAAGCCAGCTGCCCTGGTGTGGCCTGTTTACAGAAGCCAGCTGCCCTGGTTTGGCCTGTTTACAGAAGCCAGCTGCCCTGGTTTGGCCTGTTTACAGAAGCCAGCTGCCCTGGTGTGGCCTGTTTACAGAAGCCAGCTGCCCTGGTGTGGCCTGTTTACAGAAGCCAGCTGCCCTGGTTTGGCCTGTGTAAAAAAGGCTTTCCATCAACCATTTCCTGACAGGTTGGTTCTACTCCTCACATAAAAAATGAAGACGTTACAAAACAATTCTCTATTCAGTTGTATAAGACTTCAAACTTTGGACTACTCTTTGTCAGCATTCTGAAGTGATCACTAGAACTGTTGGAGTCATGGAGTATCGTGCGCTTGTGTTTTCCCCTTCAGGGATGGCCAAGGCCTTTGCAGTAAACCCTTCTCATTCCCCCTCCTCCCTCTCCTCCTCCTCCTCCTCAATCCCCACACTGGTCGCAGAGTAGCAGACGACCAAGGCGACCCACTGCGCCGTTAGCGGGTAACGATCACTGTGGAATATCTTATTGATGAGGCAGATGATAAACCACATGGTCAGCACTACTGAAAATGCGTTACAAGCAACGTGATGAGAAGGCATCGATGTATCTTCTCGCTTTTCTGTGTGTCTGTGCGTGTGTGTTGGGGGGGGGGGGCGGATAGCCTAGTGGTCAGAACATTGCGCTGGCAATTTGAAGACCCGGGTTCGAGTCCGGTCGAGAAAATTTTCCTCCTGGAGTTAACATCAGTGCCGACTCCACTCTCCCCAAAAGTCCTTCGGATGAGACTTTAAACCGAGGCCCCGTGTGCGAACGCACGCAGAACATCTTGCGCACACGTTAAATCCTGTTCCGCTTTTCGTAAGAGTAGGCCATCGTGTGCCGGTGGGAACAGATGACAATATTTACAAAACTGCATACACACGGGGACCGGATGAAAAAAAGCACATGATTGCTTATTCTGTTATCTTCGATATAAAAGAATAAATAAAAAATATCTCTCTCTCTCTCTCTCTCTCTCTCTCTCTCTCTCTCTCTCTCTCTCTCTCTCTCTCTCTCTCCTCTCTCTCTCTCTCTCTCTCTCTCTCTCTCTCTCTCCTTGCCTTGCTTTGCCTTGTTTTGTCTCTCTCTCTCTCTCTCTCTCTCTCTCTCTCTCTCCTCTCTCTCTCTCTCTCCTCTCTCTCTCTCTCTCTCTCCTCTCTCTCTGTCTTTTTTGTGTTTGCATGCAACATGGATATCTTTTCAAATTCGATTTAAAATGTATCCACACTTGGTGATTGATGCCCGTGTGTGTGTGTGTGTGTGTGTCTCTGTGTGTGTGTCTGTGTCTCTGTGTGTGTCTGTGTGTGTGTGTGTGTGTGTGTGTGTGTGTGTGTGTGTGTGTGTGTGTGTGTGTGTGTGTGTGTGTGTTTGCAGGAGGGAAATGGGAGGGAGGACAAAGACTGAAAAGTGTGTTGGGGAAGGGTAGCGAGGTGTTCTGCGCAGTGCAGAAGTGCTAATTACAAAGTGTGCAAGTGACGCACTTCAGATAATTATAATCTGACCTCGCAGAAGCAGAAAAAGATAATGATCTCACTAACTAGCTGACACGATGACTGTGATTTACTCCAAAACGCAGAAAATCAGAGATAACACCATACCTCTACCCCACACCACCCCTTCCCGCTTTTACCATCATCACCACAACCACCACCACCACCCCTCCTTTGCCCTAACTAGCATCAATACCACTGCACCATCACCCCTCCTTTGCCCTAACTGGCATCAATACCACCATCACCACACTCCAACCCGAAAAACATGACATAGGCCCATACATTCCTGTGACTGTGTAGACTGTCATTCACATGTTTCATCCTTGCTCTA
The DNA here is from genome assembly GCA_030674155.1 of Stramonita haemastoma. Classification (NCBI taxonomy): domain Eukaryota; kingdom Metazoa; phylum Mollusca; class Gastropoda; order Neogastropoda; family Muricidae; genus Stramonita; species Stramonita haemastoma. The sequence continues at coordinate 1,361,243 of CM060324.1, forward strand.
ACATAGGGTCGTTTGTTTGTGGTGTTGCGTGTGTCTTAATTCTTTTAACCATTTATATTTGCAAATGATGCTGGTGATTATTTGGGGGGGGGGGGGGGGCTGGTGGATCTTTAACGACGTGTTGGCTCTGTTGGGTGTGTTGACTGCAAGAGCGGGCTGTAAGCAAGAACATTAGAGTACTGTCCTTGTGTGTAACTCATCATTGCTATTCAGCAGCATTCACAACCCTGAGTTAATCAGAAGAAATGTTATCTGGATAATGTGCTGGAATAGTTTTTCCCATGCTTCCCAACCCACCTACTGCAAACCTTCAGTCCAAAGAAGGCGTGATCATGGGAAGATGGGTGTTCGTTTCAGCAAAGATCAAAGTGTCATGTGATATTTTGTTACCCTGCTCCCCCTCCCCCCAAACAAAAAGTATATATATATATTGTTACCATGTCGTCTCCCCTCCCCCCTCTCCTCCCGAGAAGTCAATTGACTGATTAAAATGTGCGTAGCTCTTTTTGTCAGTTTTCTTGTGATGAGCTAAAGAAATGGCCTCTAATGATACAGTCCGTGTTTGTCCGTCAGTGATGAGCTAAAGAAATGGCCTGTATACAGTCCGTGTTTGTCCGTCAGTGTGCTGTTGTTCCCGAAAGATGTTCTGTGATATGGTGGAATGTGCGTACTCGCTGTTGTCAGTTGTTGAAATGAGCTGTGCTGTGTTAACCATGCTTCCTCTTTCTGTCATGGCTGACATGAGCTGTGCTGTGTAACCATGCTTCCTCTTTCTGTCATGGCTGACATGAGCTGTGCTGTGTCTAACCATGCTTCCTCTTTCTGTCATGGCTGACATGAGCTGTGCTGTGCTAACCATGCTTCCTCTTTCTGTCATGGCTGACATGAGCTGTGCTGTGCTAACCATGCTTCCTCTTTCTGTCATGGCTGGAATTTCCACATCTCTCTTTCCTCTCTTTCTCTGCTGACTGTAACCCCTTTTCTCTGCTTTCTTTGTCAGAAAAGCAGACACGCAAAAACACAACACTCTTTTGTCTGGCAGAGCCAATTTTCGGTTTATTTCAAACTTTCTTCAGGCTAAAAGATTTCAGGCTAAAAACTTTCTTCTTTATTTGCATGAGACTGGTTACTATTTCTACACTTTTTTCTTTCTTTCCTGTCATTTGCTCAAATGTGTTTGCTTTTCCACAGTGATGTCTTGGTGTTACTGTCAATCTCCATACTTCGTTCCTTTCCTGTGACCGGCAGAAAGTTCATCAGTTTTCCGTCACTCTTTGGGCAATTGGCTACAGTTTTCTTCTTTTTTTTTCTTTGGAGGGAAGGGTTTTTTCTTCTTCTTTCTGAAAAGTCTTTATTTTGTTTCCATTCCGCTATGTGATTGGTTACAGTTTCTTCATCCCTCTTTGCCCTTTCTTGTGATTGGCTGAAAATGTCTGTACCTTCTTTTCTTCTTCCATGTGATTGGCCACAGTATTCAAATCTCCATCTAACCTTTGCTGTGATAGGCTAGAATCTACAGACTTCCTTTTGTTCTTTTCCTGTGGCTAGCTTTTTTTAAAAAATGCATGCTGTCTTTTTCCTGTCTCTTTTTTCCACGTTTCCAGAGTTTTGCAGTGATGATGTCAACTTGCCAAAGTGAATGGAAGTCAGTGTCGTCAAGGTTGGATGTCAGTGTCGTCAAGGTTGGATGTCAGTGTCGTCAAGGTTGGATGTCAGTGTCGTCAGGATTGGATGTCAGTGTCGTCAGGATTGGATGTCAGTGGTGCTTTTTTCCTCAGTAGATGAGTAGATGTACATCAGTGACGTGTTCAGATATACTGGCTCCGTAGATGTGGAGACTTGTCTTTGTTTATTGCCCCTCCAGGAATATCATCTGTGGTTTATTAGTGTATATAGTGGTTTATTTCTGCAATGTGCTACACAAAATGTTGCATACATTGGAATATTTATGCTAGGTTTACTTTTGCGATTGTGTTATATAAATGCATATTATGTAAACAAGACTGGGATAAAAATGCATGAACGTGTATTAGTTGGTTGATTTTGTTTTAATGATTGATCTTTGGTATCATTTGCTGTATTTGTTTCTGTTGAAGATTTAAATACAATTACTTTAGTCTGAAACATTGTGTGGTCTTTTCAAAGAGAGAGAGAGAGAGAGAGAGAGAGAGAGAGAGAGAGAGAGAGAGAGAGAGAGAGAGAGAGAGAGAGAGAGAATGTGTGTGTGTGTGTGTGTGTGTGTGTGTGTGTGTGTGTGTGTGTGTGTGTGTGTGTGTGTGTGTGGTGTGCACGCATGCGCTTTCACGCGCAAAAGATCAGCACGAGACGTTCAGTGGCGTTCACAACAACATTTGAATGTATGCAGTTTATGTTTTTTTGTTGTTTGGTTGGGGGGAGGGGGGAGGGGGGTGACTTTAAACATCCTGTTATTCATGGTGATACTCCACACCTATCCGTGTGACCATGCACAGACTGACATCACTTACTTAATCCTCCTCGCTCCGGGTGGAGCAAAAGGCGCCAACAAGTCTCCTCCAGCCATCTCTGTCTTGGGCAAGCCAGCCGATCTCATTCCATGTTTTGCCCGTTATTTTCATTTCTTCTTCTCTAGTTCTCCTCCATGTACCTAACAGCCTGCCCCTCTTCCTTTTCCCAGGTGGTGCCCATCTGAGTGCAGCATGTGGATGTCGGGTCTCGCTCATCCTGAGGACATGGCCCAGCCACCTCCATCGTCTTTGTTTCACTTCTTCTATGATGTTGTTGATGCCAGTCCTTTTGCTCACTTCTCTATTGGTAACATGCTGTTCCCAGTGGATCTTGAGGATGCGGCGAAGACACCTGCTTTCGAAGTCTGATGGACTCCACCACTCTCTAAACTCTCAGAGCAGCTGTTGGGCATTGCACTGATATCTTTTTAGGCAGTGTGTCGTACGTGGGCAAGTTAGACACCGAAGCCCATCCCTCTCCAGATATGAACGCATGCTGGGTATGTTGCTTGGATCAATCCCACCTTGGGTAGCTGGCCTGTGCCCACAGGGCTTGAATGTCTGGAGAAGGGGGGGGGGGGAGATCCAGCCTCCACCCACACCCCCCTCAAGGGGATTTTCCCGTGGAGCTAACATCAGTGCTGACTCCGTTCCCCCGACAGTCTTTCAGACGATACCATAAACTCAGGTCCCGTGTGCGAACGCATGCAGAACATCTTTCACACGCGCTAAAACAAGTACCGCATCTCGGTGAGTAGGGCATTTGTGAAAGTAAGAACGGATAACGAAAAATAAATCAAAAATATCTTTTTTTTTAAAACTGCAAGAACACTATAGTTGTGTTTAGACATCATCTCCGAAGTGGGCGTACGGCTGCCTTCATGGCGGGCAAAAACGGTCGCATGCGCAAGAAATTTCACAAAGGGTGAAACCCTGAAGCTCTGGCCGAGAGAAAAATGTTTGATGTCTGCACAAACTGCATGGCATGACTTTGCTACCGAAACCTGGGTTGAGAGTCTCTTCACAAGGACTTAGGAGGAAGTGGAGTCGTCACTGACGCTAACTCCAGGGCAGAATCTCCTGCAGTGAACAACAGGGCTGCAG
>CM060324.1:1372332-1392332 GCA_030674155.1 Stramonita haemastoma
GGAACAGGGTTTAAATATGTCATATATCTACAGGCATTCAACACCGCCATGCATTTTTTATTTATTTTTATTTATACCACTTTATGTCACAGCAGATTTCTCTGCGTGAATTTCGGGCTGCTCTCCCCGGGGAGAGCGCGTCGCCACAGGTGCAGCGCCTACCCATTTTTTTTCCCTCAGGGATGGTGTGTAAACACGACACCTGTGTGCATGCTGGTTTTTTATGACCAGGTATTGCCAGAGTCTGCCAGTGTTGAAACGCAGATCCCCATCACAGCATGGAGGGTACGGGGGTTAGTGGAGGAGGGAGGACAGAAGTGTTCAACAGCCTGGCGGGAATCAGTGGACATTACGGAGTTGATGTCTTCTTCTTCTTCGGGGGCCGGGGCGGGATTGCGTGTTGGTCAGAGCGTTGCGCCTTGTGTCCAGCTCCTGTTCTGCACATCGGGGGGAGGGGGGGGGCAAAAGAATGGACCAAGAAGGCAGAAAATACAGGAGGTAAAAGGAAGAAAAGGAACAAAACGAGGGATAGAAAAGAGGAAATTCATGGCACAGAGTTGCCAGAAGGTGGGGATGCTGTTCACACTGACAGACCCCCAGCATCCACACGGGGGAGGAGAAAGCTGCTCTGTCCATAGAGAAGAAAGACAGGAGGAAAGAAGAAGGGTCAGCACATTCATCAAAGTCATACGGCAAAAAGAGGTCAGAAACAGCGGTATTGAGGTAATATAATACGGCAAAAAGAGGTCAGAAACAAGCGGTATTGAGGTAATATAATACGGCAAAAAGAGGTCAGAAACAAGCGGTATTGAGGTAATATAATACGGCAAAAAGAGGTCAGAAACAAGCGGTATTGAGGTAATATAATACGGCAAAAAAGAGGTCAGAAACATGCACGGAAAGCTGTGACTGGTTCAGCTAAGTACCAACACGTTCATAGCAAATACTATATATATATATGTATATATAAGTCCATGAATAAATGCATTAGTCTTTTTTTTTAATTCCAAAAACATGCATCAATAAGTCTTTGGCTTCATCAGCAATAACGTACACCGTAGCTGAGTAATCCAGACTGTTTGACTTCAGCCCCATGGATCCTGGAAGTCGTGTGTTCGAATCTCAGCGGTGTCTGGTGAATAAAGGGGGAGGGGTTTACCTCTCCCAGTCAACTTCAAGAGCAGACCTGCCAGTGCCTTAATTCCCCTCGTGTATAATACTCATCAGAAGATCAAATATCCACGTTAAAGCTCCCATGGAGCATGCCAGCGTTCGATGGGTTACGGAAACAGGAACTTCAAACATACCCAGCGTACATCTCCAAAGTCGGGACACGGTTACCTTCATGGCGGGCAAAAATGGTTGCATAGCGAAATCTCACCGTTGGTGAACCTCAGAGCTGTGGCCGGGGAAGAAAACAAAACATAAAAAAGAACAGCAGCAGCCAAACTGGCACAGGTTCTATCAATAATTATTTCTTCCATCGTAGATTAATGAAAAGAGAACTGTCAATCAATTCAGAATCAAACAAGCACTGAAATCCCGGCATGTTTGACTAAGAAAACAAACCAAAAGTACACACACACACACACACACACACACACACACACACACACACACACACACACACACCACACACACACACACACACACACACACACACACACACACACACACACACACACACACACACACACACACACACACACACACACACACACACACACACACACACACACCACACACACACACACACACACACACACACACACACACACCACACACACACACACACACACACACACACACACACACACACACACCCTCCTCCTCCTCCTTTCCTGTCACCCCCACCATCTTCCTCTTCACCCACACCCCCCACCCTCCACCACTTTTCCTCCCATCCCCCACCACCTTCCCAACTTCCTTCCACCCCCTCCACCCCCTCCCCATCCTGTCCCTCATCCCAACAGTCCGGACGGCCGGTGTGTTATGAAAGGTTTTTGATGGTCGATGGCGATAGGTAATGTGATCACCTGTCTGCCATGAGACAGACACACAGACAGACAGCAGTCTTTGGATGCTGATGCTGCCCCTAGATGCGTTCTGTTCTGCTCTGCTCTGTGCTACACTGCTCTGCTCTGCGCTACACTGTTCTGCTCTGCTCTGCTCTGTTCTGCTCTGCTCTGCTCTGTTCTGCTCAGTGCTACACTGTTCTGCTCTGCTCTGCTCTGCTCTGTTCTGCTCTGCTCTGCTCTGTTCTGCTCTGCGCTACACTGTTCTGCATTGTTCTGGACTGTCCTACACTGGCCAGAGCGAGTGGTGACTGCTGTGCCGGCAATCAGACGACAGTTGGCTGGAAGGTAGGTTGCGTGCATGCAATGTCTGAGAGGGCTTGCCTTGCCTTGCTTGCCTTGCCTTGTGTGTGGAGCTGATTCCAGGGATGGCTGGGGGTTGAAAGTGATTGGTGTCATCTGCCTGATTGCTTTTTTTTATGTAACTGCGCGTGGCTGGGGAACAGAGATGGGGACAAGTGTTACGTGTGATGCACTTTGTTTTTTGGAGTTTGGTGTTCTGAGTTTGGGGCTTAGTTGGTAGTGGGTTGGTTGTGGAGGTGGTGTGTGTGGTGTGGTGTTAGTTTTTAGTGAAACAGGATTGACTTTTGAAAGGAGGAGTTTTTTTATTTGGAAAGGAAGTGTTTGTGTATTGTTGAAAAAAGGTAAGCTTTTGAAATGTGTCCTGTTTGTTTGTTTGTTTGTTTTTCATTTAAAGCCTGTTCACTCTAGGTGATATCAGACTTTATAAAGAATTTAAAGTATCTAAAACAAGTCCAACAATTAAATTCAAAAGAAAACCCATAACAGAACATTCATACCAGACCAAGAAATAACTTAAGCAATATCAACAATTTCTGGTCTACGAGTGAGTACACCCACAGATTCCCTTTTCAGATCTATACCAGAATTTTTGTATAATGATGTCAAGATAGGGCAATCAAAAAGAATGTGTCACAAGATAAAGAGTGAGAACAAGCACATACCACAATGAGTGCAATGTTCTGACCACCAGGCTATCCCGTCCCCCTGTGTGTGTGTGTGTGTGTGTGTGTGTGTGGTGTGTGTGTGTGTGTGTGTGTGTGTGTGTGTGTGTGTGTGTGTGTGTGTGTGTGTGTGTGTGTGTGGCGTCAATGTTTCTGCAGTGATAACCATGATTATATCGATGACTATTTAAAAAATAGACATATATATTGAGTGTGTGTGTGGGGGGGGGGGGGGGGCGTGGGCGCACGTACGAGCGTGAGAGAGAGAGAGAACACTGAACACTGAAATGGTTTAATGGTACCTTGGCCTTGGACCACAATACACCAGGTGAGGGGGGCAGGGGTGTGAGTGTAATGCAAAATGAAAACATGAATAAATTTTACATAATATATACTATGTCAGTGAAAGATTGACAGCATGGATACATTTCACACACACTATACAATGAAAAATCAGAGCATGGAAACACTTCATATATACTATAGTAAAGAAAAGGGAAAGCATTGTTAAATTTCACTTAAACTACCCATACCATGGCAGTGAAAAAATGACAGCATGGATAAACCTCACCCCCGCCATAGCAATGAAAAATGAACTCGCAATACACATCTCACACCCACTATAGCAATGCCAAATGAACTCACTGGTAAACTTCGAATGTACTATACCAATGAAAACTGGAAGCATGGTTACATTCCACACACGCTATAGCAATGGAAAATGGAAGCATTCAAAAATTTCTCACACTCTGTGGCAATGAAAAAATGAAAGCATGGATAAATTTCACGCCTGCTATCACAATTAAAAAAGAGACCATTGATACATATTACACACACTGCAACAATGCAAAATGAAATCATTGATAAATGTTACACCCGCTATAGCAATACTAACTGAAAGCATGAATATATTCCACACACACTATAGCAATGAAAAATGTAAGCATGTATAAATTTTACACATACTATAGCAATGAAAAAATCAAAGCATGGATAAATTTGACACCTACTATAGCAATGCAAATGAAGGTTTTGATAAATTTCACACATACTGTAGCAATGCAAAATAAAAGTATTGATAAGTTTTACACATACTATAGCAATGCAAAATGAAAATATGGGTAAGATTGACACATTGTGTTACAATTCAAAATGAAAGCATATATAAATTTGATATATACTATAGCAAAGAATAGGCTTAATGGAAGTGAGAGAGAGAGAGAGAGAAGAGGAGAGAGAGAGAGAGAGAGAGAGAGAGAGAGAGAGAGAGAGAGAGAGAGAGAGAGAGAGAGAGAGAGAGAGAGAGAGAGAGAGAGAGAGAGAAGCATAATGCATTAATGATTATAACAACAATGGTTATGAAAATCACAACCATTAGATTGCAAGACCGAAAAAGAGAGAAAGAAAAAAGCGGAGAAAAGAACAAAGTTCAGATGAAGAAGAAGGTGGGGGAGGAGAAGAGCAACAACGAAGATTGAGCATAACGACGACGACGATGACAAAAAAGTAGTGACAAAAATACGAACAAAACTGGAATTCATTAGCACACGATGAGTTTGACGCACACACAGAACCAGCAGTCCTGTGCCGCTTTTTCTCCTTTCAAACATCACTAACCAATATTTCTTTTTTAAATCCCATCGCCGGAAATTTCAAAGAATTCAATTAATTTTTGTATTCCCACTAGGCGTCCATGCGTGTGTAGACTGTGTGCCCACTGCCTGGGCCCAGATTTTCAGTGTTACGTTAGACCGCTAGTATTGTGCTGGTCTGCAGTGCACACACACACACACACACACACACACACACAGTGACACACAGTCATACACACACACACACACACACACACACACACACACACACACACACACACACACACACACACACACACACACCAAGAATTGTTTGATCTCAATTTTAATTAACAGGGCAAGATTGAGTCATTTTCCCCTGTGTCTTTTTTTTCTGAAAGCAGACTTGCGTGGAAAAATAAATGACGACTGAGTAAATAGATAAGTGAATAATAAATAAATAAGTAAATGAATAAACAATAAATAGATAGGTAGTTAAGTAAATCAACAAATAAATGAAAAAATAGATAAATTAATAAATAACATTTTTGGGAACGAAAACTGGTAATTGTAATGGGCAGAGAAGATAGCGTTTTGTTGTTTCTTTTCACTTGAATCCTGACATCTTCGTTTTGTTTCTTAATGTTGAAATGGGAGTGAGGAAGGTGGTGTTGTGATTCCCAGTCCATGTTTCTGCTGAGAAAAATAAACCATGTTTTATTTATATCGCATTATAGTGTACTGTACTGTAGTGCATTGTGTTGCGTTGTATTGTACTGTATTGTATCGTACTGTATTGTGATAGTTGTATTGTGTTGTATTGTACTGTATTGTATTGTATTGTGTTGTGTTGTTTTGTATTATATTGTAGTGTAGTATATTGTATTGTATTGTATTGTATTGTATTGTATTGTACTGTACTGTAGTGTATTGTACTGTAGTGTATTGTACTGTAGTGTATAGTATAATATTGTATTGTATTGTATTGTACTGTGTTGTACTGTGTTGTATTGTGTTGTGTTGTATTGTATTGTATTGTATTGTATTGTATTGTATTGTATTGTATTGTATTGTATTGTATTGTATTGTATTGTACACTACTCTCGATCACAGCAGAATTATCTGTGTAAACTCCAGGCTGCTGTTCCAGGGGAGAGCGTCACCCTATGAGCAGTACTGCCCCCTATCTCTTTTTCACCACTCTGCATGGTATCTGTCTTCCTGGTCCTACCCACACCTGGATGTCATATTCCCAAACAAGAAGGAAAGTGGCAGGACGGTTAAGACATTCACCTGCTTAGCATGTAAACCGTGAGGTTCTGGGTTTGATTCTCAGCCTTGTCCTTTCTTCCCAATTTGATTAGAAATCGAACTGAATATCAAAGTCCTTCTGATGAGACTATAAACTGTGGTCCCGTGTGTGAATGCACGCAGAACAACTGGTGCACGCGTTAAAATCCGGTTCCACCTTTGAAAGAGTAGGCCATTTCTTGCCGGAAGGAACGGATGACGAAGTTTTCAAAACACATAAACACTAGTGTCGTACTCAGACACCATCCATGAAGTCGGAATGTGGCAACTTAAAGTTAATGGGGGAGGGGGGGGGGGGGGGGGGGGCGTCGCATACGCAAAAAAATTTCCCCATCGGTGATCCTAAGAGCTCTAGTCGAGGAAATGGAACCCAAAAATCCAAAAACGAAACAGACGGTCCCCTGTCAAACCATTCAACACCAACCTGGATTTCAATGCACCCAATCCGCCATCTTTCCTCCTCCTCCTCCTCATTCCTGATGCACTGATCACACGTCTGACGTGACGTGGCCAGTTGTGGACGTGCCTATCTCCCTGAGCCAGGACACTGTCATGGCATAGTTTTTTTTGTTACCGCTTCAAGTCACAGCACACATCTCTGCGTGAAATTTCGGCTGCTCTCCTCAAGGAGAGTGCGTCGCCACAAGAGCAGCGCCACCCTTTTTTTTCTTTTCCTGTCTGCAGCTGTGTTTGTTTCCCTATTAGAGTCACTTTTTTCTACAGAAATTTGCCAGGGACAACTCTCTTGTTGCCGTGGGTTCTTTTTTGTGCGCTGAATAATAGTGTGTAATACACGGGACCTCGGTTTATCGTCTCATCAGAAAGACTAGCACCCAGTGGTTTAATGGAAGGGGGGAAAGTTTCGGGCCAAAACGGGGATCGAACCACCGCCCACTTCCGACCCGGACTTTGGCTTTGAGGCAGTGTGCTACCTGTAGACACCGCTCCACTGGCGGCCTGGGTATTGATTTGTCCTCCAGTGTCAGGTCTGTGGGGTCAGGTACAGGTCTGTATGGGCCATGAATGCCCAACAACTGCTTTATTATCATTATTATCATCATCATTATGATGATCTTCATTCCACAGTGGATGTGTCTTGTTTGGCTCTGTGACCGAACCACTAAAACATAATGATCCATGATGGGTACCATTTGAGTACGACTCACAGTGACCGTTGAGGTCAGCTGAGGCCAATTGGAGAATTCACAAGTACAAGGCTGTTCGCTATCAGTGATAGTAGATGTGCCCATGCATGTGGCGGGGGAGGGGGGATGAGAGACAGACAGACAGACAGACAGTCAGGCAGACAGACAGACAGACAGACAGACAGACAGACGGTGCCAGTAAATGCCCATGGGAATGCATGACTGTGCATGTACACAAATGCACATGCAAACATGCATTCATACAAAAGCAAATACATGCATCCACATAGGTATAAAGTATAAGGCATGGGTATAATCCATTTCGTTCAGGATAGCTTTCCTCTTGCCACCACATTGAATTGAAAGCAGTCATCTCCGCCTCTCTTGATGGCTGTAGGCCCAGATACAAGGCCAGCCACTCTGTCACTGCAGCAAAGTGTCTGAAAAATCTACACTGCCATAGTCCACCTGCATCACGTCTCTGTGGAAACATCTGCACTGCCCTCTGTGCCTGCCTACACTTCAGTGTACATATTGCTTCATCAGGCCACTGGCTGGTCTAACTTTCATCCTGGAATTTTCATGTGCAGGTTTTGTTGCTCACCAGCCTTCGTTTCCAAGTTTCAGGACCATCAAAGTCCTCTGACCTCAAGAGGATGCAGTCAAATAGATAATTATGGTCTTTGTGACCAGTAGGATTGAAAGGGAAAGCTTTTATTTTACTGAAATAGTCACTAGGGTTTTTTTGTTCTGTTTGTTTGATGTTTTGTTGTTGTTTTGTGTGTGTGGCGGAGGGGGGTACTTTGTTTTCCTTTAGTATCCTTTTGTCTGGTTCGTTTTCTTGTCTGAATTTAGTCAGTTATCATACATTATTTGTTGGTTTTTGTTTTATTTTACTACGTATTTGACTTGATTTTGCTCTTCAGAAAACATGGTAAAACATGTTTTCTGAAAGCTAGAGTTGCACAATTGTTTTTTTTTTTCAATATGAATTATCATTGACTGTTTAGATTACATTCATATTAGATTGATGGGTGTTTTTTTTTACATACCCCTGTGAGCGTATTACGTATGTATGTATGCATGTATGTATGTATGTATGTATGTATGTATGTATGTATGTATGTATGTATGTATGTATGTATGTATGTATGTATGTATGTATGTATGTATGTATGTATGTATGTATTATTATATATATATATATATATATATATATATATATATATATATATATATATGTACGTACGTACGTACGCACGCACGCACGCACGCACGCATGTATGTATGTATGTATGTATGTATGTATGTATGTATGTATGTATGTATGTATGTATGTATGTATGTACACACTGGCAAAACCGGTTTCATCTGAATGTGTTCCTTGGCTGTCTACCACAGACAGTAAAAACAAACCCACCTCATTCCAGCGTTTGAAAACAATGCCAGAAATCCAGACATCTTGTATTGTCACCACTGTCTGGGAACGCCTCTCTCTCCTCCCCACCCAGACTCCAGTTCATTGCTTCATTAGTTCAGTGCTGGGTTTTCATCTCGGGCTGTTAATTTGTGAGTGGAGTAGGCTCTGATGTTCAGGTCCCTTTTTCCCCGTGTCAGGACAGGTGGTTTGACTCAGGGCGAGTTCAGTCAGCCTTGGTCTGGGTGATTGGTTTCATGGAGAGAAAGCTTTGATTGATCAGTGACTTTTGTTTTGTTTGGTTGTTTCATTGCTTGGTAGCTAGGGCTCTTGATTTGGGGAGACATTGTGTTGATGAGAGTTTGTTAGTTGTAGTTTTTTAAGCCAGGACAATTAAGGTGGTTTTACCTACAGTGGGTTCAGTCTGGCTTAGTGTAAAGGACTGGTATGTTGACAGGAGAAGCTTGCCACTGCTGAACGGATCAATACTTCTATTTTTGTAGTATTTTCTTTCCCGAGTTGGTTTAATGTTGCCTGCTATTTTCTCTTGTCCTCATTTAGTAAGTTATCAAATTTATTCATTACATTCAGTTTTTGTTTTACTGTGTTTCATTTTACTTATTTTATCACCCAATAAAACGGTTTTACATCCTGTTCTCTTTAAGTGAAAATCGCTTTTTTTTCTTTAAATGATGTTGGATTTGTTATTGTTCAATTTTTTTCATATACTCTTAGATTGCATTATATCAGCTTGTTTCCTTTTTTTTAAAATCAGACGGGTGTTTACACATATACGACACTCTTCACAGTGGCAAAATCACTTTGCTTTGTATGTCCCCTTGCCAATGCGTTTGATTTAAAAAGCAAAAAACAAAACAAAAAACAGGCCTATTCTTCGTTTGATCACTGTATGTGCCAGATATAAAAGACTCTTTCTGTCATTCCAGAACAATTCCCCCAACAGTTCAGTTAACATTGCCGCCAGTCTAATTACAATGCTGTCTGTCTGTCTGTCTGTGGCAATGTCTGCATTGCCCTCTGTCCCCAGACTCCAGGTTATTGCTTCATTATTTCAGGGGTTGGTTTTAATCTGGGGACTTTTCATTTGCAGAGTTAAGGTTTGTCCTTTGTGGTCCTCCCCCTCCCCCCCCCCCCCCCAAAGGGGGAGGACAAAAGTCCTTTGACCCAAAGTGGATTCAGTCAAGCTTAGTCCAAATAACTAGTAAGATAAAGCAGGAAAGCTTCTGTTTTGCTGATTTGAACATCACCTCTATTTTTGCTTCAGTATGTCAGTGGTTGGTTTTCAGTGGATCAGTGGTTAGTGCACCTGCCCAGAAAGCAAAACTGCCTGGGTTTGAATTATGATTAGGCCTATATGAAGTGTGGGTGGTTCAATCCTTGCTTGTGCCTGACACTTTCACCCCATTCACTGGACCATGAGTAGCAGTCTTGGAGCTGGTCTTTTGGAATCTAGGAGCTGGTCTTTTGGAATGTAGGAGCTGGTCTTTTGGAATGTAGGAGCTGGTCTTTTGGAATGTAGGAGCTGGTCTTTTGGAATCTAGGAGCTGGTCTTTTGGAATCTAGGAGCTGGTCTTTTGGAATCTAGGAGCTGGTCTTTTGGAATGTAGGACCTGGTCTTTTGGAATCTAGGAGCTGGTCTTTTGGAATCTAGGAGCTGGTCTTTTGGAATCTAGGAGCTGGTCTTTTGGAATCTAGGAGCTGGTCTTTTGGAATCTAGGAGCTGGTCTTTTGGAATCTAGGAGCTGGTCTTTTGGATAAAACAATAAATCCCCTTGTGTCCCATGGTTGGAGCTGGTCTTGTGGTGACCATTAATGTCGTATGAGATTGTTTTCCCTTTTTTCTTTTATTATACAAACGTGTGCACACATGTGTTGTTGTACACACTGGCAAAATCAGTTTGTGTAGGATGCTTCCATTCCAAACGATTTGATCCAAAGCCACTGTGTGTTCTTCTGTTGGTGGCTGTAGGCCCAGATATCAGGCCAGCCACTCTCTGTCACTGCAGCACGATGTGTGACAGGCTGACACTGCCATAGTCACGTGCAGCACGGTCTCTGTGGAAACATCTGCACTGCCCTCTGTCCCTGCCTGCACTTCTGTCCATTGCTTCATCAGGTCACTGGCTGGTCTTACTTTCATCCCAGACTTTTCATTTGCAGATGGGTATTTTGATGTCTGTTGTTGTTTTTTCCACAGCCAGGACAATTAAGTTCATTCCACCATAGTGCGGGTTTCACATAGGGACTGGTTTTGGTGAACGGGACAAATTGGCTTCGTGACATTGATTACTATCCTATTCTTTGTTGCTTCATTGAATCAGTGTTTATTTTTCTGTGTTTAAATGTTGGTTTGTGACTTATTAGCTATCTCATTCTTTATTGTTTCATTTCAATCAATGTTTATTTTTCTGTTTTTCTGTTTTTAAATGCTGTATCCCCCCTCATCCCTGTGGAGATATCGAGGTTCCCACATTCTGGAAATTCTGCGCTTGCAATTCCCTCTTTTCTATCCCTCTCTGTTTCTGTCTTGTTTCTTTTTTCTGTCACCTCCTTCTTGTATATTTTCTGCCTTCCTGCTCCATTCTCCTGCCTTTTACCAGAAAAACGTAATAACAATTTTTCACGCTTAAGTCAATGTGCTGGGCCTGACTTGTCAGGTGCTTAAGGACAGTGCAACGCATTCTGGCTCTAATGATGGACAAAAGTTGTCGCTGCCTGAGCATTTGAGGACGAAAAGGAAGAAATGCTGTACACTTTAATTTTCTGACGTTTTGTGTAACATATTCCCTTGCTATTGTTTCATAGTTTACTTAATCTAATACTTATAGAAATTGCTTTATATGATGTTTGTTGAAAGGTCAGTTTTACTCTATTGCTGTTTCCAAAATAATGTGTTTGATGGTTTTGTTGCTTGGTGTGGGGAATTTTTGTTTTGGAGGTAGGTGGATGGTATTTTGATAGATAAGTATTTGGAATGGTTTTATCTACATTGTTCTAGATGCTGTGGAAATTTGGAGAAGGAAATGTAGTTAACAGTGAACAGATTGAACTTTGACAGAACCAAAGATGTGCTTGTACTTCAGGGTTGAATTTTATGGTGCAGTTTGCACTGTTTTCTCCATGGCTCTCTTTGTGTACAAACATGTGGCATTAAAGATCTTTTTATATAGTCCCCCCCCCCCTCTGCCTTCCCCCAACATAGCAGATTACACATCAACCCTGCTTCCTCTCTTGTCTCAAGAAATGATTTTTTTCATTTTTCCATTACACTTTATAGCACATGTTCAGTCCAGCCCTGCATGTCCATTAAAATTGTGATAGGTGTTATGATGTCCAGACCATCTTGCCCAGGTTAAAATTGACTTCTTTTTCCTTTTTAATGACTAATCTGTTGTTGGTTTTTTAGATAGAAAATTGGAGACAGCAGCTCTTACCTTCCTTCTCCAGGTTGGCCTATCTTTAAACTGGTTCGTTTTTTCCACAGAGGCTTGCTTAGTTGGTTTTATTTTTCTATTGTTCATTTATTTGTTGATTGGTTTCTTTTGAGTCTTTTTGTTTGTTCCTTTCTTATATTCGGTCTTGCCTGTCTTTCTCGTTTTCTTTCTTTCTTGTTTATTTTCTTTCATTGATTTTCTTCTCTTTCTTGATTTCTTTCTCTCTTTCTTTGTTTTCTTTCTTTCTTGTTTTCTTTCTCTCTTTCTTTTTCTTTTCTTTTCTGTTTTCTTGTTCTCTTCCATCCTTCCTGTTTTCTTGTTTCTTTCCGAAAACAAATGGAAATGTTTTCTCGTATTTACTCTCTCCTTTTATCTTTTTCTAACGGAAAAGTTTTCTCTTTTTTCGTTCTTTCCTCTCCAAACAGGCTCAGTCTCAGACCTTTATTAAGATAATGGACGAGCTTTGTATGGCGCCGCTCCCAGTCCTGTCATAAATCACCTTTTTAATAACGGACTGCCTGCCGTCCATTTGGGGAGGTGTGATTGTATCGGCATCTCCTTTAGAGGTTTTTTATCATCATATCCGGTGTGTGAGTGTGTGTGCGCGCGCGTGTATGTGTGTGTGCGTGCGTGCGTGTGTGGATGCATGCGTTCATATGTATTACTGTGCGTGCTTGTGCTATTGTCTCTTCGTCTGTCTGTCTGTCTGTCTGTCTGTCTGTCTGTCTGTCTTCTTCTGCTTCTTCTCTCTCTCTCTCTCTCTCTCTCTCTCTCTCTCTCTCTCTCTCTCTCTCTCTCTCTCTCTCTCTCTCTCTCACACACACACACACTCACACACACACACACACACACACACACACACACACACACACACACACACACACACGGGCACACGCACACATAATCAGTCAATTTTATGTTTGCTTTCCTGTCCTTTTCTCATCAATTTTAATGATGGTATTTCGTGGATTGACTTTTTGATAATATGTGTTTACCTAGCTTCTGAAGTTGACTAGCAATAGAACCTTCTTCTTCTCTAATTCTTCTCTTCCTCCTCCTCCTCCTCCTCCTCCTCCTCCTCCTCCTCCTCCTCCTCCTTCTCGTCCTCCTCCTCCTCCTCCTTCTCGTCCTCATCCTCCTCTTCCTCTACCTTCTTCTTCTAATACAGAAATGCTTTTGCATATATTAATGTGCAGGTGTATAGCGCAGAATAGGGTCAACAATAGTGGTAAGGGAGGTAGTGGTTAGCTAACTTTTTCTTGGCCAGACTGGACTGACTGTCTGTGGCACAGAACATACACGATAATCACCTGTACCTCTGTGTCCGTCCTCCCCCTCCCCCTCCCAGCATGATCAGGAATATGGCCGAGGCGGAAAGCTTTATGTCAGGTGTGCCGTTAGTTAGTTCAGTGGCAAAGCCGACACCCCAAAGCTGTTCTGCCTTAAAACGGGAATTGCCGCCCGCGTGTGAAGGATTTGAATGCAGACGATTTGATTGGTTTGCCTCGTAAGACTCCATGTTCTAGAAATTCCAAGGATTATTATCATCAATATCAAATATTAAGTTTATGTTTGCCTTTAGGCATAATCTCTCAGCACAATAACCCAGCACTCTCCTCTTTAAAAAAAAAACACAAAAAAACATACGTCGGAAGTGGGACTATGGTTACGTATATGGCAAGGTACTTGAAAAGAGCCATAGCTTAAGTGGGGTTTTTTTATCCAGTGTGTATCCAAAAGACACATTGATTCCTGTGGGATGAATGAGTCAGTTTATATTTTGGGTGACCCCCATCAGCAGAATGTTAACTGTGGAATGCGTAACAACAGCAACATAATCATCCTTTCTAAGCATATACAAAGCCTATCGTCGTTTTCAAGCCACTACAGAAAGTAGGCTTGAAATGTCAGAAAATAATCTAACCCAACTTTTTATGGACAGAAATAAATGCATTAATCAGGGATGGGGTGTGTAGCTGTAAGCCAATGGTCAGAAATCTCAGAGACAGGGGTTTAGCCCCGTTTGAAGCCAGGCCTGGTCATAGTCACTGGACCATGCGTGCTGGTCTGGTGCTAGCCTCTGGATGAGGCAGGAGACCCAAACCCCACTTTTCAGATTTAGCACGTGCAAAAGAATCTGCGGCAACATGCTCGTTGTTCCTTGGGGAAAATCTGTAAAAAAAAAAAAAATAATAATTAATAATAATAAAACGGTTATTTTCCCAGGCAGCAACTACACAGGCTCACTCAGACAGACGGGAAGAAACAGTACAAAAAGAATGTTAAGCGAAGCACTGATAGCCACCTGTGCTTCCAGGTACAGCAGGCTGTAGTCTGTACAAAGAAATCTGCTGCTGTCATCGCAAGTTGTCTGCTATAATAATATATATATATATATATATATATATATATATATATATATATATATATATTATAATTATTTTTATATATATATATATTATATCACAACACGATATAGTGCAACACAATACACTAGAATAGAAATACGTACAACAATACAATGTCTGACACAATTCAACACAATACAATGCAAATGAGTCCATATAATTATATAGTTGGCTGAGAAAAACCGTTCTCTCTCTCTCTCTCTCTCTCTCTCTCTCTCTCTCTCTCTCTCTCCTCTCTCTCTCTCTCTCTCTCTCTCTCTCTCTCTCTCTCTCTCTCTCTCTCTCCTCTCTCATCTTTTTTCTTTTTATCAGATTCAAAAATCAAACATCACGGCTGTCATTTTGCTGGAACTGGTGTGACCTAAATATTCACGGTAGACCAGGCTGATGCTGCATTATGCACGTGCCGGTGTCAATTAGGTCAGATTGGATTGGAGATGGAAAAGCGATCAGGGAATGGCCACTTCAGCAGTTTGGCTTTGGGCTTATAGTGCTGGACGGCCAAACTCTGGAAGTGAGGACTGGGGGCATCCACACACTGACAGTGACAGTGACAGTGACAGTACGTGACACCATTTTCAGTGAAGTGAGGAATCAAAGCTCTATTTTTCAGAAGTAGATTTTGTTTGGGGGCATCTTGAAAGGCAATGTACATGTGTACACAATGTGAAGGGGCCAGATGGGTCTATCCTCTCACTCCAGATCTCACCAGAAAAACGAATAAAATCAGAAATACAGTCACATATAATCAAGAGAATGGAAGGGGTGTTTCTTAGGTTAAATACACCATTGCATTTATTACTGTAATGATATTTTGCATTCCAAAAAGCAGTAAACGTTATAGAATAACAACACTGCCATGGAAAGACAGCTGTGTTAAAGGGTATGCTTGTGTTCTTCTTTCTCCAGGCCAGTTACACAATGAAGTCAATCTCAATGTATATATAGTAAATTCTTTAGCGCCAGTTAGACAATGTTGTCAATTCTTTAGTGCCAGTTACACAATAGAGTCAATCTCAATGTAAACAATTCTTAAGTGCCAGTTACACAATGTAGTCAATTCTTTAGCACTAGTTACACAAAGGAGTCAATTCTTTAGCACTAGTTACACAATGGAATCAATTCTCCATGGGGTCGTTCCTTAGAGAGGAGAGTGGCAGAAGGAAGAAATGGCAACACTCCATGCTTTCTGCCAGTTTGCCAGACCTGCTCTCATGCCGTGCCAAGCTTCACTTAATGCTCTCCGTCAGATGCAGCCAGTAGATTGTAAACTATCTTGTAATTGTAATTCTATTACAATTTTTTTTTAAACTGACTCTATGCATGTGCTGGAGTTAAATCACCCACATAAGAAGCAGAGTACTAGAATTGAGATACAGAAAGATTTCTTAATTTTAAAAATTACTATACAGGTGTGTCTGTCTGTCTGTTCCTGGCTGTGGTGTTAAAGCTTCTGTCTGTGTTTCTGTTCTACAGACCCTGTGGAGCCATCATCTGGGCGGCGACATCCTCAGCTTTGCCAGCATCAGAGCCAGTACAGGGCAGACATCCCCTTCCTGTCCCCCTCCCACAGGCAGTGTGTGATTCAGCCCCTGATCCACTAGTGAACAGGACGATGCGTGACGCATCGCTTCCTGTCAGGATGAACTGATGACGTGCAGACACGGGTGCTGGCTGGCTTTGGGTTAGCACTGTGGGATGAAGTGGATTTTGCCACTTCTCCCCGACAATTAGGCGCTAATGATCAATGGCGGACGTGCTGAGACAGTCGTTAGAGGCTGTGATGTATTGCCCCTGAAGTGATATAGTGTCCGTGAAGTTTGTCACTGGTGCGGGGAAAAACGAACTACTTTGTTGTAAATGTTTTAAGCTAGTTTTTTGTGTGTGTGGGTTTGTGGGTTTTTTCAAGTATACCTCAATGAACTGTATGTGTTGACATTTTCTAATACTTCTTGTACTATGGTGTTTTTCTTTTTAGTCGCCATTGCTCTTAGCTTTCTTTCTTCTTTTTTTTTTATTGAATTCGTGATGTGATTGACATTGAACACGGTCTTTACCCCTGCAATCATCTGTTCTGGAATAAAGGCTCTGGACAACGTCACTCTGATCCTAGAGATTCTGGAGTTATTCTATGACACTGAACATCCTTCTGCTGGGCAGCTTTTTAAGCCATACAAAACACGATCATCACTGGGCTGACTCGTGCTTCAATCTGGTGCTGAACGTTGCCCGTGTTGTGTCAGAAGGACGAACGATCCAAGGACCCTGGTTGTGGCCTGGCCACAGCAGAACCCCTGTGCCTCAGGTCGCCATGAAGACGCCACAGCCGGCAGGGACGTGAAGCTGCTGACCTGTCCTGCAGTCCTGCCTGCCCCCGGGGCCGCCACACACAGCGGTGACGTCACGCTGTCTGAGGTGGGGGAGGAGGAGCATCTCCACCCCCTGCACCCCATCCCCCACCCCCCCTCCAGGCCTCGCGGTGTACGGCGCACATCCTCAGCTCGCTTCCAGAACCCGGCAGTGGCTCCGGACTGTGCGTCACAGCAAGGCAAGGGCGTCAGCAGGGCGCGGAGTCTTCTGGACATCCACGAAGAGTCTGTGGACAGTGACGTCACACCCCCAGCACCATCTGCGTCACAGAAGACGTCACGCAGCGAAGAATCTCAGCCCCAGGCGCCGTGTGCCCCCCCAGCCCATGCCAAGCTGCTGGAGGGCAGAGAGAGCTGCCCCAGGCCCCCCTGCCCCACCCCCCAGTGCTTTCCCCGCCACTGCCGCCTCCTTCGCGGGGACCCCAGCCCCCTCCCGCCCAACAAACACCGGCGTCGCCCCAAGTCTCTCAGCCAGAGGGACTTGTACCAAGACGAAGCAGACGAGACTAGCACTCTGCCCGGCATCTACCGAGGGCGCGGCCACCAGCCTGCCGACTTCAGGACGCGGTCCCTGTCCGTCACCTCCCTCCTGCCCTCCCTCTTCCCCGCCCCCGGCACCCCCCTCTCCAAGTCCCTCTCCCAGCCCGACATCTCTCGCCGCTCCCGCCTGATGCCTCTGCCCCGCCTGGCGGAGAGCGGCAGTGCAGAGCGCGTGCAGCCGCTGTGGCACAGGGCGGGGCAGGGGCTGAGGTCGCCCGGGGAGGAGGTCCAGGAGAGCCCTGTGCCGTGGGTGGAGGCCCCGGGAGGGGGGCTGCTCAGGCCTGCCTACAGCCGCTGGCCGCACCGCCGCCACGCGCTAGCGGAGCCAGAGCGCATGTGCATGCCGCAGCCCGTGCGGGAGCGGATATTGCAGGACGTGGAGGTGCGCAGACGCTCCATGAAGAGGAGGGTGTCCCAGTTCTTCACCGTCAGGCTGGGGCTGAACGGGGAGGAGGACCTCATCGCCTAGAGGAGGAGCTGGTCAACGTGGAGACACTGGGGTGTGGTCATTGTTGTCAGAGCGAAGAAAACCAGAGACATGGTGTTTGTGTTGTATGAAATACGATGCAAAAATAAAGACAAAAAACAGTGGCCAACCGAACAAACCAAAACTAATCATTGTACATAATGTTTTGATATAACATGAAAATGGACACAATTTGTAAGTTTAACCATTGTTTCTTTCATTTGCGTCTTTAATTAAACTGATGTGTTATAACGTACATTGTTGATTTAGTGGAGAACCCCCCCCCCCCCCCCCTTCCTTTCAAACATGTGAAGGTTTCATTTGTAAATGTGTGGCAAGCCTTACATATCTGGCTACTTCTACATGAATTTAGAGCGCGCAATACTCAATTTTTTTCTTAATATTCGAACTGTTTTCACATTGTAATTATCCTTTGTCACTATTTTGCATGGGACATAATTATATAGCTGGGAAATTTAAAACTGATAGCAAACCTCACTGAAAAAAATGAGTGACTTTAAATGGAAGCTAACAGAGTGCTCCTAACGGAATCTTTTTTCCTCTCCCCTGCTGGAACATTCTAGACACCTTCTCTTTTTTCTCCACAGATGGAACATTCCAGACACCTCCTCAAAGTTCTGCAGATACAGCGTCAGGTCAGGGTGCCTGTAAAGGTAAAGGTGCCCCATAACCTGTGTGGTCGTAGGGGAGCGAGGCATCAGAGCTTCTCTAGGGGCCAGCATGTTGAGGGCGGCGCCCATCTCCTCTCCCTCGCTGTTTTACCTTCCCTGACCCTAAAGAGGGCAGGTACCCATTTACAGCTGGGTGAACTGAAGGGACTGCTCTGAAGCCTAGGCGCGCAAACGGTCACCCATCCACTCGGTAACCACGCTCGATGCTGCTTAACATTGGCTGGGGGGAAAGAGAGTGCTCTGACCACTGAGCTATCCCGTCCAGGGGGCATGTATTTTCTGCAAAAAGCATCAGGGTTGATTCTACTGCACACTGTACCTTCACCTTGTTCAAATGCCTAGTTGTTATGTTTTTTATATTGTTGTTTCCGAGTGTCCAACATTGTCCAGAATAAGTACAAGATGATGTGTTTCTTTTCCTGTCATCTCGTCCCTCTGACTTTGAATAGCACACCCCCCTCCTCCCCCCCCCCCCCCCCCCCCACTCCCCCTTTTTTCATGATTGTTTTATACCTAGTATTTTTGGGTCACAAGCACACAGATATTTTTCACAAATAAAAACTGTACGTTGGATGTCACTGTCTCTGTTCTATCAAGAATTAGAGTATATATAATATATATATATAATTTAATTATATATATATAATTATTTCATATATATAATATATATATATAATATAATATATATATATATATATATATATATATATATATATATATATATATATATATATATATATATAGCTTGTACAAAGTTTGGATTCAGGTGGAAAATGCATTCCCTTTGTCAGACAATCCGTCCAATCATTTGTTGGTTCTGTCTTATGTTGCTTGTCCTGAACTGCTTTGTCTTGTTTCATTATAGTTATCAATTTTGCTGACACGACTGTCTGTTAGACCATCAAATGCTTGTTTGTCCTTAAGTTATCAATGGCTGACCTGTCTGTTAGACCATCAAGCGCTTGTTTGTTGTTTAGCACTTTAAACATCAATTTATGTTTCTATCAAAAATTTTAATGAAAAAAGAAAAAGCAAACATAATTGCGATGGACAAACCAAATATCTAATATAATTACATAACAACTCTACGAAAAGCTCACATGTTTGTCAGGTCGTGAAATTTTCAACCAGCACCTAACTTACACTGTAAACCATCCGACACGTGTTTTCATTGAAGACATGAATTGCTTTCTTTTTAGCTGCCTTTCTAAAGCCTGTTTGTGTCACAGGGTGAAATACTCGTTAGTCAGTCAAACTGTCAAACATTTGGATTGTCACTGTGGAAAACTATCTTCTGCCACGATATCAACTGTTTCCTTGCCAGTTGATTGCGTTGTGCGTGTCTGCCCTTCTTTATATCAATAAGCTTTTCCGTCAGACTTTTAAACTCATGATTTGTGTATCAAGTTATAAGCACATCTTTGTTAAATTATCGAACACATATTCATTGCCCAAATTGATTTGTCTGCCAAATAGCCTATAGAGAACTTCTTTGTCAAACCACCCGATGCTTATTTGTCTTTTTAACTGTTTCGCACTTGCTGTATTGTGTGTGCTTCCTTTAAAGTATCAACGGTTTCTTTATC
>CM060324.1:1399832-1417332 GCA_030674155.1 Stramonita haemastoma
ATCTAGCCCACATGTGCCTGTTTGTTTTAAATGGGTCAAAGCATTGTAAACTTCATTCACAGACATGAATGGAATATTAAGTTTTGATGAGATGTTTTTAGAAGCACAGAATTCATCTAGTACTACAAGATTATTTAAGTGAGAGGTGTTAGTTTGGATAGTTGATTGAGCTATATTACAAAAATGATCATTGAGTTTATCTGGCACTATGTCTAAAGGAAGTGAAGATTTAGGTCTAAAATCCTTTTTAGTTAAGCGGTTTATGGCATTCCACATAGATTTATTATTAGACTTGTCAGAAACAAGCTTTTGAAAATACTCCTTTTTAGCCTGTCGTTTCAAATATGTGACAAGATTTCTTTGTTTAGTAAATTCATCCCTTGTTCCATTGATCAACAACAAATCTCGTAATTTTATTGCATCTTCAACATGTTTGGTCAACCATGGTGGTTTAGGGTCAGTTTTAACTCGTTTAGTTTTTAAAGGTGCATGTTTGTCATAAACATTCAAAAAGTTATGATACCAAATTTCAAATGCATTATCTGGATCCGTGAACTGGTAAACTAAAGGAAAATGTGAATTATTTAAATCCCCAAGGAAACTGTTTATGTCAAAATGTCTAAGATTTCTGTATTTAAGCCACTTATGGCTGTTCTTTGGAATACTAACTCCCTTTCTTGACCATGTAAAGCACACAGGGAAATGATCACTACATCCATAGGTTGGAGAACAAACCTCTAACATATTGTTTATTGCCGTAGCATAAACATGGTCAATCAGGGTTTTCGAAGTAGCTGTGACTCTTGTAGGTTTGTCAATCAATTGGACCAGTTGGAAAGATTCATAAGTATGTGTCCAGGTTGACTGACGTTTTTGTAAATCAATATTAAAATCACCTAACAATATTGTCTCATCCGAATACATAGCTATGTCTTCCATTAATAAAGTAAAACTGTCTATCCAGTTTGCATGTTCAGCTGGGTTTCTGTAAATGAACCCCAAGAGTATAGGTTTTGCTTTTTTGAAATTAATCTGTATCCATAAGGATTCAACATTATGCAGATCTATAGGGTGTATCTGCTTGAAGTTTATTGTCTGGTGGATATAAACAAGAAGTCCTGTTTCTTTGGAATGTTTAGGATCTCTACGAATACAAGAATATCCTGGAAGAGAGATTTCTTCATCTGAAATATGAGCTGTAAGGCGTGTCTCTGCAAAGCCAAAAATATGGAAAAATTTCCCAGAGTTGGATAAAATACTCGACACATCCACTAATTTACCATACAAATGATTTATATTAAGGAACCCTACTCTCAGACCATCTCTTGATGGCCAGATATCAACAGTATTTGTCAAGGACATCATGAACGCAAAAAGGAATTAATAATCAGCACATTAAGTATTACATTAAAAAAAAAAAATTAATAATAATAAGAAAGGCAAAAACAGCGAGGGAAAATAGTATGAAACCTGTCCGCTTTGTATATATACAAATACTATATAAGTAACCACAAGTTTGGTCAGGGAAACCCAGGTAACAAAACACTATTTTTGTTCACAGTGGTCCAGGGCACACATGTGCATGCAAGAAACCAAGAAAGACAATTCACGAAACAGTTTGAAAAGAAAAAAAAGAAAGAAAGAAGAAAAAAAAAACCCAAAAAAAACCCCACCACCAAACAACAACACAACAAAGATGTACACAATTTTTCAAGAAAAACTAGTCGACAACTAACAGATTTCAAGCACAAAAAATCTGAATAAGTACGTGTTCTCTGTCTGTCAATCCGAAGTCCAGTAATATAACAAATAGCCACTGAGTAATCAATTCATTTTTTAACATCCCACAAGGTCAATGTCTGTTAACACACACACATACACATACACACACAAAACAATACGCGTGCGCGCGCACGCACACACACACACACACACACACACACACACACACACACACACACACACACACACACACACACCAGAGAAGAGAGAGAGAGAGAGAGGAGAGAGAGAGAGAGAGAGAGAGAGAGAGAGAGAGAGAGAGAGAGAGAACCCTAGTGGCATTACATGGAGCTCCTTATTTTCTATTCTTTTATTTCGAGGATAATGGAATAAGCACTTATGTGCTTTTTCACATCCAGTCCCTGTGTGTGTGTAGTTTTGTCAATGTTGTCTATTATCTATTGTCGACAGCGGCAATGAAGACTGGTGATCATACCCGGGCTCAATCTGGCTCCTGGGAACATCTTGCGCACATGTTACTAAAACCTGTTCCGCTTTTCGGAAGAGTAGGCCCATTGTATGCCTTTAGGAACAGTTGGCAAAATTTACAAAACTGCATTCACACGGGGACGGGGTGTAAAAAAAAGCACATGAGTGCTTATTCCATTCTCCTCTTGATAGAAAAACAAAATAAAAAAGAACAGAAATAAATTACTATGACCGGTACACAGCATGCACCCGAGAATTTCACAAGCGTGTTGGGAGTAGGAGGATTGGTGGTCTACAGGTAACTCCCCAGAAAGTGAGAAGGGTGGATTCCGTCCTCATTTAAATCTGAACTCCCCCACCCCCAGTGCCACCCCTAGACCTTGAAGGCTGGTCTGGGTTCCAATCCTTGGGTGAGGCAGTCAACCGAGATCCCGCGTGCAAAGGAAACCTAGCGCCCCTGGCCAAATAGTATAGAAAAAGTCATTTTCACAGGAAACCAAAGACATGTAGCCTACAGACTGGTCGGTGTAGATAACGGCGGGCTGTTCCTGTGGTGCAGTGAGAGCTCCAGGGAGAGAAGCCAGAACTTGTGGCAGAGAAAATAATCTGCTGTCACTGAAAGTAGTTTGTAATTCAATACAGTACAATGCAATACAATACAATACAATACAATAAATACAATATAGTACGGTACAGTACGACACAATACAATACAATACAATACAGTACAATATACAATACAATACAATAGAAGACAATGAAATACAACAGAATGAAGAATATCAATACAATACAAAGAAGTTGGTCGAGGAAAGGCAAGAGGTCTGGTTTTGATCTTGGTGTATTAATCTGTATACAGATGCATAGTTTTGGTGTTGTTTTTATGTTTTTTTTGTTTTGGTTTGTTTTGTTGTTGTTGTTTTTGGGGGAGGGGAGGCACAGCTGTCAGTTTTCCCCACTTTCAGCTCCTCTCAGCTGATCCCCATTCCACCCCAGCTGGCGGAACCAGCTGATGATAACAGAAACTGAATACACATGGACTTGGCTGAAGGAAGGGGCTGAATTTAGCATGGCCCCTGGCCCCTTGACTGAGTTATGCTGGATTTGCATGCAGGGGGGTGGGGGGGGGGGGGGTGACTCAGATTCCTGGTTAATTAACGAGGGCGTAACGTCATTTTCTAGGTGAGACGGTTGATATATAGGTAAAGCAAGATGGATGTTTGTTATGAGGCTCGTTTTTCAAAATGAGACGATCGATAGGCAGGTAAAGCAGAATTGATTTGTTAATTGGAAGGCCAGTGTGCTGCAGGCTGTTTGATTGCTTGTCGTTCGCTGTCAGTTCGCTGCTGCAGGCAGATATTCTTCATTAAAGGGGCTGCTCCCCCCCTCCCCCCTTTCCAACAGATTCTGTAGGTCATTGACTTTGGCTCGGTGGGCCGGTGTGGTCAGTGGCTCAGTGTGTGGCGGCAAGTTGGACACTTAGTCCAGGAGTTAGGGGTTCGATTCTCGTTATGAGCTGTCAGGTGGACAGGTCTCTTCGAAGCCGGGCTAATATATCTGAACAGTCAAACCCCACTGTGTGTCTCACAGGTAAAGCAGAATTGATTTGTATTTGTATTTGTATGTGTCTCACACAGTGATGTGGGCTGAAACACGAGCTCCGTGCGTTGAACATAAATAGATATATAAACTACCTTGTAGGAACTTTGTAAAACTCCATGCGGATTGTCCTTGCAAAGAAGAATAGGCCTAAGTCAAAGGGTGCCTGGGGTAGAATTGAATGGATGGATGATAAAATAGAAATATACCCCATATGGAGTCGTATATAGACACCACACCCGAGGTCGGAATGTGCTGACCTTACTGGTGGACTCTGAAAATGTTTGAATACATAACTCGGCGATGATGATCCTTGATAGAGGACTGGCAGAGGGAAGAAGAAGAAGAAGAAGAAGAAGAAGAAGAAGAAGAAGAAGAAGAAGAAGAAGAAGAAGAAGAAGAAGAAGAAGAAGAAGAAGAAGAAGAGAAACAGCAGCCATGTTATTTGTCCTTCAAAACATCCCTGACAAGGTGAAAAACCGATTAAATACTTTTCTTAATCATCTTCATAGACTACCTACCCCCCATAGTTAGGCCATTGACATCATATCCCTAATGTCCTCACTGACGAAGACCCGAGTGAATCGGTGGTCTAGAGGTAATGCGCCTTGCCTAGAAAGCGAAAAGTCTGGGTTGGAGTGTGCGGTGGTTTAAATCCCGTTGGGCCCAAAACTTTTCCCCCATCCATTAGACCATGAGTGGTGGTCTTGGTGCTAGTCTTTCCGATGATGCGATAAACCGAGGTCCCGTGTGTTACACATCATTATTTGGCACATGTAAAAGGACCCATAGCAGCAACAGGGTTATCCCTGGCAAAATTCTGTGGAAAAAAGCCACTCTGATAGGAAAACAAATACAGCTGCAGACAGGAACAAGAAAAAAAAAAGATGGGGGGCACTGCATTTCTGGCGACGCGCTCTCCCCGGGGAGATCAGCCCGAATTCCACGCAGAGAAATCTGCTAAGACATAAAGTGGTGTAAAATAAAAGAAATGAAATACAGGGAACTGTCAGATAGAGCAGCAGTTTTTCGACATCTGGAAAGGAGTTAGACAAGGATGCATCCTCTCACCTCACCTTTTCAACACACAGGGCATGTCATGAGAGAGTCTGGCATTGAAGACATGGGCCTCAAGAACAAATCTGCGCTATTCTAATGATACAGCGCTACTAGCTGATAACATCACCAGCATGAAGAGATGATACAGCACTAACTAGCTGATAGCATCAACAGCATGAAGAGAGCAATACACAGAGTAGATGCAACAGTAAAAAAAAGTCTGTCTCAAGCTCATGCCAAAAAGACGAAAGTGCTGCTGTTGCCAGAACCAGCTGCCAAAAAGAGCATGAAATAAAGAGTGATGCAAAAAAATGTCACAAACTTTTTTAAATATCTGAAATCAGTCAAAATCTTTATTTTCAAATTGTACATTGAATAAGCAATACATTTGTGTGTGCACACGCGTGCCCATTTGTGTTTGTGTGGAAAGCGTGTGTGCGAGCGTGCGTGCATGTGTGTAGGCTGTATGTGCGTGTGCGTACGCACTGTGTGTGGTGTATGTGTGTGTGTGTGTGCGTACGCACGTGTGTGTGTGTGTATGTGTGTGTGTGTGTGTGTGTGTGTGTGCGTGCGTGCGTGCGTGCGTGCGTGCGTGTGTGTGTGTGTGTGTGTGTGTGTGTGTGTGTGTGTGTGTGTGCGCGCGCGCGCGCGCGCGCGCGTGCGCTTTTCTTTTTTGTTTACTTGTTTTTGTTGTTGTTGTTGCTTGTGGTTCGGAGCACCGGGTGGTTGCTAAATCTGAGGATGCCCCTATAGATACCTCAGTGTTTACTGGGTTTGAACTTGAAGTAGAATATCGATGGATAAAGTTTTGGTATGAAACAAGATGACAGCCCTGATACGACACTTTCTAGGTCGTGCATGCTGTGAGTTGCTAGTGCGACAGCCCACCTCAGACATTAATAAATACATTGACTTTTACGTGCGTGGAATAAAATGAGTCTACGATTTCTTTGTAGCCTAATACGGTTAACTTACAATCTGTTAGCTCGGCCCTAAGTGCATTCTGCAGACCCCCCCCCCCCCCCCCCCCTCTCTTCCTTGTTTACCCTACACTTTCTTCCTCCACAAACCAAGGGGAATCACTCTTATTAGTTTATGTCGGCATCGCACCGAACACTTCAAACAAGATGGACTTCAGCGACTGGCGAGATGCGGACTACTACGATCTTTCGTCACAGACAACCATCTTCAGTCTGGCTGGCATGAAGACGGAGAGAGACACCAGCAAATTTCTGGTTTCTTGCATTAACTGTCATTTCCACAGCATAGAATATCACCCCACGCCATCGGAGACCGGGGATGCAACGGCCCCGCTGATGAAGACGATCCAGTTCTCCAGTCTGCCACTTGCAGGTAACTCGTCAGCTGGTAGCGTTTCTCAGTGTAGACATGTCTGCATCACTCAGTGTTTGAAATGGTTAATTTTTGTAATCATAGGCCATAAAAGCAAGGCACCTCAGTTTTCTCCACCCTCACCACAGGCTTGTTTTGTTGAGCTACATGGGAAAGTATTTTGGTAGGATTTATAAATATTATATACTTTATATTTTTTTTATATATTTTATATACTCACCCCCACCCCACCCCCACCAAAAACAACAAATGAGAACAGCAGCAAATGGACTGTACTCCCCCCCCCCCCAATCCAGGCATTATTTATTTTTATTCTTTTATATCAAGGATAATGGGATAAGCAATCCTGCTTTTTTTCATCCAGTCCCCATGTGTATGTAGTTTTGTAAATATTGTCATCTGTTCCCAGCGGCACACAATGGCCTACTCTTAAGAAAAGCGGAACAGTATTTAGCGTGTGCGCAAGATGTTCATCGTGCGTTCCCACACGGGGCCTCGGTTTACAGTCTCATCCGAAAGACTTTTGGGGAGAGTAGAGTCAGCACTGATGTTAACTCCAGGGAAAAAATTCCCTCCAACGGGAATCGAACTCAGGTCGTCAAATTGCCAGCGCAATGTTCTGACCACTAGGCTATCCCATCCCATGATTATAAACGTCCCTATGATTAACCCCATGGTTTTGTCAGTAAACCAAATTGTTTTTAAAAAAAAAGAAAAAAAAGAATTAACTAAAGTTGATGCTTATATTCCTTAATTCTTTTCCTTTGTAGAGCATTGGCAGTCATTTTCTCTTGTTTCAAGCATTAACAGCACATGATTTCCTGTTGACATGACGATTTTGGCAGTTGTTTTTTTTTTTAATACAAATTATAGTAGTAGTAGTAGTAGTAGTAGTAGTAGTAGTAGTAGTAGTAGTAGTAGAAATAATGCAACTGGTTGATGCCTAAGTAGTAAGCCTCACACCCATGGCTTATTGAATCAGGGAATGCCCTGTCCATGACAATTATTTAACTTTTATTAGTTAAAGCATGTTTATTCACCGTTCTGTCCATTAATGTAATAACCTTGATGAATACATTGTTGGATTATATGTTGAAGCAAACTGATTCAAGAAAGCCAGCACTGCAAAGTAATTTTCTGCAATGGTAGAGCTAT
The DNA here is from genome assembly GCA_030674155.1 of Stramonita haemastoma. Classification (NCBI taxonomy): domain Eukaryota; kingdom Metazoa; phylum Mollusca; class Gastropoda; order Neogastropoda; family Muricidae; genus Stramonita; species Stramonita haemastoma. The sequence goes on from CM060324.1 coordinate 1,407,210, forward strand.
AGTACGATAAAAACTGCGTGTGTGGTGTCATTAAGTGATTTGTTTGCTAACTGGATACAGATGGTTAAAAAAAACAACCACCTCAAGACAGTGTCATCTGTTGAGCCTGTCCATTTTCTTTTTTACAACAGCCTCTCACAGACACCTCACGCATGGTGAGGTAGTGAGCCAGACAGGAAAAATCCAAAGTGCAGGGTTTTATGTTTTCACATGTATAGAACAACTGTGAACATCTGGTAGAATGTACAGACTGAGTACTGCCAGACTGTGGGAATGTTCCTCTAAGCTATAAAACCTGTGTACTTTATTTTGACCATAACAGTTTCAGTATGCTACAGGACTTGTTTTAATATTCCACATTATATATTGATTATATAATGCTCCACGCACTGCAGTGAGTGCCATCAGGAGAGAAGCTTGGCTGTTGTGCACAGCAGTATAATGTGCACATTGTGTTGGCTCTGGAGCAAAATTGAGCGCACAGTAAATAATAAAATATGCTTAATACATGTATAGATGTAGTTTTCAGAATTGTGATTTCTGTTTCAGGTGATGCAGAGGTTGTGGCTATCAGCGTTTTTGAAAGACTGCCGCCTGCAAAAGGTCTTGTTGTGGGCATTACTTATGTCATCGTAAGTCACTCAATATCTTGATTATCTTAATTTGGGAATAGGTCTCAACTGAAATTTGCTTTCAGACAAGACTGTGATTGTGACCGTTGGTATTATCTAGTATAAATTGGTAATATATTAAATTGTAAATTGACCAAGTACCTTTCTTTAACTTGAAAAAAAAAAGGACCTGTAAAAAAAAGCAGGCCAGTTCTTGTAGGATAACAAGTCATCTTGACTAAGAAAAGACCGCCACAGCCTATAAAATTGCAATTCATATTCTTAGATTTTTTAGTGCTCATATGAAATCCTGTCCATTTTTAGCAGTTGAAAATATCCTTGAAAATTATATATACACATTTGAAGGTCTTTCTTTTCCAAGAAGTATCATATTATTTGTAATTATAGATAACTTGATAAGGTTATGTTTAGATGTTTGAATATGAAATACTCCATGTGTGTATGTTATTGGGGGAGGTTTGCGGGGGGGGGGGGGAGGGAGTGTTATCATGTATACACATATCCTGGCTTAGTTTATTATTTTCTTGTTTGCCTATTTCATTGCCAAAGATTCATATTTTGCAAAATACATGTTACATTTTAAGAAGAGCAAGGTTTGAATGCAAATCAAATTGAATTATGATTTGTTAGGATAATATAAGCTATTTGGCTCTTACTCAAGTTATCTGCTTTCATACCTGTCATCATGAGTGGGCTGTTGTGTACAGCATATGTGTGTACATGTATGAGTTTTTGTGTGTGCACACACCAGTAGATCAAGTATTGCATAATGGATAGCAGATGAAGGAAGCAGACAGCTTTATATATCTATCTCTCAGTGCAGTTGACAGAGCTGACCAGTGTGTTGCAGGCGTATAGAACTTATGAGAAAGATGGTAAGAAGTACAGTCGCCGCCGAAGTCCTCAGAAAGAGGAGTTCAGAAGCGAAGAGAAAGGTCCGCAGTTCTACAGTGAAGCTAGTGCCACACTTCAGGTTCCGGTAACTCTGCTCTCCACCACGATTCTACCTGCCTTGGTTTTGTACACGTGGAAAACCCATCATTGAAAATGAAAGCACCTCAGTTTCAGTTAAGTTGAGCTAACCCTTCATGACAAGTTCTTCTAATGACTATGATCCCATCTTTTCAGTCTTTTCTATAGTGTCTGTTGAAGAGGTCTAGCCCTCATTTAACTTAAGCCTCTTACCGTAATCAGTTAAAAGCAGAGTGAAACAAGTGAATGCTACTTTTGTTTTGAAAAGAAAACTAAATTAACAGCAAACATAACTCTTGAAGACAAATTCTGTTTGGGACTGGATCAAAGGATGATCAAGGTAATGTGAATATCATCACTTCATTGTTGTTTGGGTTGGGTTTGTTTTTTTAGTTTTCAGCATCTTCAGGTTTTTAACAAAAATCACTTTTTGTTTTATTCATTATGTAGACAGTGAAATGGCTTCACTGGTGATTATGATACAGTAACTTAAGTGTAAGGCTTTTTCATTGTGGTGGCTTTTTCTTTTGTTAAAGAGCCAATCATAATTATACTCCATACTCGTCATACTTTTTTGTGTGTGTAAGAGTCAGTTATGCTTACATTCCATTCTCTTCACCCTAGTCTTGCTCTCAATTTGAAATAAAGATACTTTCAGCATCTGCTTTGACAGATGGACCGCAAAGTCATATCCAAAATCTAACTCTGATAACGGCTATTATTAGCAGATTATGTATACATTACATGTGAACTATAACTGCAGATTATGTATACATGTGAACTATAACTGCAGATTATGTATACATGTGAACTATGACAGCAGATTATGTATACATTACATGTAAACTATGACTGCAGATTGTGTATACATGTGAACTATGACTGCAGATTATGTATACATGTGAACTATGACTGCAGATATGTATACATGTGAACTATGACTGCAGATTATCATGATATATCATTGTGAACTTGACTGACTGAGATTTGTGTGTATTGACACATTATGTGTGAACTATGACTGCAGATTTGTATACATTGTGAATCTCTGACTGCAGATTATGTATACATGTGAACTATGACTGATACAGGGAATTATGTAATATGATACATGTGAACTATGACTGCAGATTGTATTGTATGACTGTAGAAACTACTGACTGCAGATTATGTAACATGTGAACTCTGAGTAGTAACATGGACTGGTCTGTCATATACTCAGAGGACTTATCCCTAGCTTAGGAAGCTTGAAGTGTTGATTACTAATATAATTTTGGGTTTCTAACTGTGGCTAGTTCTTTTGTTTCACACGCAATCAATGTGTTTGAGCACTTCACAGTCGTTTTATTTAACTGACAATCACTTGCTGACATTTTTCCCAATTTCTGGCAGCTTTAACATAGAAGGTGATGCATTTTTTTTATTGTTGCAGAATGATTGTGTGGTTTGTATGCACTGAAAACTAGATTATACATCTGTTATAGGCAAGTCTCTTTTCATTTCACAGACATGAAAACTTTCAGCTATTTGGCAGATTCTCCCTTTTCGACTAACTCGATTTTAGTTCAGAAAATGTTAGGGTGTGTGTGTGTGTGTGTGTGTGTGTGTGTGTGTGTGTGTGTGTGTGTGTGTGTGTGTGTGTGTGTGTTGATTTTTGGACTGCTACAAACCTGTCATGCTGTTTTCACATGGATGATTCTCACATGGATAAATTTCAGAACACTGTTTCATTTCCAGATTTCAGAACACTTTCATTTCCAGATTTCAGAAGACTGTTTCATTTTCAGATTTTGAAGACTGTTTATTTTCAGATTCAGAACACTGGTTCATTTCCAGTTTTTAAAAGACTGCTTTTTGTCAGATTCTAGAACACTGGTTCATTTTCAGGTTTGAAAAGCACTGACTCTTTTGGATCTGTTTCAGTAATGTCTGTGTCTGGGTTACCTGTGTTGTTGAATAGTCACAACACCACACACACACACACACACACACACACACACACACACACATCACACACACACACACACACACACACACACACACACACACACACACACACAATATCATAATATTCTAGTGCACACCTGGTTGTGGTGGGAATGACCACAGCTGGACAACAGAAACAGGCTGACTGTTATTCCTGTGGTGACATGGTGTGTGGTGTGTGACATGGTGTGTGTGGTGGTGACATGGTGTGTGGTGACATGGTGTGGTGTGGTGTGGTGACATGGTGTGTGGTGTGGTGACATGGTGTGTGGTGTGGTGACATGGTGTGTGGTGTGGTGACATGGTGTGTGGTGTGTGTGACATGGTGTGTGGTGGTGACATGGTGTTGTGGTGACATGGTGTGTGGTGTGGTGACATGGTGTGTGGTGTGGTGACATGGTGTGTGGTGTGGTTGACGTGGTGTGGTGACATGGTGTGTGGTGTGGTGACATGGTGTGTGGTGTGGTGACATGGTGTGGTGACATGGTGTGTGGTGTGGTGACATGGTGTGTGTGTTGGCGAACGCGGTTGTAGAGAGCAGGTGTGCGGTGACATGGTAGTATCCTGCCCTGACACAGGAGTGGGGGTGCCAACCATGGTGGTGGGTGAAGGTGACAGTGGGTGAAGTGTGGTGTGGGATGGTGTGTGGGTGGGGTGTGGGTGTGGTGTGACAGTGTGAGGTGTGGAGGTGTGACATGGTGTGGGTGTGGGGTGTGACATGGTGTGTGGTGTGATGACATGGTGTGTGGTGTGGTGACATGGTGTGTGGTGTGGTGACATGGTGTGTGGTGACATGGTGTGTGGTGTGGTGACATGGTGTGTGGTGACATGGTGTGTGATGTGGTGACATGGTGTGGTGTGGTGACATGGTGTGTGGTGACATGGTGTGTGGTGACATGGTGTGTGGTGTGGTGACATGATGTGTGGTGTAGTGACATGGTGTGTGGTGTGGTGACATGGTGTGTGGTGTGGTGACATGGTGTGTGGTGTGGTGACATGGTGTGGTGACATGGTGTGTGGTGTGGTGACATGGTGTGTGGTGACATGGCGTGTGGTGTGGTGGACATGGTGTGTGGTGTGGGTGACATGGTGTGTGGTGACATGGTGTGTGGTGTGGTGACATGGTGTGTGGTGACATGGTGTGGTGTGGTGACATGGTGTGTGGGACATGGTGTGTGTGTGGTGACATGGTGTGTGGTGTGGTGACATGGTGTGTAGTGTGGTGACATGGTGACGTGGTGTGTGGTGTGGTGACATGGTGTGTGGTGAATGGTGTGCAGTGACATGGTGTGTGGTGTGGTGACATGGTGTGTAGTGTGGTGACATGGTGTGTGGTGACATGGTGTGTGGTGTGGTGACATGGTGTGTGGTGACGTGGTGTGGTGACATGGTGTGTGGTGTGGTGACATGGCGTGTGGTGTGGTGACATGGTGTGAGGTGTGGTGACATGGTGTGTGGTGTGGTGACGTGGTGTGTGGTGACGTGGTGTGTGGTGTGGTGACATGGTGTGTGGTGTGGTGACGTGGTGTGGTGACATGGTGTGTGGTGTGGTGACATGGCGTGTGGTGTGGTGACATGGTGTGAGGTGTGGTGACATGGTGTGTGGTGTGGTGACATGGTGTGTGGTGTGGTGACATGGTGTGTGGTGACATGGTGTGGTGTGGTGACATGGTGTGTGGTGTGGTGACATGGTGTGGTGTGGTGACATGGTGTGTGTGTGTGGTGACATGGTGTGTGGTGTGTTGAAGCACGACAAGCAGCGGTCCTCAGAGCAGCAGGAGGCGATGCCGGTGAACCAGGCCCTCAATGTCTACTCCCTGCCCCTGACCCCACAGGAGGAGGGCGCCGCCAACACCTGCCCCAACCTCTTCAACCTGGAGGCCATTGCAGGTGAGACACAGGTGTGACAGGTGTTGGTGTGGAGGGTTTTTTATTTATCTTTATTTTATTCTTTTATATTGAGGATGATAGAATAAGCACTCATGTGCTTTTTTTCATCAGTTCCGTGTGTATGCATGTTGTGTAAATAATGTCATCTGTTCCCACCGCACACAATGGCCTACAATTATGAAAAGCGGAACAGGATTAATGTGACACAAATGTTCTGCGTGCGTTCACACACAGGCCTTGATTTCAGTCTCACCGAAAGACTTTTTGGGAGAGTGGAGTCAGCACTGATGTTAACTCAGGAGAAAATCATCGACCAGGAATCAAACTCGTCGTCAAATTGCCAGGTGGTGACACAGGTGGGGTTGTGGAGTGTGACAGGGTGGTGGTGTGAGAGGTGACAGGTGGTGTGTGAGAGGTGTGACAGGTGTGGGTGTGAGAGGGTGACAGTGGTGAGGGTGTGGGAGGTGTGTGACAGGTGGTTGGTGTGAAGGTGAGGGTGTGGGAGGTGTGAGGTCATGGTGGTGTGTGAGAGGTGACAGGTGAGGGTGTGGGAGGTGTGGACAGGTGGTGGTGTGAGAGGTGACAGGTGAGGGTGTGGGTGGGACAGGTGAGGGGTGAGAGGGTGACAGGTGAGAGGTGTGGTGAGGTGTGACAGGTGAGGGTGGTGGTGACAGGTGAGGGTGTGGACAGGTGAGGGTGTGACAGGTGAGGGTGTGACAGGTGAGGGTGTGGGAGGTGGACAGGAGGGTGGGGTGAGTGGGTGGTTACAGCAGCTGGCCTAATGCAGAGAAGTATAATTCACTCCTTCCAAAGTCAGAGTAGGCTGCCTATATGGCGAGGTACTTGAAAACAGTCATACACGCATACTTCTCATCCGGTGTACTTCTCAGGTGGGATGAGTGAGTCAGAGTGCACATTCTGGGTAACCCCCAAGAATGTGAAGCTGGGAAACACACATCATCTCATCATAACTGGATGGGGTTGTTTGTCGGTTTTTTGTTCCTCCTTTAGAGCTCTGAGGTTTACCAATGGTGAAGTTTTCGTATATGGCTGTTTCTGCCTACCATGAAGGTAGCTGCATTCCAGTGTAGGGGATGATGTCCAAACACAACTCCAGTGTGCATGCGTTTTTAATTTTCAGTTTGTCATCCCTTTGATTCCTCATCACACAAATGGCTTACTACTTCCAAAATGGGTTCGTACTTTTCGAAGGCGAAATGGGTTTTAATGTGTGGGCAAGATGTTCTGCATGAATCTGACGATGGCACCTTGGTTATAGTCTCATCTGAAGGGGTAGGGGAGTTGGTATTATGTTAACTCCTGGGGGGAAATCCCCTTGAATGGGTGCCTTGTTTGTGGCTCGATCCCAGCCCTAAAATGAAGAGTGCAATGCTCAACCACTGGGCTACCCCAGCATAACTGGATATGATTCTGATGTCCAGTGTGAGACATGTGTGCACAGCCTTTTGTAAACTTGTTTTGTTATTATTTCTTTTTGTTTTCCCAGAGCACTGCCAGAGTGTGACCCTGCCCTACATTCCCTACTGTATGAAAAGCGCTGTGTAAGTATTGCGATGGATTGTGTTATTTAGATGTTGTGTTGAGTTTATAAAGTACTAAGTAGTATAGGAGGAAGGTTTTGGTGCATGTGGCTACACTGTAGGTAGCTGCATTTTTTCTTCGGGAATAATGTCTAAACTTGATGTCACTGTACATCTGTTTTTAGTTTAGGTGATTTTTTTTTAAAAAGAATTTATTTCAAAGATAATGAATAAGCTCTCATGTTGTTGTTTTTTTACATCCAGTCCCTGTGTGCATGTGGTTTTGTAAATGTGCCATCTGTTCTCTTCGGCGCACAGTGGCATACTCTTCTGAAAGGCAGAACAGGTTTTAATGTGTACGCAAGATGTTTTTCATGTGTTTGCGTACAGGACCTCAGTTAATAGTCTCATCTTAGGTGGCCTAAGACCTGTGCATTGTGGTGTTGTTGCTGTGTTGTGTGCATTGTGTAATTGTTGTTGCTGTGTTGTGTGCATTGTGTAATTGTCGTTGCTGTGTGGTGTGCATTGTGTAATTGTCGTTGCTGTGTGGTGTGAATTGTGTAATTGTTGTTGCTGTGTGGTGTGCATTGTGTAATTGTTGTTGCTGTGTGGTGTGCATTGTGTAATTGTTGTTGCTGTGTGGTGTGCATTGTGTAATTGTTGTTGCTGTGGGGTGTTGCATTGTGTAATTGTTGTTGCTGTGTGGTGTGCATTGTGTAATTGTTGTTGCTGTGGGGTGTGCATTGTGTAATTTGTTGTTGCTGTGGGTGTGCATTGTGTAATTGTTGTTGCTGTGTGGTGTGCATTGTGTAATTGTTGTTGCTGTGGGGTGTGCATTGTGTAATTGTTGTTGCTGTGTGGTGTGCATTGTGTAATTGTTGTTGCTGTGTGGTGTGCATTGTGTAATTGTTGTTGCTGTGTGGTGTGCATTGTGTAATTGTTGTTGCTGTGGGGTGTGCATTGTGTAATTGTTGTTGCTGTGGGGTGTGCATTGTGTAATTGTTGTTGCTGTGTGGTGTGCATTGTGTAATTGTCGTTGCTGTGTGGTGTGCATTGTGTAATTGTTGTTGCTGTGGGGTGTGCATTGTGTAATTGTTGTTGCTGTGGGGTGTGCATTTGTAATTGTCGTTGCTGTGGGGTGTGCATTGTGTAATTGTCGTTGCTGTGTGGTGTGCATTGTGTAATTGTTGTTGCTGTGGGGTGTGCATTGTGTAATTGTTGTTGCTGTGTGGTGTGCATTGTGTAATTGTTGTTGCTGTGTGGTGTGCATTGTGTAATTGTTGTTGCTGTGGGGTGTGCATTGTGTAATTGTTGTTGCTGTGTGGTGTGCATTGTGTAATTGTTGTTGCTGTGTGGTGTGCATTGTGTAATTGTTGTTGCTGTGTGGTGTGCATTGTGTAATTGTTGTTGCTGTGGGGTGTGCATTGTGTAATTGTTGTTGCTGTGTGGTGTGCATTGTGTAATTGTTGTTGCTGTGTGGTGTGCATTGTGTAATTGTTGTTGCTGTGTGGTGTGCATTGTGTAATTGTTGTTGCTGTGTGGTGTGCATTGTGTAATTGTTGTTGCTGTGTGGTGTGCATTGTGTAATTGTTGTTGCTGTGTGGTGTGCAGGGTGGAGCTGAAGAGCGGGGTGTCTGAACCTGTCTTCCTCATCACGGGGTCTGACTTTGAAGTTCACCTGTACAAAGAGGTATTGCTCTGAGATACCTGCCTGCTGACAGGTGTTTTCAGACACCCCTGTGGACTGGGGCAATGTTTGAAGCTCATGTCCTGTGAAAGGTTTTGACGCCTGCAGTTGACATGGATGATCTAAAGAAAATATTGATGTTATCAGTTTTGAGGTTCAGAAAGAAAATTACATAGAATTGAATGTGTGAAAAGTCTGTGCATTTTATTTATTTATTTATTCTTTTATTTTGAGGATAACGCAAAAAGCACTCATGTGGGTTGTTTTTTTTACATCCAGTCCCTATATGTATGCAGTTTAATAAATTTTGTCATCTGTTCCCTCTGGCACACAATGACCTACTCTTCCAAAATGCAGAACATGTTTTAACATGTGCACAAGATGTACTGCATGCGTTCACACATGGAACCTTGGTTTATAGTCTCATCCAAAGGACTTTGGGGGAGTGGAGTCGGCACTGATATTAACTCTGGGGAAAAATGTGCCCTTGAATGGGATTGAAACCCAGATCCAGCAGATGAGGAGCACCATGCAAACACACACAGACCATCTTGTTTATCAGAAAATGAGCATGTGTTGTGCATATGGGATGGTACTGAGATGAAGGGTTTGTTCATTGGTGAAAGCAGCTTGTTTGGAGCATTTAACTCTGAGAGTGTTTTGAATAGGGGTTTTACCAGTTACTTCAAAGGTTTGTCTGCAACAAGATTGTATGAAATATAAAAAGTGTTGCTGTTAATAATAAAGTAATAGTGTAATATTAATTTTTAAAGTGTTGCTGTAAATATAAAAAGTAATAGTAGAATGTTAACCATTTCAGGTAAGATGTGTTAGAAATCTATGCCTAGAAGAAAAGGATTTTTTTTTCAAAATCTGATAACCGTTTGTTTTTAGTTCTTTGATGTAAATGTTTAGTGTTGTATGCAAGATACAGTTGTACAGTTGTGGTTTTTTTTTTTTGGGGGGGTATCACTTTTGCTGTGGTCCTTAATTAAGATAGTGAATCCCATCTGAGCACATCTGGTCAGTGTGTCATTCAGCATCATCAGTTTGGGCTGTTGGGGTTTTTTATCATTGGCTCAATTTGACATGGCAGCATTGGCACAGAGAGTGTGAGGTTCATGGGGTGGTTGTTGTGCAGTACTCAGGTTCATTATAACATCCTAACATGGGTGGTTGTTGTGCAGCATTCAATGGAGGTCATCCTAACATGGGTGGTTGTTGTGCAGCATTCAATGGAGGTTCATCCTAACATGGTGGTGGTTGTGCAGACTGGTAAAGGTTCATCCTAACATGGTGGTTGTTGTGCAGCATTCAATGGAGGTTCATCCAACATGGGTGGTTGTTGTGCAGCATTCAATGAGGTCATCCTAACATGGTGGTGGTTGTGCAGGACTGGTAAAGGTTCATCCTAA
>CM060324.1:1422332-1437332 GCA_030674155.1 Stramonita haemastoma
AGAGTGCTAACTTTAGCAGGTGGGGAGACTGACAGTAACTGTGACGTGTGCTGTCCACAGAAACGTGTTGCACTGGAAGTGATGACATTAACTGACAGTAACTGTGAGGTGTGCTGTCCACAGAAACGTGTTGCACTGGAAGTGATGACATTAACTGACATTAACTGTGATGTGTGCTGTCCACAGAAACGTGTTGCACTGGAAGTGATGACATTAACTGACATTAACTGTGATGTGTGCTGTCCACAGAAACGTGTTGCACTGGAAGTGATGACATTAACTGACAGTAACTGTGAGGTCACACCAACTCATTCTAACACTTTTAGTTCGGCAGTGGGAGAGAAAAGAAGGCAGAGGCCGAAAAACTTAACAAACCAGCATCACTTTTCACCTCCACTCATCCCCCAGTGTCAGAGTCAAAAGCCACGTTGCACCAATGTCAACATTTGCAACGCGAGAATAGCTAAACGTCTCTCTTAGTCCCAGTCAAACAGCGCTATTTTTGCACCAAGGTCAATAAGTCCTTACAGAGTAGCCTACCAGACTTACAGGCCTAAAGGCACATAGCCCACGCGTGCGGCCTGATTTCAGGGGGATGTGATATAACACAGATGTCTACCATATGTGGCCGTCTACTAAATAGCCTATCTGTAGGTCTAAAGGTCTATGCATTCTACTTATTTTGTTGCTGTTATGTTACTGAGTGTCAGTGCACAAAGTGCTTGTAAATCTCTTTATGTACTTTTCTTTTAAAGATATAACTAACATTACTTTTCAACACAAAGATTTAAGGCAGTAATTATTCAACAAAACCAAAAAGAAGCTCAACATTTTAGGTGTGTGTGTGTGCGCGTGCGCGCACGCACGCACACGCATGCACGCACGCACGCACACACACACACACACACACACACACACACACACACACACACACACACACACACACACACACACCAGAGAGAGAGAGAGAGAGAGAGAGAATGAATGCTGTCATTGAAATTTAATTTTACACACAAGGACATGTGCTTTTCCTAAGATTTTTTTCTTTCTTTTCTCTCTTTCGTTTTGTTTGTTTGTTAATTTGTTCTTCACTATATGAATAGAAAAGTGACCAGATGATGGAAGATAATCACAAAAAATCTCTAAATCACTCTTACACTGAACCTGGTATGCGCACGCACACACACACACGCACACACGCACGCGCGCACGCACGCACACACACACACACACTCACACACACACACACACACACACACACACACACTAACACTAACACTAACACTAACACAACACATACTAGCCTAGTAAGCTACACACGAAGCAGAAGCAGACAACGAACACTGAATAATACAAATGTGGAACTTCAAAATGTTGCATTTATTACTTACAGATCGTTTTACAGCACCATTCTTTCACAGATTAATCCATGCATATTGAGCAACTCGCAGCACTTTTCCACATTCACATAGCAACTCTAGTTTACGTTTTATGACAACTTTTGTCACATTAATCGGAAAGCGTGGGTTTCTCAACTACAGAGAAATAGAAGGGAGCCTGAGCCAGCCTGCCTGCTGTGCTATGGAATTTCGCTTACGGTGTAGCCGAAAGGATAGGGTCCGCCACAGAATAACAGAGCCAGCGTTGCGCTAACTAAAGGGTCAGATTTTGGGAAGGGTAAACTGCCGTGAGGTGTGCTGTCCACAGAAACGTGTTGCACTGGAAGTGATGACATTAACTGACATTAACTGTGACGTGTGCTGTCCACAGAAACGTGTTGCACTGGAAGTGATGACATTAACTGACATTAACTGTGACGTGTGCTGTCCACAGAAACGTGTTGCACTGGAAGTGATGACATTAACTGACATTAACTGTGATGTGTGCTGTCCACAGAAACGTGTTGCACTGGAAGTGATGACATTAACTGACAGTAACTGTGACGTGTGCTGTCCACAGAAACGTGCTGAACAGCGGGCTGTTGGAAGTGATGACACTGCCGGACAGTGACCGGTACGACGCTGCCAACTGTGGCCTGGCGCTGGACGTTGACTTTGATGGAGAGAACGAGGTGATTGTGGGCACGTTCGGCCAGGTAAGGCACATGTGGGGCCGGTCATTCTCACCTGACCGTTTGTTCGTTTGTGTGTGGAAGGTAGAGACTGAAAATGGGGGTTAAAGGCCACGTGTTTTGCCCTTAACAGTTCATTGAAGTGAGTGGAGGGTTTTAAAAGTTTTGTTGGGGGGGGGGGGGGGGGGGGGGGGGTGATGGTCTCTGTCTAAAGCTTGAAGGTTGACCCATGGTCAAATCAAATCAAATCAAATTTTTATTTCCAGATGGTACATTGAATAAGCATTGATTTGCTTTTTTTCATCAAGCCATCTATCTATATCTATATCAGAATTTTGTGTTTGTCATCTTGTTTCCCCCACTTTTGAGGCAGTCACATTCTGACTCGGGGATTGTGTCTAAACACAGCACTGGTGTGCAAGTGCTTTTTGAAATCTTGTCATCCATTCCCATCCGCATGCAATGGCTTACTCTTCTGAAAGATGGAACGGGTTGTTAGCATGTGCACAAGATGTTCTGTGTGCATTTGCATATGGTTCTTGGTTTATAGTCTCATCTGAAGAATTGTGACAGAAAGAAAAGGAACAAGGCAGAAATAAGAGAGTGATAAAAAAGAGGAAATTACAAGCACAGAATTTTAGAATGTGGGATTGCTATTTATACAGACAGATCCCCGGCATCCCCATGAAGGAGAATGGAAATAATGTGGTATCCCCATATTCGGAAATAAATAAGTGAATTGTAATCATACTGACTCTGTTACATCAAACGTGTATTTACATGCATGCACAAAAGCAGGTGTGCTGAACGCACTCATGCATGTACATACATACATACTTACATATGCATGTCATGCATGCATATGCTATGCATGCATGCATGCATACATACATACATATACATACATACATACATACATACATACATATACACCCCAGACTCCATTTTACAATGCCAGAGAAAATCACATGAAAAAAAACAACTTTGAAACTTTATAAAAAATCCCCCTTTTTTTAACTGAATCACGCAAGTAGACTGTTGTTTGCACGTCCATGAATATTCATGAGCTGGAAGTCACATGATTTGCTATCGGGCTTCCAAAACAAATTCAGCACACTCATACTTGATCTACGCCACAAAACGTGACTGCTAATAAAAAGCTCATAGAAAAATTAGATCTGCTAAGCAATGAACCTTGAAAGATTGGTGGGTTGTTTTTTTAACAAATCATTCATGCCTGTGTTGAAATAAAAGACGCCATCATTAAACAAACCCAACAGAGCCATGAATCCTTCACACCATTCTTTTTCCTGTCACCCAGGAGCTGCTTGTCTACAAGTTCTTCCCCACCACGGAGAAAGTGGTGCCCGCATCGGAGAGAGAGTGCTCCACCAGTCCCCCCTCCTCCAGCCGGAGACTGACGGTCAGCGGCCTTTCTCCGGCAGCGGAGGAGTCCAGCAAACACCGCCACAAGTCAGAGGAGGGCGGCACTGGGGGCAGAGGTCACGACCCCCAGCGTAAAGTCAGGTCACAGGAAAACCTCATGAGCATGGTGCCTCAGTGAGTTATAGTGGTGACAATGAGTGATGAATGACAATGAGTGATGAATGATAATGAGTGATGAATGATAGTGAGTGATGATGATAGTGAGTGATGATGATAGTGAGTGATGATGATAGTGAGTGATGATGATAGTGAGTGATGAATGATAATGAGTGATGAATGATAATGAGTGATGAATGATAATGAGTGATGAATGATAGTGAGTGATGATGATAGAGTGATGAATTATGATATGAGTGATGAATGATAATGAGTGATGAATGATAATGAGTGATGAATGATAATGAGTGATGAATGATAGTGAGTGATGAATGATAGTGAGTGATGAATGATAGTGAGTGATGATGATAGTGAGTGATGATGATAGTGAGTGATGAATGATAATGAGTGATGAATGATAATGAGTGATGAATGATAATGAGTGATGAATGATAATGAGTGATGAATGATAATGAGTGATGAATGATAATGAGCAATGATAATGATGCTGCTGTTTCTGCTTCTGTTACTGCTGTTAGTACTGTTGCTGCTAAGTACTTAAAAGGTAGCAAGAAATGTAAAATGGTTTCAATGTGTGCAAGTGAAAAAAGAATATTCCAGTGATGTTGAGCATTACTTCAGTTTTGATGTGTGCCTAAGGCAACTTGAGATTTCATAGTGTCTTTGTTTTCTTTCTTTTTTTTCTTTTTTTGAGAATTATTTTAGATTTTGTTGTTTTTTTTCAGATAAGACATGCATACATTATTCAAAAAACAAAGTGTTGTCCTGTCCTCAGTGTGCTTCATGCTCCCATAAACCCTGACTGCTTTACAGCACGTTTAGTGAACAAGCTGCTGACTAACCTCCAGTGTTGCGTTAGTTGACAACATCAGGGCCTGGTATCATTTTCATACTGCTTATGTATTTGGGAGACAGTAAAAGTTCCTACTAAATCCAAAACAAAACAAAAATCACCAGGAAGTTTCTGGCTATTGATAGGCATTATTTGGTCATGAAATAAAAGTATACAAATGCTTCACATTTGTAGTATTGGAAAGAGAGATCCATCGCAAATTAAGTCTTCAGTTTTAACATCTGTCCACTTTAACTGTGATACCAGACATCCCTAAAATAGAATACAGACAGACAGAGATCTACAGTATGTGAGTAGTGTGTGTGTGTGTGTTGTGTGTGTGTGTGTGTGTGTGTGTGTGCAAATTCCACTGCAAGTGTGTAGTCCACCCCAAGAACTAAATTGGGTCAGAATACTGAGTGAATGAATGTGATTTTCTAGCTTCTGTAAAAATTTGAAAGCAGTGGAATGGGTTTCACTAACAATTAACACTGGTGATAGAGGGGTTTTAATTAATTAAGAGGGAAAGAGGGCTCAAAATCAGGGACATGGCTGTGTGACTGTGTGTGTGTTCAGGGAAGGGGGAAAAGATTGTGCTGGCCAAGAAGGAGCTACTGGTGGAGGGGGGGGAGGGGAGAGGAGGATGGTTCTGGAGCCTCACTACCAGCTGCAGAACCGCAAGTCGTTCCCCTGCCCTGTCATGGCGCTGGGGGGGGGGGACATGATGGGGGATGGGGTGGAAAACCTGGTTGTCCTGACCGACTTTGGCATCCACGTGATGCAGGTAAGGGGTCTGTCTGTTTACCTGTGTGTGTATGTGTCTGGTGCTGGTGTTTATTTGTCTGTTGTTGTTTGTTATTGTTTGTCTGTCGTTGTTGTTTATTTGGTCGTCTTCACTGACTTTGGCATCCACGTGATGCAGGTAGGGGGTCTGTTTACCTGTGTGTCTGGTGCTGGTGTTGTTGTTGTTTGTCTGTCTGTTGTTGTTGTGTATTTGGTCGTCCTCACCGACTTTGGCATCCATGTGATGCAGGTAGGGGGTCTGTCTGTGGGTCTGCTGGTGTTAATTTGTCTGTCATTGTTTATTTGTCTGCTGTTGTGTATTTGTCTGGTGTTGTTTATTTGTCTATTGTTGTTGTTTATTTGTCTGCTGTTGTTGTTGTTTATTTGTCTGTTATTGTTGTGGGGGGAGGGGGTTGTTGTTTTGGAGTTAAGAGGGTGATGTGCATGCATCCATGTGCTGCAGGTGCTGGTGTCTGTGTGTCTGGTGCTGGTGTTTATCTGTCTGGTGTTGTTGTCTATCTTTTGTTGTTTATTTGTCTGTTGTTGTTGTTGTTTGTCTGGTGTTGTTGTTGTTGTTGTTTATCTGTCTGTTGTTGTTGGTTATTTATGTCTGTTGTTGTGTATTTGTCTGTTGTTGTTTATTTGTCTGTTGTTGTTGTTTATCTGTCTGTTGTTTTTTTGTCTGTTGTTGTTTATTTGTCTGTTGTTGTTGTGGGGGGAGGGGGGTGTTCTTTTGCAGTTAAGAGGATGACGTGCATGCTTTAACCCTCTTGCATTCTGTGTCTCTGAACACAAACTGCCCCTAGATTTCGCATTCCATCAGGAAATCAGGTCAGGCACACATGCTCACTGGCCTTTTCCTCCTTCTGAGTACATACCAGCAGCTATGATTACTACCAGACTCTCAGCAAGGTTTGTTCCTCTAGCCTGATAGAACTTTGGCATGTGGTAGCAAGTAGTGATGGTCACAGCGTGATGGAAATCTACTGTGTGTAAATCCCAGCAAATCCCGATCAGGATTCAAGGGGGGCAATAATTCAATCCCGGCAAATCCCGGTACGGGACTAAGAGGGTTGAGACATGGACAGATTTTCATCATTTCCAAGGGGTGTTTTGTTTAGATCTCTCTCTCTTTTTTTTTTTTTTACTTCTCCCTCTTCTCTTTTTCTTCATCTTCTTCTTCTTACCATTATTATATACACTTTAAAGCTGCTGAAAAGTGTTGAGAATCTCCAGATTGAAAAAAACAATGATTTTTTTTTTCTGTCCCCACTGGCAGCCTGACGTGAGCAAGCTGATGGAGGTGATAGAGGAGAGGCTGAGGCAGGTGGACCTGGTGATGAGCCAGGCTGGCCACTGACCCTGACACACCTGACACACCTGGCACCTGCTGCTGGAGTAGTAGACACTGATGGCTGTGTCTCTGTGTGTGAGGGAGAGGAGAGGGGGAGGCTGAGGCAGGTGGACCTGGTGATGAGCCAGGCTGGCCACTGACCCTGACACACCTGACACAGGCCGCAGCTGCTGCAGTAGACACTGATGTCTGTGTCTCTGTGTGTGAGGGAGAGGAGAGGGGGAGAGGCTGAGGCAGGTGGACCTGGTGATGAGCCAGGCTGGCCACTGACCCTGACACACCTGACACAGGCCGCAGCTGCTGCAGTAGACACTGATGTCTGTGTCTCTGTGTGTGAGGGAGAGGAGAGGGGGAGAGGCTGAGGCAGGTGGACCTGGTGATGAGCCAGGCTGGCCACTGACCCTGACACACCTGACACACCTGACACCTGCTGCAGTAGTAGACTGTGGGTGTGGGGGGAGGTGTGGGTGTTGGGGGGGGGATGTTGTGGGGGGGGGGGGTGTTGATGGTGTGAGTGAGACTGGAAGAGGACAGGACTATCCCGGTGCTCAGTTGTTTTTTGGTCATCAAATTGTATTATTCATTCACTTTTTCTTTTCTTCATCTTTCTTCATATTCTTTGGATTCTTTCACTATTTTTTTTTTTTTTAAGCATTTGATATGCCATTTTTGCTTCATTATATGTGGCGCTCCACCACGAAATGAGTCGCTTAGCACATTACCTAATTTTGTGCTAGGAGCCATTTAAGGCAGTTGGAGGTCAAGTTGTCAATTTTGAGATTTTGATTGATTATTAAACAATATCCGTTTATCCACCTTATAATAGAATAATCAAGGCATAATTTTTATTCCTTTTGCTTTTAAATGTGTTTTGAAAATGCCCAAGCCCTCATTCTGACAACCTGTTACGAAATAAACTTGCCCGTTTCTCATTTTGTCACGTTCTGCAGTCTATCATTTCAATTTGTAATAACTTTGCACAGAATTGTCTGATTTTCTATCTGTTTTTTGTATTTGATAGCCACTTTATTGTACATTAATAGCATGTCAATAACTAAAAATAGACCTCTGGTGCACTCCAACTTATTATGTGGTGGAGCGTCACATATATGCTTTGCATCATTTCCTAAATCATTCTTGGCATCATTTCCTAAATTATTCTTGGCATCATTTCCTAAATCATTCTTTTTCTTTTGTGTTGGTTGGCCTCAGGTATGAGTGCTGCCGAGTTATGTGAGCAAGAAATGCATCTTTGGTCATGGTGTGCTGTTTTGCAGGACTGAGATTTTGAAAAGTTGTCATACTTGCTTTTTGAGGTGCAATATCATCAATCATATCAAATGACATGGTAATTAGTCCTGTTGTTATTTTGTTGTGTACTATGTTCTGTTCAGTGCGTGTGCTCCAAGTGAGCAGACGTTGTGTGGAAGGACTGGTTTTGTTGGATCTTTTTCACATGTTCTGGAATATTTTGATTAGTACCTTTTTTCATCTGCCAAGGTTTTTGTCTTTCTACTCGTGTATTCATTTTGTATCAATTTTCATGATCTATGATGGTCATGTTCCACACAATCTGTGCATTTTTTTTAATGGTTGTGTCTGCTGTATGTTGATGTCATTGAAATGTGTTCTGTCATCAGAATAATCATGCAATGGCAGACTGGATGTCATGTCTGTGTATTCATCCTGTTTACATTTCTTCATGTATCTGTGAGACTAGGAAGTAAGAAAGCGGATCAGCAGGATTCTTTTCCCTCTTGCTGTGTGTGTGTTCTTTGTATGCTAGTGAACATTTTTCTACGTATTTTTTTGCATTTTTCCATATCATAAATTTGTATTGTTCCCTTGTCAGCGGTATGTGAAAGTCATGTTTGGTATGATTTGGTAACTGAAGTACTTTCAGTTTTTTCCCAGTATTAATTTGTAATCTGCCAGAGGAGGGGGAGAAAAAAAATTCTCAGGGATGTGTTCAGCTCATTGTTAAAAGAAAAATGTTCCATGAAAATGTGGCATGTGAGATGAAGAATACCAGTCATGAACAAATGTAACATTGTTTGTTTTGTGTACTGGTGAGTGTGTGTGTGTGTGTGTGTGTGTCTGTCTGTCTGTCTGTCTGTCTGTCTGTCTGTCTGTCTGTCTGTCTGTCTGTCTGTCTGTCTGTCTGTCTGTCGATCTGTCGATCTGACGGTCTGTGAGAGAGACAGAGAGAGGAAGAGAGTGAGTGAATGAGTGTGCAAGTGTGTGTGTGTGTGTGTGTGTGTGCATGTGCGCGCGCATACTTTTGATGATTTAGAGTGATGTGCACAGGTTTGAATCTCATTCAAGAGGATTTTTCCTCTGGAGTTAACATCAGTGCTGACTCCACCCCCCCAAAAAAGTCCTTCGGATGAGACTACAAACTGAGGTCCCATGTGTGAGTGCATACAGGACGTCTTGTGCACACATTAAAACCTGTTCCGCTTTTCAGAAGAGTAGGCCAGTGTGCCAGTGGGAACGGATGACAAAATTAACAAAACTGCATACACACAAGGACTAGATGTGAAAATATCCCATGACTGCCTACATATATATTCTATTATCCTTGAAATAAAAAAAAAAGAAATAAAAAAGAATTTCACATGAGATTTTCCTTCCTAAGCAGTTATCCATCAGACCCTAGTCAGATTTCAGATACGTCAGTCAACCATTTTGCTCAATGCTCTTCTAAGTTTTTATAAGCTTGTAAACACATCACATGCCAAGTTCATTCAAATTCTCACTTAGTTAAATTTGACTCTTTGTGCTAAATTTGAGAGGTGGGCCATTTAAGGAGATGGAAAATCCTTCCTTTTTCCTTGGAGAGTATGCTGCTGGTTTTGAATCTGTCACATCATCATCTAAACAAAAAACAGAAAAGAACATTTTTATGAATTAACCCGTTGACTGCCTTAGCACGTCATATGACGTGCTACTGATAGCGTACTCCCAGTGCCTTACCACGTCATATGACGTGCACCAATTTTCCCGATTTTTCCTAACTTCGTTTTAAGGTCCATTCCAAAACAATTGATATTTTAAGCTTGTGTGGGATTCCCTCTACCCATATATGGTTGGCAAATCCCGTTGCGTGGACGGAAAGTCTGTTTTTTCTTCAGTTTCGTTGGCTGACTGGAGCAGTTTTTTATTTTTTATTTGTTTATTTTTGGATGATTCAGGCATGTTTATAAATTCCAACTTGGCCTTCAAATTAGTTTGGTTTAATGCAGAATTCAATTCTGTGCAAAAGTTGTACACATGTTAATATCAAATTGTTGGTAGTTTAGATGCTAGATTTTTTGGTGAATTATTACCCCATTCGGGCAAAAATCCTTTGGCAGAGCAGATTCAGGTTCTGGTTCTTTATATGGGCAGTCAAAGGGTTAATAAACATCAAACCATAATGTCAATGAAGAGTAAAAATAACAACAAAACAAACAGACAAAATTTAATACACAAGCAAAGAAAGAGGACAGGTGGAACACTGTTTTCACGGCCAGCTTTATTGACTTTCACTCTTCATATTTGCTGATGTGTGACACATATCCCTGCACAGTACATGTAGTAGTAGTAGTAAAGACCATCATGGATACAAGCATTATTATTTCAAAGCAACACACACACACACACAAGGTATATTTTGCTGCACACAAAGAGCACATTATATAATGTTAATAAGAAAAGCATCAGATTTATTGAGAAGAGACAGTGAAGGGGAACACACACACACACACACTCACACACACACACTCACTCACTCACTCACACACACACACACACACACACACACAGATCCCTCATACTTCAGAGACTATTCCTCTGATAATATTTTTAACCACGCATTTTCCACTTTTTAAAAAAATAGCCTACTGGAAAATTACAGTTTTTGCTCCAGCCAATTATGAAAAGTCTATACACAGTATCTGAAAAAGATGGGCTTTTTCTAGGTGTAATATCCAAATGCTTAACAATACTACGGTTATCTGCACCAAAAAAATAAAATAAAATAAACAGATCTTGAAAAACAGTTCAACATCAAACACTCACACAGGCCACAGCAAAAATCTTCACTATCCGATCCAAAGATTAACTTTGTTGTTATTTTTTCAAACCACAATATGTCGCACATAAAATTCTACAACAGAATTTACAAAGAAGAGGTGATACATACCAACACTCAGATTCAGACAAAGAAGATTAAAAAATTACAACAACAACAATGACAAGTCATTTTCACAGAGAAGTAAGTCACTGTAAGAGTAGAGTGGAAGACAATTGTACATAACAGACCAAGAGGAAAGGAACTGCAGACAGAAGACTGAAAAAAGCCAGGAGAAAGATCCCACCTGTAGTGAATGCACTGACAGCTGAACACCTGTAGTGCATGCACTGACAGCTGAAAAGATCAGTTGAAATCAATCAATCAATCATTGACTGAAATCAATCCCGATATTGTGGAGAGGGCCAGACAGCCAGTTCCAAGATCAAAAATGTAGATGTGCAGTGAAGACTCTGCCCTGGCTGTGTGCCAGAGACAACACATAGACACACTTCCCCTCCTGATGATCCATGAAGATGGCAGTTAGGTTACAATAAAATGAGACAGACTCCTGTCACTACACTACTCTATCAGTCAACAGGAACACAGACTCCTGTCACTACACTACTCTATCAGTCAACAGGAACACAGACTCCTGTCACTACACTACTCTATCAGTCAACAGGAACACAGACTCCTGTCACTACACTACTCTATCAGTCAACAGGAACACAGACTCCTGTCACTACACTACTCTATCAGTCAACAGGAACACAGACTCCTGTCACTACACTACCTCATCAGTCAACAGGAACACAGACTCCTGTCACTACACTACTCTATCAGTCAACAGGAACACAGACTCCTGTCACTACACTACTCTATCAGTCAACAGGAACACAGACTCCTGTCACTACACTACTCTATCAGTCAACAGGAACACAGACTCCTGTCACTACACTACCTCATCAGTCAACAGGAACACAGACTCCTGTCACTACACTACTCTATCAGTCAACAGGAACACAGACTCCTGTCGCTACACTACTCTATCAGTCAACAGGAACACAGACTCCTGTCACTACACTACTCTATCAGTCAACAGGAACACAGACTCCTGTCGCTACACTACTCTATCAGTCAACAGGAACACAGACTCCTGTCACTACACTACCTCATCAGTCAGTCAACATGTACACAGGATCATAACTCCCTTTTCCTCTTGTGGAATTACCTCTGGCACAAATTCTTGATGCCACTCGCAAGATGATTTTTTTTTCAAATATTTAGCATCAAAGGCTGAGTCATGTCTGAGGAGGTTTAGGATAACATAATCTGTTTTCTGTCTCAGTCAGGTGAACGTTACAACAGTGAAGGCCAAGCTCCACTGTGACTTCTGCATCAAAGGCTGGGTCATGTCAGAAGAGGTTTGGGATAACATAATCTGTTTTCTGTCTTATGTGAACTTGACAACAGTGCAGGCCAAGTTCCACTGTGACGTGGAAGACCTTTGAAAGAGGGTTGCACTCCTGTCAGTGACTAATGCAGGGCCAGCCCTCTCTCTCTCTCTCTCTCTCTCTCTCTCTCTCTCTCTCTCTCTCTCTTTCTCACTCACTCACTCACTCACTACAGTGCTGTTATTCACTTCAGAAAGAATGAGCAGGGTTGAAAGAAAGGTCATCCCCAAAGTAATCCAGCAACAGTGACAGTTCTGTGACTGGTTACAAGTATGCTATAGGCAGAGTCTGCAGGATACAACAGTAAAAACCAAAACAAAACCCCAATATATATGTATGTATGTATATAGATAGCTAGATAGATAAATAGATAGATAGATAGATAGATAGATAGATAGATAGATAGATAGATAGATAGATAGATAGATAGATGGATAGATAGATAATTTTCAGAAGCCCATAAGAAGAGGACAGTAATGCCCCATTTAAGCCAAACAGCTGACAGCCACAGACAGAATCAGCCATCCCCTATGAAGCTCAGTAGAAAGCTCCACAGCAATGCCCCACAATAACTACTTCAGTCACTCCTGACATAACCAACACCACAGTAACACACACACTGTAAAGCTTTATTGTATTTAATTATTATATATGCACATGCTGGGTTTACCAACTATAAATGTTCACAATGATGATATTTCGTCAAGTGCATTCAAGTGAATGGCAAAACATCTGAAATTTTAAAGGCCAGGGAAGGAAAAATTGACATATCAAGACAAACACGTAACATATCTAATGTAATGCACTAGTATGACTCAGTGTAGCATACCCAAATTGCAATACAAACTTTTGCATAAGTGTATTCTGTATGCACTCGTTCATTCATTTTCCTAACATCCTCTCCAGATTATGAAAATGTTTCAGCACTGGTCACTGAACAGTGCTTATAGCTTGTGATTAGGTGAGTATCAATTTTGTTTTCCATAATTTTAATCTCAAGTTTCAGAATACTTCTTTTTTTCAAAAAAAAAATGTTTTTGACAAAAAAATAGTTTTGTCCAGGTAAATACTGTCCCAGCCAGTGATACTGTTTAGCTACAAAAGCAAAGTCAGCAGTGTTGTTTACAATGCAACTGTTTGAGCTTTTTTAATCAAAATCAATCTTTCATCTATAATGACAGGCAGTACAACTAAAATGTGTGTATGTGTGGTGTTGGGGCAGGTTGAACCTGGGGTGGGGGGATGAATCATGAAACTATTTAGAGATTAAAAACCCTTCCTCCTGTCTGCTCTTCTTCACACGGGTGATTTTTGGAGAGACCTTTCTAGGTGTTTGTACATCAGCAAAATGATATCATGTGAGTGAGTGCTGCTACTTTTTGCTTTTTGGGAGAAAAAAATCAAATCTGTTTCTTAATCTCAAAATAAAACTGGACATTGCCACTTTCTCCAGCTGTACAAATATATATCCCCTCCTCCATCCCTTTCTTTCCAAATGGTGTACACATTTCCAGCAATAACAGTTTTTGGTAGAAGAGCACCTGATAATATTATGATCATAATGATAAATACTGTGGCTTGCATTCTTCAAAAGAATGAATGTGACACAGACAGAAGGTAAGTATTAATGAAGTGAGATCAAAGCTGGGGGACTTTGTGCAATATGTAGCGCCTGCATTGATAGGGTATTGCACACACCACTACACAGCATGGCTTTGGAGTGGACAAGTACATGTAACTATAATAATGTTACAGAGTGGAGAAGGTTGATCTCCCACAACTCTGACACCCAAACCTCCGGGCTGCCTGGCACTATCAGATAATAAAAAAATAATGGGTAGGCGCTGCACTTGTGGTGACGCTCTCTCCCCGGGAGAGCAGCCCGAATTTCACGCTGAGAAATCTGCTGTGACATGAAGTGGTATAAAATAAAATGAAGATCAGTGAGGATGTGGCCCTAGTCTAAACAGAGGCGGCGTCAGCTCCCCGTTTCCTCAGGGTGGGGAAGTGTCTGCAGCAGACACCCAGATCCTCCATCCTCCAGGAAACAGAACCTCACTTGCACCATTAGCTGGGTCAGACACAGCGCTGGCTACGCATGGTCTCTGCTTCCATAGGAGGTCCTCTTATGGCCGCCCCCTCACAGCTAAAACACTGTGTTGACATCAAACTGTTGTAAACTTTGTCACTCGACACTTTTTCCCCAGGATAGCTCAGTGGTCAGAGCACCCCCTCTCCCCAAGCTAATGCTAAGCAGCATTGAGGGGGGTTCCCTCTAGGATGGGTGACAGTTCATACACCTCGACTTCAGTACAGTCCCCCAGTTTACACAGATGTGAATGGGTACCTGCCCTCTCTAGGGTCAGGGAAGGCAAAGCAGCGAGGGAGAGGAGATGGGCGCCGCCCTCAACATGCTGGCCCTAGGGAAGCTGAGGTTCTGACACCTTGCTCTCCCATGACTGCACAGGCAATGGGAATACTCTTCCTGACACACTGTCCTATTTCTCTTTCTCTAAGCCTTCTTGCACTGAAAAATTCTTCGTAGTACTCAAAATCTTTCATACATTTTGCACACACACAAAAAAAAAGGGGGGGGGGGGTCACAGCATACCTAGCACCATACATATAGTTTGAGTTACTATCATACCAGGTTCAATTGACTTTGGGGGGCAGGGAGGTTTGTCTAGTTAATTGGGGGGGGGGGATGTTTAAAACAATGTCACGTACATTGTTTTGGGTTTGTTATTTTTGTGGGGGTGGCGGTGATACGTCTTTAGTGATAGTTACCCCATAAGTTTTAAACAAGATAATCTTCATACAATCTGATCAGTGAAAATAAATGTGTATATAGAGCACATCATACATACAAGCTTACAGTACTTGATG
>CM060324.1:1442332-1449832 GCA_030674155.1 Stramonita haemastoma
CTTCATAAAATTTGGGGTAAAAGTCACTAAAAAATGTCAACGTTCTCTTTTGCATGATAATTCCTCCTTCCTTCAAGCATGCACTGCATTCACCATGACACGACAGAATGAATGCATTAAAAAAGAGCAAGATGTACAAAGGAAGATGACACACACACAGATCAGCAGAAGAGGCCATGGACCCTCACACAGCCTGTGTATCATGGAAGTCTGTGTATCATTTTTGTCCAAAATCACTAAATGTGAACAGACGTTAAACTGAAGATACATACATGGAAGTCTGCAGGAGTGCAAGAGCTGTCCCTTCTGAGGACAGTGCCATTCAATGACAAAGGGCAGACAATATTTTCCATGTCCCTGAATTTCAATAGACATTCTCTCCCCTACCTCATGACTAAGGCTGACATTTCAACACCCAAAGTATTGGTGATGGCAGGCTGGCTGATGGCACAGTCCCTACATCAGACATATTCCCTGCAACTCTGACTCAATCAAACAAAACCCAACATCCAAAATAAATATAAGCAAAGAAGAAGAAAAAACAAAAAAACGGTAAACAAAAACAAACACTTTCAATACTGTCTCACCTTAAATCCATGTTTATATACTTTCTTTGTTACTAACTTTTCATGTATAAATCAATGTTTCATTCCTTTATTTTCTTCTCATCGTTTTGTTGTTGTTGTCATCATTTTAAAATCACAGGTCTAACTAGGATAAAAAGCAGAAGTGTCATTCTGCTGATCCTACTACCCTGGCTGAGAAATCAAATGCTGTTCACAGCATTACTAAATAAAAACCATTCTCTCCTTCAGTTTCTGAGAAATCAAATGCTGTTCACTGCATTACTAAATAAAAACCATTCTCTCCTTCAGTTTCTGAGAAATCAAATGCTATTCACAGTATTACTAAATAAAAACCATTCTCTTCTTCAGTTTCTGAGAAATCAAATGCCATTCACAGCTATTACTAAATAAAAACCATTCTCTCTTCAGTTTCTGAGAAATCAAATGCTGTTCACAGCATTACTAAATAAAAACCATTCTCTTCCTTCAGTTTCTGAGAAATCAAATGCTGTTCACAGCATTACTAAATAAAAACCATTCTCTTCTTCAGTTTCTGAGAAATCAAATGCCATTCACAGCATTACTAAATAAAAACCATTCTCTTCTTCAGTTTCTGAGAAATCAAATGCTGTTCACAGCATTACTAAATAAAAACCATTCTCTTCTTCAGTTTCTGAGAAATCAAATGCTGTTCACAGCATTACTGAAATAAAAACCATTCCTCTTCTTCAGTTTCTTGAGAAATCAAATGCTGTTCACAGCATTACTGAATAAAAACCATTCTCTTCTTCAGTTTCTGAGAGACCAAAATGCTGTTCACAGCATTACTGAATAAAAACCATTCTCTTCTTCAGTTTCTGAGAAATCAAATGCTGTTCACAGCATTACTAAATAAAAACCATTCTCTTCTTCAGTTTCTGAGAAATCAAATGCTGTTCACAGCATTACTGAATAAAAACCATTCTCTTCTTCAGTTTCTGAGAAATCAAATGCTGTTCACAGCATTACTGAATAAAAACCATTCTCTTCTTCAGTTTCTGAGAAATCAAATGCTGTTCACAGCATTACTGAATAAAAACCATTCTCTTCTTCAGTTTCTGAGAAATCAAATGCTGTTCACAGCATTACTGAATAAAAACCATTCTCTTCTTCAGTTTCTGAGAAATCAAATGCTGTTCACAGCATTACTAAATAAAAACCATTCTCTTCTTCAGTTTCTGAGAAATCAAATGCTGTTCACAGCATTACTAAATAAAAACCATTCTCTTCTTCAGTTTCTGAGAAATCAAATGCTGTTCACAGCATTACTAAATAAAAACCATTCTCTTCTTCTGTTTCTATGGTGGATTTTCTCCAATATCTAGGAACTTCTCTCTTCCTCCCATCACTTCTTCCTGTATCAACATTGTTCTTTTTCTGTCTGTCTCCTTTTCCATCCAGCCCCCCTCTCCAAAGCTCCCCTAGTTTATTTCTCTGTCCGTCCAACTTTCCCTTCCTTTTTTGTAAGTTATCATATTGTTTCCACAAAAAAAAGTACGCAAAAGCCGAATGAATAATTACCAAACATGAAAGAAACATAAATACTGCCTTTACAAAGACTAAAACGGACACACTCATTTAACCAGGTATGTTCTTTATCAACACAGACAAATAAATGAAGTGAAATATACATGTATACACAATGTAAGTCATTATGCAAGTGTATCAAACTAAACGAAAATGGTTGTGTTTCTTTAGTAACCAAATTCTTTCCCAGTAAAGAGGAAGACAGGTGGACAGGTAAAAATAAAAATATGAATAAATAAATAAATAAATATATGAAATCACACCAACATGCAGTTTGTAATAACAAGATGAAATGAAACTTAAGATCTATTCTTTTACAACAGAAGAAAGCAAGGTTTTTTTTGTACATTTCCTACCTGCCTAAGATTTTTAAAAAATTTTAAAAAGCAAGAGTTTCTTTGTACATTTTCTAACAGCCAAAGATTTTTGTTTTTAAAAAGCCATGATTTCCTTTGTACATTTTCTATATTTAAAAAAAGGCAAGTTTCTTTGTACATAAAAACAACAACAAACAACAAAAACAAAGCAAGGGTTCCTTTGTACATGTTCTAATAGCCAAAGTTTAAAAAAAAAATTGTAAAAGGTGCTGATTTCCTTTGCATACTGTCTCACTCACTGCCCAAGATCCATAACTGTGGCCCAGCCTCTCCTGTCTTTCACCACCATCACCAGTGACATCAATGCCAAAGATAATTCCATTTCAAAATCTTTTTTAATTTAACTGTTTATTTCTAAGCTTCAGCTACCTGACAACCTAGGCACTACTGTATCTACAGAAATGTAGTGCAATCACTACTGTATCTACAGAAATGTAGTGCAATCACTACTGTATCTACAGAAATGTAGTGCAATCACTACTGTATCTACAGAAATGTAGTGCAATCTTTCACTGCCTCTTTTCCCCGGTCATCCCTATCTCTGCACCCACCCTCATTCATAGTCTCTCTCTCTCTCTCTCTCTCTCTCTCTCTCTCTCTCTCTCTCTCTCTCTCTCTCTCTCTCTACCATTTCAATGTAAAGACGTCTTTTTTTTTCTTACGTTGCCTTTAATCACTGATTTATGTGACAGAACTCATCCAAATCTTTAAGCATCATACACAAACATATGCAGGGCCTTTTCAAAGGTTTTGTTGGTGTGTTTGTTTTTTTTTAATCAAAAGCAGGTAGATTTTGAAATGAAATTTTCTGAGCAAGAACTGTTTCATGATTTTAAGCAAAGCACTGTTTATGAGGTCAGACAATGGAAAGCAGCTATCTGGACTGCGCCAAATACTGATTTAGATTTATGATCACTTGCAACTGTGCAATGAATATGGTAATGAACAAATATGCAAATAAAGACAAAAATAATCAAATAGGCAGTCCACTGAATCAACATATTTATACACACACTTTTCATGTTAACTTACATACTTACACATGTACACACACACACACACACAGAGACACACACACACACACACACACACACACACACACACACACACACACACACACACACTCTTACATAATTTACACTACAAAGTAACAATTATACATGCCAACATACAGGAATATCCAGGCAATTATTCTAACATATGACTTTCAGTGTAAAGACTTAAAGCAAAACACAATATGACAGACAATATCAAGGCAAGCCGATAGGTAACAACATCAAAATTAAACATTAAACATCAATATCAAAACAGTCTCAAAATAATATGACAACAGTTCTCAAACCCAACAAGTAAAAGACCCCAAAAAAGCAATATCTACTCATAAATCTAAAGAAAAAAATAATTAAAAAAAACAAACAATGCTATTACGGAAAGCATTAAACAGCTTAAACATAAATATAGAATGAACAGATGCCATGACATACAAATCAAATGCTGTTACTTTAAGCATAAAATACTAACAGATACAGATTTAAGTAAAATGATATGATATAAAAAAAAATTAAAGCAATAATCAAATAACAATAATCTAAACATATAAAACATGATGATTAGAAAATTAAATAAACAGATTTTTTCAAGAAATAAAAAAAGATACAAATAAACAATGAAACACATAAAAACCATAAAGAACTAAACACTGACAAAAATCACAAATATTCAAATACTTCAATGCTCAAAAATCCTACACAAAAATCAATCACAATAAACAAAAAAACAATAAAAATGAAACATGCATGCACATATGCGCGCGCACGCACACACACACACACACACACACACACACACACACACACACACACACACACAACACACACACACACACACACAAACACACACACACACACACACACACACACACACACACACACACACACACACACACAACACACACACACACAACACACACAACACACACACACACACACACACACACACACAATAACTAAGCACACCCCCAAAATTACACATTTTCAAATACTTGAACACTCCAACACAACAGCCAATTGCATTTTTTTTTTTTTTTAAAGAAAATCATAAATTTTTTTAAAAAAACAAAGCTGTCCAATTTCTCAACCCTAGTCTGTCAGTCCGTAAGGTGAAAAAGTCTGGACACACACCAAGCATGCACACATGCATGCATGCTTCTCTGCCTGCCTGCCTGGCTGCCTGGCTGCCTGCCTGGCTCCTTAAGCGTAGACGTCGTTGGAGTAGAGCCAGGGTGTGGTGAGAGGGAGGAGGAAGAAGACCCAGAGCACCAGCCCCAGCACAAAGAGCGTGATCAGCTTGGACCGTGTGGGCTGGGCGTACCCCAACACCTCATTGAAGGCAGGGAACCCCATGTGGTTGCAGAACGCATGCGCGATCACCGGCGCCATCAGGTGACCTGAACACACACACACACCTGTGTCAACAGCAAGAATGCAGACAGTAACCTGAACACACACACACCTGTGTCAACAGCAAGAAAGCAGACACAGTGACCTGAACACACACACCTGTGTCAACAGCAAGAATGCAGACACAGTGACCTGAACACACACACCTGTGTCAACAGCAAGAATGCAGACAGTGACCTGAACACACACACACCTGTGTCAACAGCAAGAATGCAGACACAGTCTGGTGACCTGAACACACACACCTGTGTCAACAGCAAGAATGCAGACACAGTGACCTGAACACACACACCTGTGTCAACAGCAAGAATGCAGACAGTGACCTGAACACACACACCTGTGTCAACAGCAAGAATGCAGACACAGTCAGGTGACGAACACACACACCTGTGTCAACAGCAAGAATGCAGACACAGTGACCTGAACACACACACACACCTGTGTCAACAGCAGGTATGCAGACACAGTGACCTGAACACACACACACACACCTGTGTCAACAGCAAGAATGCAGACAGTGACCTGAACACACACACCTGTGTCAACAGCAGGTATGCAGACACAGTGACCTGAACACACACACACACACTGTGTCAACAGCAAGAATGCAGACAGTGACCTGAACACACACACCTGTGTCAACAGCAGGTATGCAGACACAGTGACCTGAACACACACACACCCTGTGTCAACAGCAAGAATGCAGACACAGTGACCTGAACACACACACCTGTGTCAACAGCAAGAATGCAGACAGTGACCTGAACACACACACACACCTGTGTCAACAGCAGGTATGCAGACACAGGAAAATGGCCACAGCTGTAATCTACAGTCTGACCACAGGAGGAACCACAGACATATTTTTAAGACCCCAACCCCCAAATTTGTCTGATATTCAGTTAGGTCTTTCTTTTTTCTTTTTTTCTTTAAAAAAACAGCAATCCAGAAACTGAGATTGCCAATCAGGAAGACCCCTTCCATTCAAGTTTGATGATTACTATAAATTGAGGTCCCCTGTGCAAACACACGCATAACATTTTGCACACACGTCAAAGCCCATTCCACTTTTCAGAAGAGTAGGTCATTGTGTGCCGGTAGGAACGGATGACAAAATTTACAAAACTGCATACACACGGGGACTGGATGTAAAAAAGTACATGAGCGCTTATTCCATTATCCTCGAAATAAAAGAATAAATAAATAAATATCAAAAAAGGTACAAAACATGCAACCCCACCAGAAGATCTGAGCTAAATAAATGGTAAAAAGGTAAAGGTGTCCCATAACCTATGTGGTCATAGGGGAGCAAGGCGTCAGAGACCTCAGCTTCTCCAGGGGCCAGCATACTGAGGGTAGCGCCCATCTCCTCTCCCTCGCTGCTTTACCTTCCCTGACCCTAAAGAGAGCAGGTACCCATTTACAACTGGGTGAGCTGGGGGACTGTACTGAAGCCAAAGCACGCAAACGGTCACCCATACACTTGGTAACCACGCTTGATGCTGCTTAACCTTAGCTGGCGGAAAGCGAGTGATCTGACCACTGAGCTATCCTGTCCCCTAAGCTGGATAAGAAATACTCATTGTTGTTGTGATTGTAGTTAGGTCCCAGTGGATATTTGTGACGCTCCACCACATAATAAGTCGGAGTGCACCAGAGGTCAATTATAAGTTATTGACATGTTACTAATGTACAATAAAGTGGCTATCAAATACAAAAAACAGATAGAAAATCGGACAGTTCTGTGCAAAGTTATTACAAATTGAAATGATAGACTGTAGGATGTGACAAAATGAGAAACCGGCCATTTTATTTTCGTAACAGGTTGTCAGAATGAGGGCTTGGGTATTTTCAAAACACATTTAAAAGCAAAAGGAATAAAAATAATGCCTTGATTATTTCATTATAAGGTAGATAAACGGATATTGTTTAATAATCAATCAAAATCTTAAAATTGACAACTTGACCCCCAACTACCTTTAATAGCTCCTAGCGCAAAATTGGGTAATGTGCTAAGCGACTCATTCCGTGGTGGAGCGTCACATTTGCCATCTGGACAAGACAGAAGTATACTGCCAGCACTGTTGTTGACAGGATTTGGGTTCTTAAAACAGATATAGATATAATATATATATATATATATATATATATATAATATATATATATATATATATCCCATAATTATGTGAATCATACTGACAAACTTTGCTGACTAGGGCTGAAGTACAATCTAGAACGCAACCTCCTCCTCCTCCTCCTGCTTCTTCTTCTTCTTCTTCGAACGTTCAGACAACAACTATACTCTGTTATGTGAGTGAAAATGCATCACGCTGCCATTAAGCGCCTGACAAGTCAGGCCCAGCGCATCTGACTTCAGCGTGGGAGAGAACTGTTATCTTTTAAGTCTCTCTGGAAAAAAGGCAGGAGAATGGACCAAGATGACAGGAGATAGACAAGAAGGTGGTGACAGGAAGAAAAGGAACAAGGCAGAAACAAAGAGAGGGATAGAACGGAGGAAATTTCTAGCACAGA
>CM060324.1:1454832-1464832 GCA_030674155.1 Stramonita haemastoma
TAGTAGTAGTAGTAGGCACCCATCAGTCTCGGAAGACTATGGAGTTGCGCTCTAGTCTTTAGAGCGCAAAGCCTGGGCAAGTATGTATGGAGGGCAAGCTGTTACCCATGCAGCAGACCCCCCTCTCCATGGCACTGGAATGATCCACTGGAAAGGCAATGACCGATACGAATGGTTCCAGTACCGTCACAGGAGCCACCAGAACATTGCCATATACCTACAGTCCGAGCCGCTCTGGGACTCCAATTCTCCGATTTTTCCTCAGGGATGGTGTCTAAACACGACACCTGTGTGCATGCTGGTTTTTATTATACTTTTGTCATCCACTCCTACTGGCACACGATGGCCTACTCTTCCGAAAGGTGGAACGGGGTTTTAACGTGTGCGCAAGATGTTCTGCGTGCATTCGCACACGGGGCCTCAGTTTTGAGTCTCATCCGAATGACTTTGACATTCAGTTCGATTTTTTCGTCAAACTGGGAAGAAAGGGCGAGGCTGGGTACGAACCCAGAAACTCACGATTTACATATTTGCAGGCGAACATCTTAACCATCCTGTCACCGTCCTTCCTTCTTTAATGAATCATCCCATAAATGGCAATTACAACACTGACTAGCACATCATTGGTAGGAATCAAATCTTAAAACACACACACACCACACACACACACACACACACACACACACACAATGTACAGTAGATAGACTCTGCGCTCACCACTAAATGATTCCTCAGCCACACATAGTTTTGTACGGAGGTGCTCCAGTACCGTGGCTCTGCAGAAAGATAGACAGTATTAGCAAACAGAACACAGAAAGAAAGACAGTATTAGCAAACAGAACAAAAGAAGGAAAGACAGTATTAGCAAACAGAACACTGAACAAAAGAAAGACAGTATTAGCAAACAGAACACAGAAAGACAGTATTAGCAAACAGAACAAAAGAAGGAAAGACAGTATTAGCAAACAGAACACTGAACAAAAGAAAGACAATTAGCAAACAGAACACAAGAAAGAAAGACAGTATTAGCAAACAGAACACAAGAAAGAAAGACAGTATTAGCAAACAGAACACTGAACAATAGAAAAGACAGTATTAGAAACAGAACACTGAACAAAAGAAAGACAGTATTAGCAAACAGAACAAAAGAAGAAAGACAGTATTAGCAAACAGAACACTGAACAAAAGAAAGACAGTATTAGCAAACAGAACAAAAAAGAAAGACAGTATTAGCAAACAGAACAAAGAAAGAAAGACAGTATTAGCAAACAGAACATGAACAAAAGAAAGACAGTATTAGCAAACAGAACAAAAGAAAGACAGTATTAGCAAACAGAACAAAGAAAGACAGTATTAGCAAACAGAACACAAGAAAGACAGTATTAGCAAACAGAACACAAGAAAGAAAGACAGTATTAGCAAACAGAACACAAGAAAGACAGTATTAGCAAACAGAACACAAGAAAGAAAGACAGTATTAGCAAACAGAACACTGAACAAAAGAAAGATAGAACAGTAATAGCAAACAGAACAAAAGAAAAGAAAGACAGTATTAGCAAACAGAACACTGAAAAAAGAAAGACAGTATTAGCAAACAGAACACAGAAAGACAGTATTAGCAAACAGAACAAAGAAAGACAGTATTAGCAAACAGAACACAAGAAAGAAAGACAGTATTAGCAAACAGAACAAAAGAAAGAAAGACAGTATTAGCAAACAGAACAAAAGAAAGACAGTATTAGCAAACAGAACAAAAAGAAAGACAGTATTAGCAAACAGAACAAAGAAAAGAAAGACAGTATTAGCAAACAGAACAAAAGAAAGACAGATTAGCAAACAGAACACAAAAAGAAAGACAGTATTAGCAAACAGAACAAAAGAAAGACAGTATTAGCAAACAGAACAAAAGAAAGACAGTATTAGCAAACAGAACAAAAGAAAGAAAGACAGTATTAGCAAACAGAACACTGAACAAAAGAAAGACAGTATTAGCAAACAGAACACTGAACAAAAGAAAGACAGTATTAGCAAACAGAACAAAAGAAAGACAGAATTAGCAAACAGAACACTGAACAAAAGAAAGACAGTATTAGCAAACAGAACACTGAACAAAAGAAAGACAGTATTAGCAAACAGAACAAAAGAAAGAAAGACAGTATTAGCAAACAGAACACTGAACAAAAGAAAGACAGTATTAGCAAACAGAACAAAAGAAAGAAAGACAGTATTAGCAAACAGAACAAAAGAAAGACAGAATTAGCAAACAGAACACTGAACAAAAGAAAGACAGTATTAGCAAACAGAACACTGAACAAAAGAAAGACAGTATTAGCAAACAGAACAAAAG
The DNA here is from genome assembly GCA_030674155.1 of Stramonita haemastoma. Taxonomy (NCBI): domain Eukaryota; kingdom Metazoa; phylum Mollusca; class Gastropoda; order Neogastropoda; family Muricidae; genus Stramonita; species Stramonita haemastoma. Next base: position 1,457,180 of record CM060324.1, read on the forward strand.
AAAGAAAGACAGAATTAGCAAACAGAACAGAAGAAAGAAAGACAGAATTAGCAAACAGAACAACAAAAAAAGAAAGACAGAACTAGCAAACAGAAACACAAAAAAAGAAAGACAGAACTAGCAAACAACACAGAAAGAAAAGAAAGACAGAACTAGCAAACAGAACACAGAAAGAAAAGAAAGACAGTATTAGCAAACAGAACACAAGAAAGACGGTATTAGCAAACAGATTAAAACAGTACAAAAGAAAGAAGGAAAGTATTAGCAAGCAGAAAAACAGAACAAAAGAAATAATGACAATATTAGCAAACAGAACTCAGAACAAATATGGCAATCACAAACTTCACTCTTTTGTGAAAGAATTCAGATGAATTAACAGATCTTAAAAAATTATATTGGTACACAAAGACACAGTACAGAAACATCTATCATGATTTTAATTACTATTCCACAGTGGAGATATATTTGTGTGTGTGTGTGTGCATGTGTGTGTGCGCACATGCGTGTGTGTGTGTGTGTATGAGTGCATATATATGTGCATGTGTACACGAGTGTTTGTGTGCACATGTGCATTCATGCATATGTAGTATATGTGTGTCCATGTGTCTATATGTACATGTGAGAGCCTGCATACAACAATGTGTGCATGTGAAAGTGTGTGTGTGGCATATTTTTTGTGTCACTGCATACATGGTGCAGTTTGTCTCCGTGTCTGAACATAGATCAGCTTGAGACCAGAAAAAAAAGAACAATTTTTCACTTCAACAGCAAGATTCAACAACAGGAGTGCTTACACACATTATACATCATTCCCTGAACACAATTCTATTCTCAGTCACCCCTCACACTCTTCATCATTTTGTAGAGCACTGACAATGTACACACTCCTTTCTTTCCAGTGATAATCAAAGTTATTTGGAAATGTTCCTTTCTGATAAACCTTCCACTCTGTAGGAGGAAAACACACCTACTCTGACTTAACCTGAATATTCTTTGAAACAGGTAACAAGGCATTCAAACTGATCAGATATTACAAACAATATTTTCCACCTGAAAGATGAACGATACCCATCATATACAACCAGATGGGGTATTCTCTTTTTTCAAACGATAACAGAGGCAGTCAAAACACATTCTACCTCGGTAACAACCCTGTCAGACTGGAAGAGTAACGGCTACATACCCAGATACAACCTGAACACTCCATCCATGTAGTGCAAGTACAGGGGACCCAGAAACAGGATCTGCCATCAGAAAACACAATAGCAATATATATATATATATATATATATATATATATATATATATATATATATATATATATATATATATCATTATTATCAATGGACTTACCACCAAAAAAAACTAAACAAAGTGTAGCATAAAGAGATTTGAAACTAAGGTCATTTATAACTGACACAATATCAGAGGGGGGATGTGTGTGTGTGTGCATGCATGCACATGTGTACCTGCTGCATGTGTATGTGTGCATGTGTGTGTATGTGTTACACTCTTAGATTATCTGATAACTTGAAAGTAAGTTTGTGTTAGAACACTTCCACCAGCCACACATTTTGTTATTTCTAAATAAAAAGAAAGATGGCTGAGTATCAAGTAAAGTTCACTTGATTTTAAACCCAGATCATCCTAATTTCATGTCATGCGGTCTCTGTTGTACTTGAAGCTGAACACTCAAACCTATTCTATGACTAGTAATTAGTAGACGGCACTGCTTTTAATTGCACATTATTTTTTCCAAAGGCAAAAACAATTTACCATTGTAAGCAGCAAAGGAATCACTATGGCTGGAATCAAACCCCAGAAGCGTATGCCCATCCACTCCAAGATTGAATGACCCTGTAACAACCACATCAATTCACATAATTTATCATATGTATAATGCACATAGGATCTATCATTCATAGTGTCGTTTATCTGTCATTACATAACCTATGCAAAAGCCTACACATCATTACATGTAACATTAACAATAAATTTACAAACTGTCATAACATTTTAAAAATTATAGATTATAAGCTAGGGAAAGATGATACCAACCAAGCTCAAGCGTTAAGCATTCAAGGGCATGTTTTAAAACAATTTCTACACAGAATTTAGGTGTTCAATGTCTGCATGTATGCCAATGGCAATAACTCAAGTTTGTCTAGTAGTAAGAATACTGGATAGTAAGATAATTTATTTTTTCAAGGCAAAATACCAAAAGTCATTTAAACTAATTAAAGCTATAAAAAATTAAAAAAATGAATGGAGGTGTGGGTGTGTGGATTTGGGGAATCTCTTTGTTAGATATAATCCTTTCAGTCTGAAAGAAAAGCCAGGAATTACACAAAATAGCATACATGGTTTGACACTGCCTATAGATTAAACTAATTTAGTAATTAAAGTACCTGTCTATGATTTACTACTAATAGTAATACCCTCTCTTATTCCTGTATCATAGCTTTCCACGCATGATTTTGATTTTTTTTTAAAGATGTTGTGTTCTTTATTTCAAAATTGAAAAAAAAAAGTAAATGTTGACAGTCAGATGAAAAGGCCAAAACATACAAACAGGTGATGAGGTTGAGACCTGTGTCCCATTTAACCTAGTTTGGACATTGGGAAGTGAGGTGTCAGACTATTTCTTTGGGCCCCTTTTCCCTCTCATACTGGGTACCCAGTATATTTGAATCTGTCACCCATACCACTGGACACATATGACCTACTTTACTATTTTTATACAGCTCTCTAAAGTGGATCATTCACTCTGTCAGCATCACTTGCCATAAGAGAAAAAAAAGCAAAGGAGCCACCATGTAATGAACATGTATTCAACAGGAAGCTAAATATTGAAGTGTGTGCCAAGTTATTTATCATCATAACTGAAAGATGGATGATCAATACTAGCACAATGTGAATGATGAAAAAATTATACAGTTTTGTCAGTTAATAACAAGTGAATGAAGTACGTAATTTTCATGTCCACCATCATCTGACACCAGCTCATGTAAACTTACAATAGTTACATAATATATTTATAAACTATGTCAATCAATTGAATCATCAATGCAACACCCCACCCCCTTCCTCAGTTCCTGTCAAGACTGCAAGAGGCATAATAAAACAATGCAATATGCCCAATGTAGGGAAAATTTAGTAAGCACTTACAAACACTCAGTTTCTCCTTTGTACATGTATGATTTATTTCTTGAAAGAAAGAACATGTGTCAGATACAACAATTTCTGGTATGAACATGACAAGCAAAACAAAATTTCTGTTTTTTAAATTTCATAAGATATATCAACTATTGAGATGACCCCTTAAACACTGTAAACAGTGTCACTAACTTGACTAAGCAAAGCAAAAACGAGTAAAGGTTATCATCTTTTGATCCCTACATGCATAAGATTTGTAATTACCTCCCTTGAACACTTTATCTGCTTGCTTAGTTACTAGCACAGCTACTAATACGAGTAATACTAGTAGTTTTATAAACTGAATCCGTCCATGCACTTACACACATTTTGAACTTCTTTGTTTTTGCCCGAAAATGTATTAATTACTGATTCACTATTAGTATTATTTAGTTTTTCATCATCCTTGAAGAAAATACTTAGACTCATAAACACTACAGGTCCTGATTGTCAAGGGTTTTCAACGAGGCATTGCTCAGTGACTCACACCTGTAGCCATGTAGGCGTTTTGGTAATTTTCAACAATTCAAGGTCTTGAAAAGGTGGTCTCAAAATTTGAGTTATAAATTTAAGGAGTGTGCAAACCCTGTTTAAAATTTAGTTTTAAAAGCATTTGCACATAAAGCCAAAGTTGATACTGAAAAAAATCTGCACACACAAAAAGTAACTTACCTTGTCACTGCTGGAGGTGCCAAACATCCACAGCAAAGGTACAGCCATCGTGCACACCATCCCCACACTCATGAAGCGCCGTTTGATCACCTCTGGATGGTCTCTTTAGAAAGAAATTGAATAATCACTGGGCTGGTCTCCCATTCTAATTATTTTATCTTTTTTTTTTTATTAAGTACATGTACATGCATTGTATTCAATGATAAAGTTTACATTCCATTATGATTTATCTTTTTAAGACCAAGTCCCTGAGCCAAGGGTTCGCGCTAGGATTTTTTAAAACCGGTACTGCGAGTTGCCATTTCAGAGACATCTTGACCAACTCCCCCTAAATCGGTCCCCAGAAAATAAAATCCGGTACGTACTGTGAACAAAACGAAACTAATCAGTGAGGGGGTGGGGGAGGGGGGGATTGTTGGGCAGCAAAACTAAATCTAAATTGAACGCGAATCTCTCAGACTTTGACTGCCGTGCTGCTTGCTGCCACTCGCTTCTTGGGCATGAAGCCACGAAGGAAATAGGGTTTGTTTTTTTCTAGCGCCTGTGCCACTGTCCGTGTCAGTCTGTTGTGACTTATATTCTTCTTTCTTGTTTCTATGCTTAGCGCTCATCTAGATCTTTGTTCAATTTAGATTTGGTTTTCGACTCTTCTCTCTGAAAGCAACGCGCAAATTCATAGTCATAGACCCTCGCTTTTCGCTTTTCGTAAGAGCAGGCCGTTGTGTGCCGGTGGGAACGGATTACATTTACAAAACTGCATACACACAGGGACTGGATGTGAAAAAGCACAGGAGTGCTTATTCCATTATCCTCGATATAAAAGATTAAAAGAATACAGAATAAATAAATCTAGGCCCCATTTACTCAATGTGAATGGAAGTCGCTGTCATGCCGAGAAGAGCGTGAAGCTCTATTCTTTCACAGTAAAGCTTGCTGTTCTGCGTGCTAGGCTAATGAGGCTGGCGCTAAAGATGTTAGTCGGAAGGGATGGGAAGGGGTAGGTGCGGTAAGCACAGTACAGGCCCATGACAGACTGTCAGAAAACGTCACTTCAGACTTTTTTTTTTGAGAACGGAAATCTAATCGGTCACAGGCAAACAGAACCGGTACGCAGTACCGGCTGCTTCGAAAATTTTCGGTATTCCCTGTTTACAATCGGTAAAATACCGACAATTACCGGTTATCGCGAACCCTGTGAGCCTCTGAGGTCAGAAAGTCTGGCACCAACTGACAGAATAGAAATCAATTACAATCAAAATGATAAGTTTTGATAACAGATCTGAAATCAGCAAAAACCAGGATTCAGCACCTTACTCCCTAGTAAAGTTAGTTGAAGACCACACCATCAGAACATTAAAACTATGCACAATTTACATGTACAATATTCTGTCTATCTCATCTGTATGTCTGTCTGTCTCAGTATCAGACTGTCTGTCTGTCTGTCTGTCTGTCTGTCTGTCTGTCTCTGTCTGTGTGTCTCTCTCTCTCTCTCTAGAGTGCGCGCGCACACACACGCACACACACGCGCGCGCGCACGCACGCACACACAACACACACACACACACAACACACACACACACACACCACACACACACAGCTCAGGCACACACATACACATCTATGCACATATATGCCCATGGATATAAATGACATTGTTGTCCATGATTGTTATAAACCAATAATAAAATTAATTAAACTTGTTTACACTTCATCTTTATTCTCAATTTTCTTTTTTTCTAACAATTAATAATAATAATAATAATAATAATTTAAAAACATGTTTCCAGCAAAGACTGGAGCCACACTGTGACACTCAACAGAAAAGTTAGTTTTTATGATTTTGTTTTATTGTTTTGTTTTAAATTGTTTTGCTTTTCAATTAAAAATGGCTGTACTGTAGTGTAGACTGCAGACTGTAGTGGTCGCAAAGTTTGTACTTCCTCAAAACTGTAGTGAAGAAAAAAAACAAAAGGGGGGGGGGGGGGGGCAGAAAAAACCATTTGAAGCAGGTAGGCAAAGGACAGTGGGTCAGCAAAATGCTACCATCTTAACAGCTCTCTCTATATATGCTGAAAACAACTGAGTTAAGACGCAAATTTGAAGACTCTAGTGTTAGCAGCAGAGTAATGTGAAGAGAAAGTTATTTTAATATTCAGCGTTAGATCTCTGTCCAAAGATTATTGTGAGAACTGCTGTTACTTGGTAACCGTTTACTTTATACACAGGGTCAACTGACAGACTATAAAAACCCTTCAAGTAAACGTGTATTGATTACTTCCCCATCTGCCCACGTCGTTCGTTATCTGACATCCTGCTTCAAGTTAGGCCCTAGGCTAGTCTGGCAGTTGCAGCATTTGTGCAAACTTGTTCTGCTCTACTTTAGTTTCAGTTTCACTGCATCGCAGTTTACTTACAGCTCAACTTTTACATCACTACTTAGCATTTCATACATTGCCCTACCTGTTTTTGCCTGTAGTTCCACTCCATACATATAAACTTCCGACATAGATCACAGCAAAGAGTAAACACAGCAAGACAGCTTGCCAAGCCGCCACGGCGAACACGATCACCGCCATTTTTTCCGTTTATGTTTTCTACTTCCGCACAAAAGAGGCTTCCTCCATCAAGAAACACAACTCTATTCTAATCATGCATCACCTTGTGGAACGTGTCAAAATGAATAACAAATCTATTTTTAGAATTCCTCTTCATGTAATTTCCCAAACTACTGTTTAATTAATTTATTTATTCATTCTTTTATATCGAGGATAACAGAATAAGCAATCATGTGCTTCTTTTCATCCGGTCCCCGTGTGTATGCAGTTTTGTAAATATTGTCATCTGTTCCCACCGGCACACGATGGCCTACTCTTACGAAAAGCGGAACAGGATTTAACGTGTGCGCAAGATGTTCTGCGTGCGTTCGCACACGAGGCCTCGGTTTAAAGTCTCATCCGAAGGACTTTTGGGGAGAGTGGAGTCAGAACTGATGTTAACTCCAGGAGAAAAATTTCCTCGACCGGACTCGAACCCGGGTCGTCAAATTGCCAGCGCAATGTTCTGACCACTAGGCTATCCGTCCCCCGTTTAATTAAATGACAAAGATCGTCAAGGTACAAGTGAAACATAGTTAGCAGACAGGAGTGTGTGTATTTGTTCTTGTATCTAACGTCTGTTCACAGTATCATTGTTAGTAGTACTAGTAGTAGTAGGTGGTGGAAGGTTGTGTGTGTGTGTGTGTGTGTGTGTGTGTGTGTGTGTGTGTGTGTGCGTGGTGCGTGCGTGCGTGCGTGCGTGCGTGCGTGCGTGTGTTGGTGTGTGGCTGTGTGTGGTGTGTGTTGTGTGTGTGTGTGTGTGTGTGTGTGTGTGGTAGTGAAGTCAAGCCAAGCCAAGTCAAAAGTCATATTATCTTTTTTGAATATTAAGTTTACAAACTGCTTTTCATCCTGTCTTCAACACACACACACACACACACACACACACACACACACACACACACACACACACACACACACACACACACACACACACACAAAGAAAATTTACTTCTAAAGCATTCAAAAGACAAATATCAACCGTTGTTGAAAAAAACTAAGATAAATGAGGATTTTTTAAGACCTGCAATACAAGTTCAAACAAACTCAAGACAGTACAACATAAACTCAAGTCTTGCAGACAAATAATGAAAATATAAAATAATGGTAAGAAAAGCAACAAAGCAGACAGATGTAAGATAGCCTCGAGCATAAAGATGGACTTAAAATTTGTCCATTAGATGCTTCTTCA
>CM060324.1:1469832-1479832 GCA_030674155.1 Stramonita haemastoma
TCTTGTATTCAGTTTCATAAAACAGAAAAAAAAGAAAAATACGCTGTTGTATTTCTTGCATTCAATTTCATTATACAGAGAAAAAACGAAAAATATACTATTATATTTCTTGCATTCAATATCAGTATACAGAATAAAACGAAATAAATGCTATTGTATTTCTTGCATTCAACCTCGCAAAAAAAAAACCCGAATAAACTAAAAGAAAAAACACCATCTCTCTCTCTCTCTCTCTCTCTCTCTCTCTCTCTCTCTCCCTCTCTCTCTCTCTTCTCTCTCTCTCTCTCTCCTGCTGACCTAACTATTTCTACCTCTTTTAACCCCTTCTACACACCACTGCTACCTACCCCTCGATCCATCCCCTATCCTTCCCCTCTGACTACCTATCCCCTTCGTACTCCACCCTTCACTACCACCCCTATCCCCCATCATGACTACCTATCCCCTATCGATGACTACCTATCCCCTATCGATGACACTACCTATCCCCTATTCCATGACTACTACCCTATCCCCTATCTATGTGACTACCTATCCCTATCGATGATACCTATCCCCTATCGATGACTACTATCCTATCCATGATCTATCCCTATCGATGACTATTCCTTCTATACCTATCCCCTATCGATGATTACTATCTTAATCCCCTATCGATGTCCTATCCCTATCCATGACTACCTATCCCCTGTCCATGACTACCTATCCCCTATCGATGACTACCTATCCCTTATCGTAATACCCATTGTTCTGGTCCATTTTCCTGCCATTAAATAAAAGAAACGATAGTGATTCTCTCCTACGCCAAAATCATAAGCACTGGGCATACCTTGTTGGGCGCTTAACGGCAGCGCAACGCATTTTTGCTGATAATTATGACAAACAACAGAGTTCCTGTCTGAGAGTTGGCTAAAGGTGAAAAAAGTTCTACAACCACCCCCAACCCTATAGGACAAAAATGTTATACCCTAGTGTCAGCATGTACCAAGGAATCTACCTGCTATTTGTGTCCACATGAGGGGCCAGGGTTAGAGTAACTGTAAAGGTTAGTTGTAAAGGGTTAAGGTTAGTGTTAAAGGTTAATATTGGGGTAAGGGTTGTCAGTCCGTTGGCTGGTCTGTCTGCATGCATGCATGCATGTAGACACAAGAAGAGGTAGACACTATGGTGTATAGCTTTAGACGCAAGGGTATAGATCTTTTTTATCACCGGATTAAAATTTAGCATAGCCAGGGAAGGAAAAACAAGTTTTATCAAATTACAAGCCTACTAATTACCAGTCCTATCAATATCAAAAGCTTTTGTTGGAATTTGGTGTTCGCATTTTCAAAAAGTTAATTTCCAGTCTTTATCAAGTCATTGAAGATCTTTCATTTGTTATCATTTGTTTTCCATTTTAAAAAGAAAGGATTACGTCAAAATAACCCACGCGATAATTTTTTTTAATATAATACGCCAAAATTGAACCGGGTGAAAACTATCAGCTACCCCCCACCCCCCTCCTTTTTTTCCCTATCCCCACTGATCCAAATATTCTATCCCCTCCTCCCAACACCCCTTTCACTTATACATCTCCTTCCAATAGTTATGTCCCCTCTTCACTACCAGCCCCTTCCCCTACACACACACACACACACACACACACACACACACACACACACACCACACACACACACGCACGCACACACGCACACACGCACACACGCACGACACACGCACGCACGCACGCACGCACGCACGACGCACTCTCTCACTCACTGACTGCACCCAAAACACCCTTGCGCACACGTTAAAACCTGTTCCCCTTTTTGCAAAAGTATGCCATTGTGCACCAGTGCCAACAGATGACAAAACTGAAAAAAGGCATACGCAGGGGGACTGGATGTATAAAACCACACGAGCGCTTACTCCATTATCCTCGAAATTAAAACAGAAAATTCTACAACACTCATGTTTTGTAATGTATGGAAAAAAATCTTTCACTTAAAAATATTGTAAACGGTCATTTAATTTAACTTGCCTGTTTTCTTTATACTACATGCATTTCGGAATGATATATCAATGGTAGGTCATCCCAGAGCCTTGTTCATAATACTGTGAAACTTAATTCTACTTTCACTCCCCCCCCCCCCCCCCCCCGTCTCTCTCTCCTCTCTCTCGCTCTACCACCACCACCCCACCACCACCACACCACCACCACCACTACTACTACTACTACTACTACTGTATCTGCACCCATCATCTATGTTTATGCATTTTCTGAAAACAAAAAACCCACCAAAACCCCCCCAAAACCCCCACAAATATTCCAAAACGTCACAAAAGGAGTCCTACAAGGATTTGGTGGGGCATTAAAAGGTACATAAGTATCCCCCCTCCCCCCAAAAAAAAATCAGAGTAAAAAACCACAAAAAACCCAAACCGACATGACAGATGATGACAAGTCCTACACGCAATGTTGAAGACTAGCGTACTTTTCTTAACATAAATGGGATTCATTTTTTTGTTAATATTTCAAAAAACTCCATATAAAAAATATTTCCGGTCTTACATGCAACAATATTGTTCTCGATGTTCCTGTTGTCCTCAATGATTTGCTGTGTTGTCTTCGATGTTGTCCTCGATGTTGTCTTCGATGTTGTTCTCCATGTCATTGATTTGCCGTGTTGTCTTCGATATTGTTATCGATATCTTCGATGTGGTCCTCAATGATTTGCCTTGTTGTCTTCGATGTTGTCCTCAATGTCTTCGATGTTGTCCTCAATGTCTTCGATGTTGTCCTCAATGTCTTCGATGTTGTCCTCAATGTCTTCGATGTTGTCCTCAATGTCTTCGATGTTGTCCTCAATGTCCTCGATGTTGTCCTCAATGTCTTCGATGTTGTCCTCAATATTGCCCTCGATGTTGTTCTTGATGTCATTGATCTGCCGTGTTGTCTTCGATGTTGTCCTCAATATTGCCCTCGATGTTGTCCTCAATGATTTGCCCAGTTGTCCTCGATGCTGTCCTCGATGTTGTCCTCAGTAATTGGCCGAGTTGTCTTTGATGTCTTCATGTGATTTGCCGAGTTGTCCTCGATGATTTGCCGTGTTGTCTTCGATGATGTCCTCGATGATTTGCCGTGTTGTCTTCGGTGATATCCTCGATGATTTGCCGTGTTGTCTTCGGTGATATCCTCGATGATTTGCCGTGTTGTCTTCGGTGATATCCTCGATGATTTGCCGTGTTGTCTTCGGTGATATCCTCGATGATTTGTCATGTCAGGTCCCTCATGTCCACCCTAATGAGCATCTTGGTTATGGGCCTTACCGATACTGATGCTCTCCCCTTGTAGAAAAGGCAGGTCATGATGGCTGCCCTCATATCAGGTCAGGTCACTGGCACTTGATTCCAGACCCACAGCCCCTGAAAGCAGAAAGTCACCATCATCAGTGAGAGACTGCGTGCAATATCAGTACATTTCTCTCTGAAGAAATTCCCAAACAAAGTTATCAGTACACTTAGTTCCAAAACAGTTTTTACATTTAAAAAATAGCTGAATGACTCATCCTGCTTAACCAAAATCTGAACTATATTTTACTCAAGACTTAACCCCATATCTGAATCATGTAAAATAAACTCCTCCACTGTAGCTGTACACTTATATACTTACACGTCCCAAGCATTGGATGAGTCAGTTTTCTATAGCTGTACTTTAATATACATGTTCAGAGTATTTGATGTCAGCTTCCAGACGATGTCACTTTTGCCGAGACGGCTTCCAGTGATCCACATGATGGCTTTCGGAGAAGACAGATATCCACATGATGACCTCACGCTTTGGAGGACTCCAGATGACCCACATGAGACTCAGACAGATTAGGATCCCCGGGGAATAAGTATGGGAGGAAGAGACCTAAGGACATGCTCTGACATGTTAGGAGGGCAATCCAAACCTTCATGGAACCAAGTCTCCAAAGCTGTGTAAGTGGTGGTGTTTTCGACAACAGATCCAATTTGGTGGTGTGTTTACGGAGACATCCAGGACGCTGTAGTGGTGGTGTTTACCAGACACCAGATCGTGTAGGTGGTGGTGTTTACGGAGACACCAGGATCGCTGTAGGTGGTGGTGTTTACAGACACCAGGATCGCTGTGGTGGTGGTGTTTACAGACACCAGGATCGCTGTAGGTGGTGGTGTTTACAGACACCAGGATCGCTGTAGGTGGTGGTGTTTTACAGACACCAGGATCGCTGTAGGTGGTGGTGTTTACAGACACCAGGATCGCTGTAGGTGGTGGTGTTTACGGACACCAGGATCGCTGTAGGTGGTGGTGTTTACGGACACCAGGATCCTGTAGGTGGTGTGTTTACGGACACCAGGTCGCTGTAGGTGGTTGTGTTTACGGACACCAGGATCACGGTAGGCGGTGGTGTTTACGGACACCAGGATCACGGTAGGCGGTGGTGTTTACGGACACCAGGATCACGGTAGGCGGTGGTGTTTACGGACACCAGGATCGCTGTCACCCAGATTGCGCTCCTGTCATCTCTTGCATTTGATTTTAGTTCCCTATTTTTATTTTTATTTTTTATTTCTATGGGTTTTTCGTTTAATTTCTATTTTACCTGTACAACATTTCCTATTCTATGTCTTGATTAATGAATATGATTTAGGTTTTATTTCATTTATTTTATTCCCTATTCTAAGTTTTATTTTCTATTTTATTTTATCTACTTTTATCATTTAGCAAGGACTGAGGAAGCAATCAGAAGTGTGGTGCCCAGCGATCCTTTGACGGCAGGCTACTGACCGGGCAGTCAGTCCAAAGTCCAGCAAACGAACGCGACCGAGCGGACTGGACCGGCCTGACTTGTTCCGGGAAAAAGCGAAAACATTCGTGTGCGCGAGGACTGGAGGAGGAGGAAGCTGGTTGCAAAATCTTCAGGGGTGAGTGCCCCAAGACTACGGGACAGGTGAAGGTGAAAGGGAGGAAAATGTGCAGGTGAGACAGGTGTCCCTTTTTGTGTGGTGACCATTGTCCAGACGTCTCACAGGTTGTGTTGTGTTTCTGGTCGTGCCTGTGAAATGGGTTGTTGCAAGGCGGCAGTAGTGTGATCGGTGGCTGTGTGCATACTGACTGACCTCTGTAGACTTTCCACTGCGGAAGACTGCATACAGCAGGCATACAGAGACTGCTCACTGTGCGCGCTGCGCTTTCGGAGGTGAAAAACGGTTACGCAGACTCACGGCAGTGCATTGAAATACTTTCGCCAGAGCTCTGTGGTTCAATTTTGTGTGATCGGGAAGCATGCTGAAACCGCCGTGAAAACGAGTCTCTGGGACAGAGTAATATCCCCGGTCTCAAGACCTAAAGCAGTCAGATGCAATTACCTGACTTGTCAGCCGCTTAACGGCAGCGCAACGCGTTTTCGCTCATATGCAGTCTGAGCGATGGACGAAAATGAAGATCCGATATTTGTTGTAGTCCCCGAGCTCAAAAAGCCTTCAGGGCTACGTTGTATGCCAAAATGCGCGGGGCCTGACTTGTCAGGCACTTAGCGGCAGCGCAGGCATTTTTCGTCCAATGACAAGACAACAATAGTTGCTTGTTAGAGAGAGAGTTGGACAAAGCAGAAGCAGAAGCTTCTTTGCATTTCCTGTCTTCATTCCCTCCCCTTTTATTGACCAACACGGGCCTAACCAGTGAGAGTCATGGGGGTCATGGATTGTGTGGTGAGGAGGTCAAAGGTTGCTGTGAAGTGCTGAAAGCAAAGGCATGATATATGCATACATGTATTCCCGAAGTCGGAAAAGCAGCTACCTTCATGCCAGACAAAAACGGTCACATAGGCAAAAATCTCACCACTGGTGAACCTCAGAGCTCTAGCTGAGGAAGGAAAGACAAGCATACATGTGATAAATAGGATTCCTGTTTGTAGAATCAGAGGGGCTGGGTGAGTATGTATGTGTGTGCGTACGTGCGTGTGTGTATCATTGTGTGTGTGCATGCGCGCGCGTTGTGTGTGTGCGTGTGTGCACGTGTGTGTGTGCGTGCGTGTGTGCGTGCGCGTGTGCGCGCTGGCTTGCGTAAGTGTGTGAAGTCAAGTGAACCTGATCTTATTTTGATGGTAAAAGAAGTTGACAACTTTTTTCATCCTGCCCTCACAATAAGCATCACGAAAATTGACTTAGAAAAGCAACAAAAGACGGTGTCCATCTGCGTTGAAATAAACTATTCAAAAAAGGAAAAGAAAACAAATGTACATTGTGTGCCGGCTGGCCAGTCAGTCTGGTGGATGGGCTAAGTCATTCTAGACAAACGACTTCCTTCGAGTTGCTTGTGCGTGCGTGTGTGTATAAATGCATGAACGTGCGTGTTTGTGTGTGTGGACATGTGCATGGGGAGAGAGGGGGGAGAGACAGACGGACAGACAGAGACAGACAGCCAGACAGCCAGAGAGACAGACAGAGTCCTTGAGAGAAAAATATAAAGTGTGGTAGCGTCTTAAAACAAAAAGGACACCAAGAAATAAACTGCCTCAAAACAGCTACAACAACAAACCAAAAAACAAAAATGCTGAAATAGGAGGAGGGGGGAGTTATGAAGCTTTAGCCAACAGAGAGAGAGAGAGAGAGAGAGAGAGAGAGAGAGGAGAGAGAGAGAGGAGAGAGAGAGAGAGAGAGAGAGAGACGAAGACAGACAGACAGACAGACAGACAGACAGACAGACAGACAGACAGACAGACAGACAGACAGACAGACGACAGACAGACAGACAGACAGACAGACAGACAGACAGACAGACCGACGACGACAGACCGAGAGAGAAAGACCGAGAGAGAAAGACCGAGAGAGAAAGACCGAGAGAGAAAGACAGAGACAGGCAGGCAGACAGACAGACAGACAGATGCCAAGTGTATCCATTGTCTACAAAATATAATAGACATCGTACTCACATTCAGTTGATGGCTGAAGTCCTGCTTTTTTTTGCAGTCCCTCAGTGAACAGACAGCTCAGTCTCTGCAAGGAAGGCAGCAGTACGCTGCAGGTCCTCCAAGTCGCCATATAGCTTAGTATAGGGGGTGGTGGCGGTGGGGGTGGGGGTGGCGGTGGGGGTGGGGGGTGGCGGTTGGGGGGTGGCGGAGGCGGTAGTGGTGGAGGTGGTGTATTCTGTTTGTCAGCCGTCTTGATGACACAAGGCTCCTATGTGAAGAAAAAACAAAGTTGAAATATTCTAGCAAGGAATAGCTTGGAGCATGCAGCCCCCAGAAAAAAAAACAATGAAAACTTGCTATTTTACAGTAATGCAACATGAACATATTTCTTCTGTTTTACTGCTATTTCTATGAAAATCCTTGAATGCAAAATTTGATTCTTAATGATGCGTCTGTGTGTGTGTGTGTGTGTGTGTGTGTGTGTGTGTGTGTGTGTGTGTGTGTGTGGTGTGTGTGTGTGTGTGTGTGTGTGTGTGTTAATGTGAACATGTCTGTTTCGTTTCTATCATTTTCAAAACTGTGATAAACCAATAAATATGCTATTGGGTTCATTCCAGCTGTGTGAACTATTCTGTTGTTCTCTAAATCACAGACATTTTCCTCCTCATACCATAGTTTTTATGCGAAACAAAAGGTGGGCACGGGATGGATTAGCCTAGTGGTTAGAACGTTGAGTTTGTGATCTGATGGCCTGAGATCATACCATCTCCCAGGCCCCTGTCCAGATTTTTTCTGATGGAGTTATCAGTACCTACTCCAATCCCCCCCCCCCCCCCTCAAATTCTTTGGAATCCCCTCGTGGGGATACGAGCACCTGTCAGCATAAACAGCATCCCCACCTTCTGCAAATGTTGCTTTAGGAATTCCCTCTTTTCTATCCTTTGTTTCTACCTTGTTACTTATCTTCCTGTCACTTCTCATGTATTGTCTGCCTTCCTGGTTCATTCTCCCGCCTTTTTTCCAGAAAGACAGGGAAAACAATTCTCTCCAATGCCCAAGTCGGATGTGTTGAGCCTGACTTGTCAGGCGCTTAAAACCAGTGCCACGCATTTTCGCTGATATGACAGACAACAGTCTGAGCGTTCAAGGGGGAAGAAGAAGAATGATTTCGTTATTACGAGACTGACACGAGCTGTAGCCCAGGAATGACTCCACTCCATTCCCCCCTCCCAATAAACACTCAAACATGTGTGCGCACACACACGCACGCGCGCGCGCACGCACGCACACACGCACACACATACACACACACAGATGAGAACAGGATGAAAAAATAAGTCGTTTAAACTTAATCTATGACACTAATAAAAGATCATTTTGATTTTGCTTGACTCACACAAACCCCCACCCCTCTAAAAAAAACAACCACCAAAACAAATAAGTAGCAATAACCAAAAAACCCTCACAATAATACTACACAAAAACAACTATGAGTTTTACCTGTAGCCTAAGGTCAACACTGGAAAAAAAGCGAAGGGGCGGTAATGTTATTGCGCCTGGATGACACGAAGCGGAGTGGGCCCTGGTCTGATGTGGAGTGAAGGGAAGTGCAGAGGAGTGAGCTGCCCACACGTTCACTGCTCCTCTCCTGTCCTGTCCTGACCCCTGTGTGAGTGAATGAAGACAGTGTGGTTCAGGTTTCACGTGCATCATGGAACGAAGCGTCTTGCACTGAAGTTATCTAACTTGTTGAACACTACACATAAAGAGTTCACTGCTGTTTCTGCCTTTCTTATCTATTTGTTTGTTTGGGCCCAAAACTGTCCCCCTCCCATCCATTTGACCATGAGTGGTGGTCTGGGTGCTAGACTTTCGTATAAGACAATATTATTTAGCACACGTAAAAGAACCTATGGCAACAAGAGGGTTGTCCCTGGCCAAATTCTGTAGAAAAAAGCCACTCTGGTATGGAAACAAATACAGTTACACAGAGGAAAAAGAAAAAAAAATAATGGGTGGCGCTGCACTTGTGGTAACGCCCTCTCCCCGGGGAGAGCACCCCGAATTACACGCAGAGAAATCTGCTGTGACATAAAGTGGTATAAAATAAAATAAAAATTAAGAATAGTTTCTGCTGATTTTTATAAATTATTATTTTATTTGGAGGATAAAGCACCAGTTTGAGTCCCGTCCTACCCCGACTTTTGCGCAGTAACAGAACTTATGGCCACACCACAGCCCTGAAAAAGACATCCTGGCTGGAATATAGACAGTCTGTAGGAAGGAAAGCGGTTACAGTGTACGCAACAATATATAGTATTACACATAATAAGAATGATAATATACACTGTGGTGCACCACAGAAAAGTGTAGAGCAGACGCAATAAGCACACACAAAAACCCTGCACACGCAAACACGAGCGCGTGCATGCATATGCGCGCGTATACAGCCCCCCCCCCCCCCCCCCCCCCCCAGATTAAGGCGCATATCGAGAAGCTGTGACAAGTGCCTTACTGAGCCCCATCCTACCCCGACTTTTGCACAGTAACAGAGCCCACGACACCAAGAGGGGTGCTCTACTGTAAACATATACACTTTTCTAGTAGGCCTATCTTAAAATGTGTGTCTCCCTTCTTTTTTACTTTCTTTCGTCTTCCTTTCCTAATCATTTGGTTGGTTGTTAAAGTCGGCGCACACACACTCCCAAACACACACACACACACACGCGCATGCACGCACGCACGCACGCACACACGCACACTCAAACACACACACACACACACACACACACACACACACACACACACACACACACACACACACACACACACACACACACACACACGGACGGGGGACGGATAGCCTAGTGGTCAGAACATTGCGCTGGCAATTTGACGACCCGGGTTTGATTCCGGTCGAGGAGATTTTTCTCCTGGAGTTAACATCAGTGCTGACTCCACTCTCCCCAAAAGTCCTTCGGGTGAGACTTTAAACCGAGGTCCCGTGTGCGAACGCACGCAGAACATCTTGCGCACACGTTAAAACCTGTTTCGCTTTTCGTAAGAGTAGGCCATCGTGTGCC
>CM060324.1:1482332-1484832 GCA_030674155.1 Stramonita haemastoma
CAACATCAGAGAGTGGAGAAGACAACATCAGAGAGTGGAGAAGACAACATCACAGAGAAGAGAAGACAACATCAGAGAGTGGAGAAGACAACATCAGAGAGTGGAGAAGACAACATCACAGAGAAGAGAAGACAACACCAGAAAGAGAAGACAACACCAGAGAGAGGAGAGGACAACATCACAGAGAGGAGAGGACAACATCAGAGAGAGGAGAGGACAACATCAGAGAGAGGAGAGGACAACATCACAGAGAAGAGAAGACAACATCACAGAGAAGAGAAGACAACACCAGAAAGAGAAGACAACACCAGAGAGAGGAGAGGACAACATCACAGAGAGGAGAGGACAACATCAGAGAGAGGAGAGGACAACATCAGAGAGAGGAGAGGACAACATCAGAGAGAGGAGAGGACAACATCACAGAGAGGAGAGGACAACATCACAGAGAGGAGAGGACAACATCAGAGAGAGGAGAGGACAACATCAGAGAGTGGAGAGGACAACATCAGAGAGTGGAGAAGACAACATCAGAGAGAGGAGAAGACAACATCAAGAGAAGAGAAGACAACATCAGAGAGTGGAGAAGACAACATCAGAGAGAGGAGAAGACAACATCAGAGAGAAGAGAAGACAACACCAGAAAGAGAAGACAACACCAGAGAGAGGAGAAGACAACATCACAGAGAAGAGAAGACAACATCAGAGAGTGGAGAAGACAACATCAGAGAGTGGAGAAGACAACATCACAGAGAAGAGAAGACAACACCAGAAAGAGAAGACAACACCAGAGAGAGGAGAGGACAACATCACAGAGAGGAGAGGACAACATCAGAGAGAGGTAGAGGACAACATCACAGAGAGGAGAGGACAACATCACAGAGAAGAGAAGACAACATCACAGAGAAGAGAAGACAACATCACAGAGAAGAGAAGACAACACCAGAAAGAGAAGACAACACCAGAGAGAGGAGAGGACAACATCAGAGAGAGGAGAGGACAACATCAGAGAGAGGAGAGGACAACATCAGAGAGTGGAGAAGACAACATCAGAGAGTGGAGAAGACAACATCAGAGAGTGGAGAGGACAACACCACAGAGAAGAGAAGACAACATCAGAGAATGGACTGGTCTGGGATAAGAAGACAACATGGTCGTGAGACAACGAAAATCTGGCAACTACGAGGAGTATTGTGGAGGAAGCTGGCTGCAAAATCGTCAGTGGTGGCACAGCGGTCTAGCAGACTACAGGCCAGGTGGAGACAAAGAATGGTGGTGATGGTGGTGCTAGTGCAGTGGTGATGGTGGTTCTAATGGTGATGGTGGTAGTGGTGATGGTGGTGATGGTGGTAGTGGTGATGGTGGTGATGGTGGTGCTAATGGTGATGGTGCTATAGTGGTGATGACAATGATGACGACAACAATGATGACGACGACGACGACAATGAGGATGATTGCAAGCCAAAAACTTGGACTAAGAGTGACAGCGACATGCAGATTGTACGGGGGATTACAAGGACACTGACAGCAGAAATGACTGTCACTGGCTATGTTGGCTGTGTGACTGTCAGTTAATGCCGCCATGTGTCAGACAGCTGACAGATCAGGATTAGCTAGCTGAATGAAGATCAGAGTGACTTTGACTGACAGCAACACACACACACACACACACACACACACACACACACACACACACACACACACACACACACACACACACACACACACACACACACACACCACAGAGTTAAGTATTTCTAGATAGATGGCTCGATGAAAAAAAAAAAGCAAATATATTGCTTACTCAAAGTACCATCTGGAAATAAAATTTTTACTTTGACTTTGACTTTCATACACACACACACACACACACACACACACACACACACACACACACACACACACACACACACACACACACACACAGCTATACCACACATAGGGTGTATCTATCAGGTATCTGTTGTGTATGTGTGTGTGAAACAGACGGAACCCTGAGGCGTATTGTCCATGGTGTATGCCACAACAGCCAGGTCTGTTTATTTGTGTTGGGGTTAATCAGAGGCCCCCTGTGTCCCTCACTCGGGGCCACGCTACATCAAAGTCTCTGTCGTGTGCAGGTGACATTGCCCGCTCCGCAGTTGATGAATGGAGTGACGCAGTTTCAGTGAATGGAGTGACGCAGTTTTATTTAGCACCGACAGTTCTGCCCCTAAGTCATATTTTATCCCTGGCGTTTTTTCTCTTTTTTTGGTATTGTTTGTTTGGGGTTTTTTGTTGTTGGTGGTTAGCCTTTTTTTCTTTTCTTTTCTTTTTTTTTGGGGGAGGGGGGGGGCATTATTTCAACATAATGAAGCACCACTCTTTTCTGTGCTGAAAAAAAGCGATTTTTTTTCTCTCACACCATGGTGACGTCATTTTGTGCATAATCATGTGACGTTATTTACCACCATCAAGGCAGCTGCTTTCTTACTTCCAGGATGGTGTATAAACAATGCGTCAG
>CM060324.1:1487332-1502332 GCA_030674155.1 Stramonita haemastoma
CTAAAAAGTACTTCTATTTTCACTTGTGAACTCACACAGAATAGTCCAGTGTAAGGCTGGTGAAGACTTTGACTGTCAAAAAATCTAGATGCTGCCTGCAGTCAGTAAATCTGACTGGAGTTATTTGTCTTCACAGCAGTTGCTCTGTTTTCCTGTCCCAGGCCAAAAGCTTTGTCAAGTTACGGATGCAATGTAAGTGTCAAGGCCTACATCAATATGCTGTTATCAAAGCTGAAATCAATATTACTTTGAGACTGTCTTCTGACATGACAAGCCTCTGTCATGAAAACTAGTCTGTATTCCCCATTGATGGCTTATGATTTAAAATCATCATCTGAAGTCTGAGTATGGCTGACTATAAGGTGAGGTATTTGAAGACAGCTAGTTATCCATGCTCATTTCTCATCCAGTGCCTACTGGGGGTGTCTCAGGGATTCCCCGTGTCATGAGACAGACAGACAGACAGACAGACAGACAGACAGACAGACAGAGTGCATGACTGTGTTGGATGACCAAGGAATATCATATTAAGCTGAGGAATGCTAAAAAAAATAAAACAACCAAACCCAAAACATTTCACACACACACACACACACACACACACACACCACACACACACACACACACACACACACCCCACACACCACACAACATTCTGGATCTACCAGAAGAAACAGTGTGCAAAGCTGAAATTTTATAATTTTGCTACCAAAGAGTACAGAATGGAACCATATTCATATTTCATTTACTCGATGAATGTGTCTTATATGATGAACTTAGAAACAATTTGTTACTAAAGATTAAAACAAGATACGACGAATGTAATCAATGTATAGATAAGTTAAGCGACATAACCACAGTTGATATCTATCAAGCAGATATCATTAAGATATGTGAATGAATGTGTGAGAGAAACGAGACAAAGAAAAGTAGAATGCAACATGTTTTTAGTGGACATCATTTGGGCAGAAAGATAATTAAAACTGAGGTTCGTTTTGTTGTGTCAAATAGGTTTGCATGACTTAAATGGCAATAAATATATTCAATCTGAATCTGAATCTGAACACACACACACACACACACACACACACACACACACACACACACACACACACACACACACACACAACACACACATTCGGATGAGACTATAAACCGAGGTTCCGTGTGAGAACAACCGCAAAACATTAATTCGTGCTGGTGTGAACGGATTACAGAATTAACAAAACTGGTTGCAGACGGGGAATAATCTATTAAAAAAAAAAAAAAAAAAAAAAGCACATGTGCTTATTTCTTTCAAGTTAAAAAAGAGTGAAAAATACATAGTGCTGAAATTTCCTTTCAAGAACAAATTAAAGTAATCTCATACAGATTACGTATACGCTTACTGGTTTATTTTTGCTTCTTTTTTTATAAACAAGTACATACACAGTACAGAGCAAAAACGACACAGAAATCGGAAATTGTTAGGTACAATCAGTTGTCCCACCCCACCCGTTTTGTCTCCGTTTTTAATTCGTTATTTTAAAGAAACGCTTCATGGAGAATCGATCAGATAATTTGGAAAAGTTCTAGTCACGATAATAGACAGGTGGATAATTCACTTTAAACGCATATTTGTTTGGATTCATGAATTTTATTGAACAAACCGTTGGACAGTGCAGACTGTAAGCCGGAAACAGCGGGATCTCCAACACGTCACGTGATCTGCGGATGCGTCAGGGGAAGATAATTTGGACATAGCCTAGCGCTCCGTCAAGGGAAGACAATTTGGACATAGCCTAGCCTAGCGCTCCAGTGAGCTCGCAGAGGAATCGATCAGTGAAAACAAACATGTGGGCTGATGAAGGAGGAACACCAATGTCATCACTGCTGCCTGGCCCCAGGGTGGAGCACAAACCCCACACCCAGGCCAGTAAATCAGTCATGTCATGTAAATGTATGTAAATCTGTCAGTCATGCTACTATCAACTACGGCGTATTAGCGCAATTCGAAAGTACCTGTCCACTGATGCAACATCCAAACTTGTCACTTCTCTTATTCTCTCACGTCTGGACTATTGCAATTCTCTTTTGACTGGTCTGCCAGCATCATCTATCCACTCCCTTCAATGAATTCAGAACTCTGCAGCTCGACTGGTCCTCAGAAAGAAAAAATCTGAGCCCTCTTTTGCAATCTCTCCACTGGCTGCCCGTACCTCAGAGAGTAAACTACAAGATCAGTACCCTCTGATACAAATGTCTCCACAAAACTGCACCCTCTTACCTCTGTGAATGTCTTCACGTGTACACACCTTCTCGTTCCCTCCGCTCAGCTGCAGATACCTTATCCTTTAGAATACCGAGATTCAATCTATCTACCGTTGGCCGCCGTTCTTTCTCTATTTCTGGTCCATCGATCTGGAATGACCTCCCTCTCTCCCTTCGGCAAAAGCCTAAATATGACACTTTTCAATCCAACCTCAAGACACACTTATTTCAAACCTAAGATTTTTGCCCTCTGTTTCCGTCTCCTATATGTCCCTGTCTTCAACATCTGAAATCTCCTTTACCCTGCCAAAGTGTATAACCTTTATGAGTGTGTGCATGTGTGTGTGTGTGTGTGTGTGTGTGCGTGCGCGTGCGCGCGCGCGCGTGTATATGTGTGTGTGTGTGTGTGTTCGAATTTGCTATTTTCTAAAACTAGTAATTGTTGTTGATCGTTTGTGTGTTGTATCGTTCGAATGCAAGCCCTTTGATTTGTTTTTGCATGATACAGCGCTATATAAATTCCATGTATTATTATTATTAAATAGGCCTGGAGCTGGTGGCCGGTCCTATGTTCTAGCCCGGTTGTTACTGCCTTTGTGATACGAAAAGATGTGATAAAACTGAGAGTCCAGCTGTAGCATTGAATGTCTAGGTAGGCAGGGTCTGTAGAGTATAGAGGTTAGATATGTAGAGTATATAGGCAGGATCTGTAGAGTATATAGGCAGGATCTGTAGAGTATATAGGCAGGGTCTGTAGAGTATAGAGGTAGGATATGTAGAGTATATAGGCAGGATCTGTAGAGTATATAGGCAGGATCTGTAGAGTATATAGGCAGGGTCTGTAGAGTATAGAGGTTGAGATATAGTTAGAGTATATAGGCAGGATCTGTAGAGTATATAGGCAGGATCTGTAGAGTATATAGGCAGGGTCTGTAGAGTATATAGGCAGGGTCTGTAGAGTATATAGGCAGGATCTGTAGAGTATATAGGCAGGATCTGTAGAAGTATATAGGCAGGATCTGTAGAGTATATAGGCAGGATCTGTAAAGTATATAGGCAGGATCTGTAAAGTATATAGGCAGGATCTGTAGAGTATATAGGCAGGATCTGTAGAGTATATAGGCAGGATCTGTAGAGTATATAGGCAGGATCTGTAGAGTATATAGGCAGGGTCTGTAGAGTATATAGGCAGGATCTGTAAAGTATATAGGCAGGGTCTGTAGAGTATATAGGCAGGATCTGTAAAGTATATAGGCAGGGTCTGTAGAGTATATAGGCAGGATCTGTAGAGTATATAGGCAGATCTGTAGAGTATATAGGCAGGGTCTGTAGAGTATATAGGCAGGGTCTGTAGAGTATATAGGCAGATCTGTAGAGTATATAGGCAGGGTCTTTAGAGTATATAGGCAGATCTGTAGAGTATATAGGCAGGGTCTGTAGAGTATATAGGCAGGGTCTGTAGAGTATATAGGCAGGGTCTGTAGAGATATATAGGGCAGGGTCTGTAGAGTTAAGTTAGTATATAGGCAGGGTCTGTAGAGTATATAGGCAGGGTCTGTAGAGTATATATTAGGTAGGATCTGTAAAGTATATAGGCAGAATCTGTAGAGCATATATAATTATAGGCATGAACTCTAGGCAGGATCTGTAGAGTGTATACTGTCACGCAAAAAACGACAATAAAACAAACACAAATAACAGCACCCATACTCAGCCACTTGTCTTGTCTTCATCCTCCTGATCTTGGCCAAGCTGCTTGGCTTCAAACCAGCTTGTTCTTAAGAAGGAATTAACTTTCATGGCAGCTTATAAATCTCCACATTGTTTATTCCCTGTGTTGTTGTTTTTTAAAGAAAATCTCATTTTAAAAATGAACTGAGCTTTTCTTCAATGCATATAAATCAGGCTTACTTGACAAAGTAGAAGTCTTGATTCTGATTTCTATGGCTCCAAAGACTCCAGTAGCGTTGTGGCAATCACTTCCATAGCATTAACTTCAACCTTTTCTTCTGAATGCACAAAGACTTGCTGAGCTCAAAGCTGATAAAACTTTTTTTGTTGTTCCTCGGCTAGAGCTCCGAGGTTCACCAAAGGTGAGACTTTGCCCAGGTCTATGCCATCAGTTTTACCCACTGTTGAGGTAGCCGCATTCCGGCTTCGGGGTTAGATGAGAACTAAATCTCCACTGAACTTGTGTGTCTGAGTTTATCAGAGATTACCTGTATTTGAGCGGGGGGGGGGGGGGGGGGGGGGGTGGGGGGGGGGGGGCTTTTTCATTTCGTTATACATTTTACATCTTGTAAAACTCTAACTATAGAGAAATATTTTTTGCATCGTTGTTAAACTGCGATGTGGAGGTTGCTCAGATGTTAGATTTCCCTGTTGCCTGCAATAGCGAGGACTTTGGCATTGAGCTCAAGTCTTCTTCTCCCTAGTCTCCTTTTCGCCTTCTCCTACTTTTCTCCACTTGCTGTCTGTCTGCTCTGTCTCTTTCAGGGTTTAAAAAAAAATTATTTGTCTTTAATTGACCTCTTTTTAGATGTAATAGATAAGCAAACCAAGAAAAACCACGCTAGGCCCATTGAGCTTTTGTTCCTTTGTTGGGAACACAGATCTGGCTCCATCTTTCCCGAGTTCCCTGACTCTGGGAGTTGGTGTGGCAATAGCATTCCACATGAATTGTATTTGGGGCAGACAGCTGGGCTGGTTATTATCAAATCTGCAAGTCCATTCCCAACGTCGAAATGTAGCTACTTTAATGGTGGACACAAAACGTGGCATACGCAAAAGTAACACCATTGTGGAACCTGGGAGGAGCTAAGACACCCCCCCCCCCACCACCACCACCAAAGAAAGAAAGAAATGAACACCTGTAAATACAATGATAGATGCATGTCTGAATGGAAGCGAACTATTGAACAAAGAGAACTAGGCGTGTGTTGACATCCCTGTGGTTTTTATCGGGAATTGTGTTTTTATTTGCCTAAGAGGATCTCTCTCCTCTCTCTCTCTCTCTCTCTCTCTCTCTCTCTCCTCTCTCTCTCTCTCTCTCTCTCTCTCTCTCTCTCTCTCTCTCTCTCTTCTCTCTCTCTCTCTCTCTGTTTATTATCATTGATTTATTCATATTTGTTTCACTTTTGCCCATGAGGGCCTGGTGTAAAGAAGCCTCTGGCTTATCCAATTACCCTCATTAAAATTTCGAGTTTCGAGTTTCTCTCTCTCTCATGTCCTTGGATCTGTTTGTGTGCCTGAGCCTGTGGGTGTGTGTGTGGGGGGGGGGGGGGGGGGCGTCTGGGTGGTGTGGGTGTGTGTGTACACGCATGCGTGAATGTCTACTTGTGTCTGTAACTTGATATGCATGTATCCATCTGTCATTCTGTGTGTCTTTCTGTCTGTCTGTCTGTCTGTATGTATGTCTGTCTGTATGTATGTCTGTATGTCTGTATGTATGTCTGTATGTATGTCTGTATGTATGTCTGTGTGCATGTTACACACTTATCCCGGAAACTCGGCATTGAACCTAACGCCACAGAAACTCCCCCAACATTCTCCACCACTTTTTTTTCAATATCGATCATTGTGATTGTAACGGTAGAGTACAGACAGACAGGCTTTCTTCCCCCCCCCCCCTCTCCCCAGTAATATCTCCGTGAAATACACAGTCAGGCTTACTGCCCCCAGCCATGTCTCACAGTGAAAGGCTCTACAATGACTGACACAATACAAGACTGGAACCCCCAATCACCCAGTGACGGATACTGGATTTACCCACTTCCACGGGGATGCGTGTCTACTGGCAAACTACTTCGTGAGGAGAGAGAGAGAGAGAGAGAGAGAGAGAGAGAGAGAGAGAGAGGAGAGAGAGAGAGAGAGAGAGAGAGAGAGAGAGAGAGAGAGAGAGAAGACAGACAGACAGACAACAGACAGACAGACAGACAGACAGACAGACAGACAGACAGACAGACAGACAGGCAGGCAGGCAGGCAGGCAGGCAGGCAGGCAGGCAGGCAGGCAGGCAGGCAGATCAAGATGGGGATATGATACCACTCCCTACAAGTAACCCATTACTCCAAACATCACGCGCTTGCTCAATACAGCGAAAACCGTGTGCCGCTGATTTCCTTCCCCCTCAGATGGAAAACACAGGACTGGTGGGGGTGGTGGCCACACAGGTGATGATGGAGGTCTGTGACAACAGGGCCTGATCTCTCCCCATCATTCTGATCTGAGGGCACTGGTGTGCTTCCAGGTGTATCGTGATTAACGGGAATGCGGACCCTGCCATCCCCAGACACTGACGAGTCATTATCCCTCTGCTACCGGTAACGGAAAGTCCACAGGGAAAGCAGGCCTGGACAATCAGAAATGGATTGTAGTTGATCTTGGAATAGCTCCACTACAACCCAGACTGTTTGCTTTTGCAAGCTGTCTGTCTGTCGTGATGCTGAATCAGACCAGACAGTGTGTAGTTAAACGGTTCTGGGGGATAAGACCAACCAAACTAACCACACAACCAAACAACCAACCAACCAGTCAACAAATCACCCAGCCAATCAACCAATCGACAACCAACCAATCAACCAACTAACCACACTACCAACAAATCAAAATGTTAACCGAACAACTTACCAACCAGTCAACCAACCAACCTATCAAGAGACTAACCAAGCCAATCACCAAACCATCCAACCAACTAACCAGACCAACAAATCCAGCTAAAACAAGAATAGAACAAAATCCTGAAATCAAGTCATATTTTGCTACTGTGAGGAGCATCTTAATCCTCTCAATATGCAAATATTAGGGGATATGGTGCCCATTTAATCGATATCACGTTGGTTGTAATGGCTGTGCCCTGTAGTCATAATGTTTTCAGTGTTACAGTAGATATACACTGCTCAGCAAAGGGTGGCCACAGAAGCTTGTTTAATGAGGTGTCAGTTTGAACGTGAAAAAACGATCATTTGCCGACTTGAAGCAGAATAAGTTGATTTTGGGGGAGAAAAAATGATTCAAAGTGCATTTTCTTTTAAAAATCCAACCAATTTAAGACAAACAAAAGCATATATGATAGCCTCCAAAATCAGTAACTCACTCTTGAAACATTGTTATTCGTTCATCATATTTACACTGAGATTTTCCCTTTAAAGACGTCAACAGCATCGGTAACAAAGGAGACAATGAACCAAAGGAAAACAGCATCGGTAACAAAGGAGACAATGAACCAAAGGAAAACAGCATCGGTAACAAAGGAGACAATGAACCAAAGGAAAACAGCATCGTAACAAAGGAGAAAATGAACCAAAGGAAAACAGCATCGGTAACAAAGGAGACAATGAACCAAAGGAAAACAGCATCGGTAACAAAGGAGACAATGAACCAAAGGAAAACAGCATCAGTAACAAAGGAGAAAATGAACCAAAGGAAAACAGCATCAGTAACAAAGGAGACAATGAACCAAAGGAAACAGCATCATTGGAAACGCCATTATCCAGCTCATCTGTCCTCTTTCCGGTGCAGGGCGAATCGAACTTGTCTGTAAACCGAAACCAAATAAAGAAGTAATCCTAGTCTCCTGGAATCGATCTGCTGTGGGATGAACCGAAGACAGAGGAAAGGAAAGAAGAAAAACAGGAAAGGAAAGAAGAACAGGAAAAGAAAGAAGACAGGAAAGGAAAGAAGAACAAAAACAGGAAATGAAAGAACAGGAAAAAATATAACAGGAGAGGAAAGAAAAACAGGAAAGGAAAGAAGAACAGGAAAGGAAAGAAGAACAGGAAAGGAAAGAAGAACAGGAAAGGAAAGAAGAACAGGAAAGGAAAGAAGAACAAAAACCCGACAGAAAGAATGTATCTAGGTGATCATGGAGGTCTGTGCTATGCCATCAGCGAAAACAAGACGTGCCTGATTCCCCAGCATGAAAACAGAAATGTGAAGCCATGAAAAACATGATCTCTGTGGCATGCAGACTGACAGTGTAAAGAGGACTTAACAAACGCACGTTGTTTACAGAAAGGCACAAAAATTGAACAAAACCAAGAGGGAAAAAAACAATGATTTCTATGGAGAGGCAAAAAAGGGAGGGAGAGATGGAGATATGCTATTTTCCTCAGAAGCAACTTGCTGTGAAGCGCCCTTTGCTTGCTCTGAATAGCAAAACAACGAGCGTGAGTAATTCATTTCTCCTGAAGGTCAGAAAACTCATGACCTTGTGGCCAAACAGATGATGATGAAGTCTGAGCCAGCAGATCCGGATCAATGCCTGTATCCCCAGTAGCAAGTCTGCCTGTAGACAGGGTTAATGCCGACACCCGCCAGACATCCACGCATTTATCCTTGTGCCGTTCTCTGAAAGCTGACGGGAAATAAGCCTGGTCAGTTACAAATGAATTGAATGCGGGATGTTGTTGAAACAGCCGAACTACAGCGAAAACTGTTTGGTCTGTGAGGAGTCTGTGCTAGCACTAAATCAGATCGGACAGTCTGTAGTTAAGTGATTACTTTTCTGATACAAACACACAAATAGGGGGCATAAAAAGTGATTACTTTCATGATACAAACACACAAATAGGGGGCAGAAACATAACCAGCGAGCAAAACACAAAACCGAAACATGATGCACAAACTCAGCGTTAAACTGTGAATCTGACTAATTTGGCAAAAAGATGTTGCTTCCACTAACTGCCCATGTTAATTGGCTTGATGTGTTGTGGTTGGATTTATTTTGAACATTGTATTAAAAGTAAGAGCGATAATGTTCTAGAGAGCTTATTATAATAACAGACCCATGTGATTATAACTAACGGTCATTTTGATCAGTTTAAGCTCGATTCTTGTTTTCCTCAAGAAGACAGTTAAACAAGATAATTTTAAAAACAAACCAGCCAAAGAAAAAGGAAAAAACTGTGTGATCAATAAATAATCTTTAAGATATGAAAGATATGAAAACCACAATGACAGGTTGAATTGTTTCTCATTCATTCCACCCACCATTAGCCGTTTTCACTTTAAACAACAACAACAACAACAATAATAGCAAACAAAAACACCCCCCCCCCCCCAAAAAAAAAAAAAAAGACAACAAGAAGCAGAAACCATTAAAGTCTCCATTATCCAGTTCATCTCCCCTGTTCCAGTGCCTGACATGAAAGATCAAAGTTGTCTTCGAGCCGAAACCGAATGAAAAAGTAAAGCTAGTCTGTCCGAATCAGTCTGCCGCGGGTGACCTGATTAAAGATAGAGGACACTGCAGGGAAGAGGAGACAGGGAAGGAAGGAGGGATGTCTTCTTCCTCCTCGTCAAACCCTCACACAGCAACTCTGGTTTTCTGTCACAGGAGCGAAAATGCGTCGCGCTGCCGTTAAGCACCCCACAAATCAGGCCCAGGGCATCCGATTTCGGCATGGAGAGAACTGCTATCTTTTAATCCTATCTGGAAAATAAAGGCAGGAGAATGGACCATGACGGCAGAATACAGACAAGGAGGAGGAGATAGGACGGAAAGGAACGAGGCAGAAACAAAGAGAAGTTTCTCTGAAAACGAGGACAACAGCAATAAGAATACCATGGAAACGAGCAAAACAAAGACAAAACAATGTGACCATCTTTAAAACCTCATCACCACTTCCCCCGTCCTGTTCATTTGTCTGGTTACCATGTAGCAGAGCTGTCTATCAGCCGAAACCACATAAAAAAGTAAACTTGTCTATCAGAACCGATTTGTTGTGTGAGGACCTAACCACGATAGAGGGAAAGAAAGAGGAACAGGTCAAATAAGGAAGAAGTAAAAAAAAAGAAAAGGACACATCTCCTTGATCACTGAACTGTCTCTCTTCAACTAGAACAACACCATGTGTCTGATTTTCCGACTGAAAAACAGGAATGGCAAGCCATGAACAATCTCTCCAGGCATCGCTCTGACTGACTCTTCAGATACGTGTAGGTTTAGTACTAGGTGCATGGTGGCAGAAAAATCACACATAATGAGTTCATTTGTACTTCAGTCATGACATTCACCCTGAAGAATCCTTACCCCCCCCCCCCCCTCCCCCTCTTCTATCTCTTGTAAAACAAACATAGCAAAAAAGGCATGGGGTTGTTTTCGTCAGGAAATCAGACACATCCAGTTGCTCTGGCTGAAAACAAACCTAAAGGATTTTTTTTTTAAAAAGGAACAAACAAACCAAAAAGATTACTAAAAACCTCATTGTCCAGTTCATCTTCCCTTTTCTACAGAATGGCAGATCGAAGTTGTCTGTGAACCGAAATCAAGCGGAACAGTAATAGCACAGGCGCCAAGGATTAAATTCTGACATGAAGAGTGACAGCAAGCCAGTTTGTATACAGATACCTACTATCACAGTGAACACTATTAGTGTGGGAAACAATGAATCTGTGCCCCCCTGGGAGTTACAGTAAACAGTGAAGTTATGCAAGACTCCTGCAATTTTGATACTTTATATCCTCAATATCCCCCTCCTCCCCCCCTTCATCCTACCTATCCCCCTCCCTACCGATTCCCTCTCCCCCCCCCACTCCCCTATCCCCCTCATACCCCTCCTCCCTATCCCCCTCGCACCCCCCCTCACACCCCTCCTCCCTACCCCCCTCCTTCCTATCCCCCCTCCTCCGCCCCCTACCTCACACTCCACCCAACCCCCTCCTTCCTCCTCCTCCCTATCCCCTCCTTCTCCCCCACCTATCCCCCCCCCTCCTCCATATCCCCCTCCTCCTTGTCCCCATCCTTCCCCCCACCTATCCCCCTCCTCCCTATCCCCCTCCCCCTCCTCCCTATCTCCTCCCTATCCCCCACCTATCCCCCTCCCATAGGTGGGGGATGGGGGATAAGTAGAGAGGGGAGGAAATGGGATAAGGGGGGAGGGGGATAGGAGGGGGACAGGCAGGATGAGGAAGGAGGGGGATAGGGAGGAGGGGGGGAGCCCCTCCTCTCCAACCAAGAAAAAAATAAGCACAAACCTGGGAAGATAGACAACACATCTCCTCCAAAGCTCAGAGGATTAGAAGTTAGGGGGCGATCCCCGTAGTGATCTGCCATTCCTAATTCAAAGCTTAAGTTGTTGCCTTCATAGTTTTGCAACATATTATTACACTAACAATTCCACACTTTACAGGTTCTTTTCCCATGTCTGATCAGAAATTGAAAAAAAGTTTAATCTCAAACATTTCTTATCCCCATGTCCTTGTTTCAAACAGGTAAACAGCACAGTCTACAATTTTATCCAAAAAAATTGCTGCTTCATTTTCATTAGATACAGATTTTCCTCTGGACTTATGAGTAACTTCAAACAATAAAAAGGAACATAAGACAGCCTTTGAAAGGGGGGCAATATTGCCTTAAAATAAATTAACGTTTTATCAGCATATAGAATGTGTCAGAAATTCTAAATACACGTTGCATAAATTAACACAGGTAAAACTTACAGTTTGAAGACAGTTGCCATTGGCAAATTTGTGATCTGGGGGCAATGTAGGGACACATAAGAAATGAAACAGGAGGGGAAATTTTTATGTTTGAAATAAGTTTATCTTGAGACTGGATTGAAAAGTGTCCTAAGTAGGCATTTAGCGAAGTGAGAGGAGGGGGGGGTCATTCCAGACCGATGGACCAGAAATAGAGAAAGATAAATACACACACACACACACACACACACACACACACACACACACACACACACAAAGCACACACACACACACACACACACACACACACACAACACACACACACACACACCACACACACACACCACATGCTGTGTGGCTATTTCATGTCAATATTACTTCCCCTTCACAGACTGTCTTAAACAATTCAATCCCTTAGAATTGTTTAAAGTTGCTTAGTAGTCCAGATAAAAGTTGCCATATCATGGAAAAGAAGCAACAACTTTTACATGAATTTGTAGGAGTTGCTGTTTACCTGTCTTGAACAAGTACAAGATGAAGTAAATGACTCTAAATATATATCTTGTTTTTCATTTTCAAATTAATATTGGAAAACACCTTCAAAGTTTGGAATTGTTTGTTTGATAACATGCCATAAAAATTAGATTGCATTAACTTAAGCCGAGTTAGGAATGGCAGATCTCTATGGGGATCTTCCCCGAACTTCTAATTCTCTGAGCTTTGGAGGAGATGTGTTGTCTATCTTCCTGTGTTCGTGCCTGGATGAGGGGAGGAGGGAGATAAGTAAGAGGAGGGGAGTAGATAGGACAGGAGGCGGGGAGTAGATAGGACAGGAGGAGGGGAGTAGATAGGACAGGAGGCGGGGAGTAGATAGGACAGGAGGCGGGGAGTAGATAGGACAGGAGGGGGGAGTAGATAGGACAGGAGGCGGGGAGTAGATAGGACAGGAGGCGGGGAGTAGATAGGACAGGAGGCGGGGAGTAGATAGGACAGGAGGAGGGGAGTAGATAGGACAGGAGGAGGGGAGTAGATAGGACAGGAGGAGGGGAGTAGATAGGACAGGAGGAGGGGAGTTGCTAGGACAGGAGGAGGGGAGTAGCTAGGACAGGAGGAGGGGAGTAGATAGGACAGGAGGAGGGGAGTAGATAGGACAGGAGGAGGGGAGTAGATAGGACAGGAGGAGGGGAGTAGATAGGACAGGAGGAGGGGAGTAGATAGGACAGGAGGAGAGGAGTAGTAAAAAGGGGAATAAGTAGGGGGAGATAGGACAGGAGTGGGATAGAAAGGAGGAGGAGATAGGATAGGGAGAGGTGGGGGAGATAGGACAGAAGGAGGGGGGAGATGGGACAGGAGAGGGATAGGTAGGGGGACAGGACAGAGGAGGGGGGGGAGATAGGGGATAGGACAGGAGAGGGATAGGTAGGGGGATAGGACAGGAGGAGGGGGAGATAGGGGGATAGGACAGGGGGGGATAGGACAGGGGGGATAGGACAGGGGGGATAGGACAGGAGGAGGGGGGAGATGGGACAGGAGAGGGATAGGTAGGGGGATAGGACAGAAGGAGGGGGAGATGGACAGGAGAGGGATAGGTAGGGGAGATAGGACAGAAGGAGGGGGAGATAGGAGGGGATAGGTAGAGGGGGGTGGGTATATTGGTGGAGGGGGAAAGGTGGTAGGTAAAGGAGGTCTAACAGTGGAGGTAGGAGGAGGGGATAGGATGCTGGGGTAACTGGGCTTGTGGTCAAGTTTGGAGAGAGAAGAAGGTTATGTTTGTCATGGTCTATAATAAGTGTATCATTGTCTCAATCGCCTTCTGGTGAATAAACTAAGGAGAGAAAAAAAAAACAAGCAAACAAACAAGGAACACCTCTCTGGCTTTATATTTATAATCACTCAGAAGGCATGTCTAACTCTGCCATTGCCGGACCCAAGCCTGGATGAGAAAGGAGGAGGTTGGGCGTGGGGCTAGCACCCCCACCCTGTCACACCAAAGCTTGCTACAGAAACGCCAACAACAGACCAAGAGACTCCTGCCCTGGGAGAGGAAGGGTCCTCACCAAGAGGAGGTATGACGCTGTGTGGTGAAAGCCGTGAGTCTACAGCCTTGAGGCAGAAACCAAGAAGATGGGAATACACCTGGAGACAGCTGGAGAGAATAGTCCAGGACAGAGGACTCTGGCGGACTGTTGTCAGCAACCTATGCTCCAGGGGGAGTGGTGGGCCTAAGTAAGTAAGTAAGAAGGCATGTCTGCATGATAGAAAAAAAAGTATTGAAAAAGTGGGGAAACAGATGGACAACATGGCGTCTCCTATGCCAGTATTGTACAGGAGGGTTCAAAGTATGTGTATGTGGAGAAACATGCTGTCACTTTCATTTGCAGGTTTTGCTCAATATCCTTGCATTAACCACTGGACTCTAAATTAATGGAGTCTGCAAGAATCGATTGGCTGAGTGATGACCTGAAGATAGAGGGAAAGAAAAGAAAGACAGACAGTGGAAAACAACTGAAGTGAAGAAAGAGGGGATGTCTGCTTGATCACTGAGCTGTCTCTGCTCTGCTCAAACAACACCCTGTGTCTAATTCCCTGTCCAGCCTAAGAAAAACACCAGTCCATCGTCAGGCCATGAACAAATGCTCCCGGTTTATCGACAGAAACAAGAACAACATTGTTGCTCTACTACCTTAACGAAATCACTGATAATTATTCATGTGAGGGCGGAATAGCCTAGTGGGTAGAACTTCAAACGCGTGATCTCACAACAACGGAAGGCGCGGGTTCGAGTCTTTACTGGATGTGCCTGTGAAAAATCCGCTGTAGTCCACATCAATGGCGACTCTATCCACTCTCCTTCAGACGAGATTTTAAAACAAGGCCCCGTGTACACACGCACACAGAACATCTTGCGCATATTGCTTGATGTTCTCATTATGTTAATGTCTTGGTGCTCTGCTGTTCTAAACAAATGAAATATTGTTTAAACCATCCTGCACACACCAACCCTTCCAGCTTTTGTAGAAGAGTAGGCCAGCTATGGCCAGTGGTATGGCTGATCCAAACATACCCAGCATGCACTCGACAATATGGAGCAGTCCAGGTTCAACTTGTTTACCCCACACTGAATGCCTGGAGACCTGAGTCCTGAGCTCCCCACATCATCTCCTCCAGAAGAGTAACAGGGAAACTGGAGTGATCATGTAGCCCATAACTTGTTTTTATGCTGGCCTGTTTAAACAGGTTTCAGTCAGTTACTTTTTTTCATTCCTCGCCTAGAGCTCTCAGATTCCTCAATAGTGAGACTGTTGTGTGTGTGACCGTTTCTCCCCATGA
>CM060324.1:1507332-1512332 GCA_030674155.1 Stramonita haemastoma
TGAATGCGGAGAGTGTCAACACCTGGCGGGTGTCAGCTGATAGCACAGGGGATGATCCCCTCCTCAGCCAACAGTCTCAGTGTCAGTGTCACCATGGCTACCAACACCCCCAGCCTGCATAGCGGAGTTTTCTCTTCCTCCCCTCATGCTGCAGCTCTATTCATCACTAGCTGTCTTAGTGTCCACGTTTCTCCTGTCAGTCAGACCCATCTCTCTTTGGACTGTTCACATCAAGGCATGGTGTCTGATGTAATGCCTAAGGGACACTTTGGTTTTATTGAAGTTGTGGAGGAAACATTTTCAAAATTTATTGATGTTTAGATGGAAGTTTCTTGTTCAGAAATGGCCAAAGACATAATAATATGTATATGTATATACTCGTCAGACTTTAAAAGATGGTTTAGATTTCTCCACTTACAATAAATTCTCATAGTTCACGAAAAATGATTAAATGAAAAGTACAGTACACACTGCGTCAGAAGTCTGTGTATACCATTGTTTTCAAGTTCCTCATCAGAGCAACCATGTACATGGTACAGAGCTTCACCTCTTTCAGGGCAGCATGCACGCCAATATTTACATTTTATTGGTATACCACTTCACTCTTTCAGGGCAGCATGCACACCATGTTTACATTTTATTGGTATACCACTTCACCTCTTTCAGGGCAGCATGCACACCATATTTACATTTTATTGGTATACCACTTCACCTCTTTCAGGGCAGCATGCACACCATGTTTACATTTATTGGTATACCACTTCACCTCTTTCAGGGCAGCATGCACACCATGTTTACATTTTATTTGTATACCACTTCACCTCTTTCAGGGCAGCATGCACACCATGTTTACATTTTATTGGTATACCACTTCACCTCTTTCAGGGCAGCATGCACACCATGTTTACATTTTATTGTATACCCTTCACCTCTTTCAGGGCAGCATGCACACCATGTTTAATTTTATTGGTATACCCCTTCACCTCTTTCAGGGCAGCATGCACCCATATTTACATTTTATTGGTATACCACTTCACCTCTTTCAGGGCAGCATGCACACCATTTTACATTTTATTGGTATACCACTTCACCTCTTTCAGGGCAGCATGCACACCATGTTTAATTTTATTGGTATACCCCTTCACCTCAGGCAGGTTTCTCTGCCTAAAATTTGAGCTACTCTCCCTGGGAGAGAGTGGTTGCCACAAGAGCAACGACACCTATTTAAAAAAAAAAAAAAAAAACCCAACTCCTGTCTACATGTTTGTTTGCTTCCCTCTCAGAGTGATTTTTTTCTACAGCATTTTCTTTTTTACCAAGTACAACTCTTGTTACCGTGGGTTCTTTTACGTGTGCTGAATGTGTTGCACACGGATCTCGGTTTGTTGTTTCATTCAAAAGACTAGCACCCAGACCACCACTCAATGTCTAATGGATGGGGGAAAAGGGCCAGTTATTTACAGCCAGGCCAGTGTAAGAAGAAACCTGTGGCCTGCTGACGGTTCGTGCAGTCAGCTGGTTCCTGCTTCACACGAGAGTGGCCAGGACAGCAGACGACAAGCCATCGATCCCTCAGCGCCTTGTCTGAGACTGAAGGCTGTGTGTGAGGGATCATCAATATTGAAGGGGATGGATGGCCAGCATGACAGCGCCGTAGAAATCACAGTCAGTCTTCTGACGCTGAATATTTACCCGCTTCAAAAGGGGTATATAATCACCAGTGCCCATGGCAATCTGATCATCCACATGACCTAGAATGTTGCCATTTCCACCCCGACCCCATTCCGTCTTGGGGGGGGGGGGGTGCATGTGTATATGTGGGCTGGCGGGTTTTTGGTTTTGTTTTGTACTGTTTTTTTGTTTTTGTTTTGCTTTTTATTTGGTGGGGGGAGGGGAGGGGCTGTGTTTGTGTGTTGGGTTTTTTGTTGATGCTGCTAACCAAAAAACTTCATTCTTTGATAAACGTGTAAGAACGATGGTGGCGTGATGGTTAATAAATTCACCTACCTAACAAGTAAACCGGGAGGTTCCCTGGGTTCGATTCCCAGACCAGCCCTCTATTCCCAGTTTGACGGGAAAATCGAACTGGATGTCAAGTCTTTCGAAGAAGACAAGACCAGTCAGACCGGTGTGCTTCCAGATTTGTGCACACCTAAAGAACCCACGACAGCTGAAAGTGGGAAAGAGCAGGGAGGGAGCTACACCCCGACTGTCCTGGCAAAATGTGTAGGTTCAGTTCCTAACTGTATCCCCGAAGTCGGAATGTGGCTACCTTCAGGGGGGGGGGGGGGGCAGTCATGTATGCAAAACTTTCACCTTTAAAGGTGAACTTCAGAGCTCTAGCCAAAGAATGAACTTAAAACAGAAAGAGAAACAGGTGATTCATCGCGGTCACCCCTAGTTACATTTACTTTCTTGAAATTCCCAAAATCTGTCGTTCGCTTTACACCGTCAGATGTGTCTAGGAAAAATAATGGCATGTCCTTTCCAGCTCCTCTCGTGGGCCGTACAGCTTGGTCTGCAGGGTTATCTCTGTTGGCCACACTTTCTTCCTCAGGTTGCTGAACAGCGTGCATCTCTGAAGGGTGTGCTCACCCGTCTGTTTTGTTTGTTTGGGGTTTTTGGGGGTTACAAAAAATGACCACAAGCACACAGGGGAGAAGGAGCAAGTTTCAGCTTTGTGGACATGTGGTGATTCAGCCTGTTGTGCCCAGTGTGGAGTCTTAGAATTATGAATTAGAATTCCCAAAAATATAAGTATATTCATTGACGCCCCCCCCCCCCCCCCCTGCAGTCTTCCATGGGATTGCAAGGGTTCTTTCAACATGAGTAACATCTCTGCTTTAATTATGTGGTTGAAATATTCCCTTGTCTATCACTCTCTTTGTTTCGGTCTTTCACCTTGCCTTTCCATTCTCTCTCTTGCATATTCTCTTTATCCTCCCAGTCCATTCTTCTAACTTTTCAAAGCGAATCTGACAATCCTTTTTGCGAAATTTTATAACGACTTTTTTTTTTAAAGATCAACTGCCCTGAAGTCAGAATGCTTGGCTAAGGTCAATGGGCAGACTATACCTCCTGGGGGCTACTTCATCCACTTCTTCTCTTCTTCTTCTTCTTCTTCTTCTTCTCTTCTTCTTCTTCTTCTTCTTCTTCTTCTTCTTCTTCTTTTCTTCCCTTCTTCTTCTTCCTTCTTCTTCTTCTTCTTCTTCTTCTTCTTCTTCTTCTTCTTCTTCTTCTTCTTCTTCTTCTTCTTCTTTCTTCTTCTTCTTCTTCTTCTTCTTCTTCTTCTTCTCTTCTTCTCCTCCTTCTCCTTGTTCTTCTTCTTCTTCTTCTTCTTCTTCTTCTTCTTCTTCTTCTTCTTCTCCTTCTTCTCTTCTTCTTCTTCTTCTTCTTCTTCTTCTTCTTTCTTCTTCTTCTTCTTCTTCTTCTCGTTCTCCTTCTTCTTCTTCTTCTTCTTCTTCTTCTTCTCTTCTTCTTCTTCTTCTTCTTCTTCTTCTTCGTCCGTCGTCGTCGTCGTCGTCGTCGTCGTCGTCGTCCATCGTCGTCAAACGCTGATACAGCAACTGCCACTGTCTATCATAGGAGCAACAATACGTTGTGTTGACGTTCAGCGCCAGACAAGTCAGGCCCAGCGCGTCCGACTGTGAGATGGGAGAGAAGCGGTTGTCTTTTCTGCCTTTCTAGGGAGAAAAGCAGGAGACTGGACTAAGAAGGCAGATGATAGACAAGAAGGAGGTGACAGCAGGAAAAGAGACAAGACAGAAACAAAGAGAGGAATAGAAAAGAGGGAATTCCTAGCACGGAACCTCCAGAAGGTGGGGATGGTAATATACTGGGCACAGGAGAAACCAGGCACTACGCACTCTAGCTAAGGAAAAGGTAAAGGTGTCCCATAACCTGTGTGGTCGTAGGGGAGCGAGACATCAGAGACCTCCGCTTCTCCAGGGCCCAACATACTGAGGGTGGCACCCATCTCCTCTCCCTCGGTACTTTACCTTCTCTGACCCTTAAGAGTTACAACTGGGTGAAATTGGGTGAACTGGGGGACTGTACTGAAGCCAAGGTACGCAAAATTTAATGGTCACCCATCCACTTGGTAACCACGCTCGGAGAAAGCGAGTGCTCTGACCACTGATCTGTCCCGTCACCACACTAGCAGTATGGCCTGCAAATAACGATGATGATGACGGTACAGAAGACGAGGCACTACACACTCTAGTCAGTATGGCCATGCAAATAATGATGATGACGGCACAGAAGACAACATAACATCATAACAATTTAACATCAGTGCTGACTCCACTCTCCCCAAAAGTCCTTCGGATGAGACTGTAAACCGAGGCCCCGTGTGCGAACGCACGCAGAACATCCAAGCCATTGTGTGCCGGTGGGAACAGATGACAATATTTACACAACTGCATACACACGGGGACTGGATGAAAAAAAGCACATAAATGCTTATTCCATTATCCTCGATATAAACGAATAAATAAATAAATAAAATAAGACCAGGCACTACACACTCTAGCAGTACGGCCTGCAAATAACGATGATGATAACGGTACCCTTGAACAGAAGCCAGGACGTCCTCTGTTCAGCTTGTCAGGCAGGTGAGGTCCTCACGGGCAGTGACACGGCAGTTCCTGACTCCTTTGACACGTGCTGGCCACACTCCGCAGGGAGGAGTGGATCGCCTTTGGCACGTGCTGGCCACACTCCGCAGGGAGGAGGTGGGATCGCCTTTGGCACGTGCTGGCCACACTCCGCAGGGAGGAGGTGGGATCGCCTTTGGCACGTGCTGGCCACACTCCGCAGGGAGGAGGTGGGATCGCCTTTGACACGTGCTGGCCACACTCCGCAGGAGGAGGTGGGATCGCCTTTGACACGTGCTGGCCACACTCCGCAGGGAGGAGGTGGGATCGCCTTTGGCACGTGCTGGCCACACTCCGCAGGGGAGGTGGATCGCCTTTGGCACGTGCTGGCCACACTCCGCAGGG
>CM060324.1:1519832-1537332 GCA_030674155.1 Stramonita haemastoma
GAGAGAGAGAGAGAGAGAGAGAGAGAGAGAGAGAGAGAGAGAGAGAGAGAGAGAGAGAGAGAGAGGAGAGAGGAGAGAGAGAGAGAGAGGTCTTGTGGCTCCATTGGCTTTTGATTTTTCCTTTGTTTTTGAAAGTGATGCCTGCAGCTTCAACAAGAGATTGTCATAGAGAGCTGTGTAGGACAGAACAATCTACCCGAGTTTAACTTGGGTTAATCTAAACAGTATTTATTTCTCGTTGGAGATTGTCATAGCTGTGTAGAACAATCTACCCCTGTTTAACCTGGTTTAATTTAAACAGTATTTATTTCTTAGAGATAGATTATATATAGAGAGCTGTTTAGTACAGAACAATCTACCTATGTTTAACTTGGGTTTAAA
The DNA here is from genome assembly GCA_030674155.1 of Stramonita haemastoma. Classification (NCBI taxonomy): domain Eukaryota; kingdom Metazoa; phylum Mollusca; class Gastropoda; order Neogastropoda; family Muricidae; genus Stramonita; species Stramonita haemastoma. The sequence goes on from CM060324.1 coordinate 1,520,214, forward strand.
CCGTATTTATTTCTCGTTATAGATTGTCATAGAGAGCTGTGTAGAACAATCTACCCCTATTTAGCTTGGGTTTGTACAGTATTTCTCGTTAGAGATTGTCATAGAGAGCTGTATAGTACAGAACAATCTACCCCTGTTTAACTTGGGTTTAAACCGATTTTTCGTTAGAGATTGTTATAGAGAGCTTATAGAGCAATCTACCCCTGTTTAACTTGGGTTTCCACAGTATTTATTTCTCGTTAAAGATCATGATTGAGGTAAATCCACAAAAAACTAACTGTGGCTTTAGGCCTAGGCCTATACAATTTTATTTCATAACTAAATTGTTTATTCATTTTTTGTGCGTGCTTGAAGTGAACAAAGAATGCAGTTCAGTCATTGTATGTGCATGGTAATCTCTTTGTTGAGATGAAGATTGAGAGCAACTTCAGCAAGAATAGAAAGAAAGAAAAAAGGAAATAATGTTAATGTGTTAACACGAAGGCCTAAAGATAGATTTACAAATGGGCAAGTGGCGTGATCTGACGTAAAAGCGTTTGACGTCACAGCTACTTTGAGATAAGTATTGTTTGAATAGAGTCCTAGGCCAGGCTTAGCCTAACATTATTAGGGCCTAGGCCGAAAGGGAGGCTGCCCAGAGAGCAGAAAAATTCATCTTTTACAACAGAGTAGCAGTCATCCTACTCGACTACCCTCCCCTGCAAGGCTGACTTGGCAGCAACCCCGAGTTGTGAGGAGAACAGCACCTCGTGCTGTGGAGCACTGTGGAAATAAAGCCTGCCCTAGTTGCCACGACAGGTAGATCTCGGCCTATAGTAAAAAAAAAAAAAAAAAAAATCCTTACTTTAGAGGCTGCGGTGCTGTCATGTAAATATAGATCTACTAGTAATTTGCGTGTCACCCTCTAAAAAAAACGTGCGACCACAAAAGTGTAGCCTAGAGTTCGGAGTCTTTGAGATGCATGCGTATATGATGGATACAATAGATGCCTATGGCCAGATGTTAGTGTAGCCTATAGTTCGGAGTCTGAGATGTTGGCGTATGTGATGGATACAATATAATTATGCCTTTGGACAGAAGTTTTTGACCTTTGGACAGAAGTTTTTGACCTTTGGACAGAAGTTTTTTGAAGGTCGTTCCCTTGTTTCACTTGTCCCTAGTTTATTGTGTATATGACGTCTGCAGCTCTCTCTCCTCTCTCTCTCTCTCTCTCTCTCTCTCTCTCTCTCTCTCTCTCTCTCTCTCTATGAGAAACACATCACGAGACTCTCTCTCTCTCTCTCTCTCTCTCTCTCTCTCCAGACTCATAAAGTAGCAACTCTCTCTCTCTCTCTCTCTCTCTCTGAGAAACACATCACGAGACATTCTCTCTCTCTCTCTCTCTCTTGAGAAACACATCACGAGACACACACACTCTCTCTCTCTCTCTCTCTCTCTCTCTCTCTCTCTCTCTCTCTCTCTCTCTCTCTCTCTCTCTCTCTCTCTCAAAATCATACAGTTTCAGTTATAAAACACTAGACAGCTACCCAATCCTCATGTACACAGCTTTCACACAGGCCTTTCTCTCCAGAGCACACAACAGATCTACCAGTGCAGTATCAGTCAGTGGCTCAGTCAGTGCATCCTCACTTTCTCAAGAGTATATATATATATATATACTATTCGGTTTATACTCATCTGAAAAAGCACTGCGTTCTCATTCAAGTCAGACATTCACACTTCTAAAAAAGATAGTTCAATCTCTTCAAGCAAAGAATGACAGACTCGTTCAATCATGCACTCATTGCCAGTGCACTAACAATCATGAAATCACATCCCACTCTTTCATCCAGCTTTCAAAAAAAAAAAAAAAAAAAACCCAACAACTGCAGACGTCAGGTTTGAATGCATTGAAATGTAAGTGTGATTCTTTCAATGGCATCATTGGCAATATCAGTGATACTGATTCCTTTAGTATAATATCTTTTCAGCAGTTTTTTTTCCAAACTAGAGGAATATGTATTTCAAACAAAAAATAAACTGAACCTGAAGTGAATATTGTGACACACACAAGCATGAAACAGGCAACTGAACAAAAAATACAGTAACAAAAAGACTCATAGACCCGTCCATTTTTCTGCTATAAAAAATTCTTTCTTCAGTTAATCATTTACATATAAAGCATTCTGCATGCCTCTAAAATTGATTTCCTCATTTACAACAACAAAAAAGACTAGAAATGGACTGTGAGCCCACATTGATCAGAGATAGTGTCTCACCCGCATCAGTAAGTCTAAACCTCAAACACTTCAGCACACTGATATTGCCATCAATGTCACTATATTTTGATTTTTAAAGACAAAGTGCTTTGTTTGATGATGCATGTTGCTGAATACAAATCTGACCAGCCATAGATGCAAAACCCCCCCCAAGGCATGTCTTCTGCCCATGGATGTGCCTAGGGTGGGGATACTTGCGGGCGATAAAAGCATGTGTGTGCAGAAAGAAGAAGAAAGACATTGGTACTGATTATTTAAGTTTGCAGATGAAACGGAAGGATTTTTGGTTTCTTTGCTCGACAATCAGTTACAAAGGCAGGCAATATCAAACTCCTCTCAAGGCCATGAATACCTTTCAGCTTTTGCTAATTCCAAAATAGCTTCCACTTCAGTCATATTTGCATGAATTGATGCCGACACCCACTTTCACACATAAATTGCTCATTTGTACCACAAAACAATTTTACTGAATAAATGGGGTAAATTACAAAACAATTTAAAAACAAAAAAGAGTAGTGATTTCTTAAACCAAGTTACACCCTCACATCATTGAAAGTGGGATTGCTCTCTGGAGGTGCACAAAACAGCCACCAGGACTTGAGCGTGTTATAGCAATTCATAAAATGGAGTTCTTGCCCTTGCTTCAGGTCTTGCCACAAAAAAGGCTTTTATTCAATTAACATGAAAAACAATGTAAATGCCGAATCTACTTCAGATTTTGAAATTATCTGCCTTTCAGACTGTGATATTCATTGTCAAGCTTTGATCAGCACGTGTGGTGGGTGTATGTGAGAAACATGTGGCAGAGTCAGAGTCCTTTTCTGGTTGTAGATGACATTCATTCTCACTGGCACACAAGAAAAAGGGCAGGAAAACAGAGACAGGAAGATGGACAGAGAGAAAGATTGACAAAGCGTTGTGACTACATTTATCAGGAGGGACTCGTGACCACTGGATGAAGACATCTCACAGAGATCCTACAAGTGTACTGCCAAATGATAAACCACATTGACCTATAGTACACCATCAGAATCTTAGCTCACTTGGCATAATTCTCCTCGCCTATAACACTGGTCATCACGTGAAAAGATGCAAGGGAAAAAAACTGGAAAAAAAACAACTGCTCTCAGACAAGACGGTTCTGAGATTATATTAAATGGACCACACATCCTGTTAACAAAAAATCTTTACATTTCTGCTCACTGTTCTCTGATGTTTCAATTCCATCAGTTGTGTGCTTCACAAGGTGTGTCTGCTGTTTTGTGAAGGCAAACCAAACAGTAACAAGCACTGAAGATGGAAGTCTGCACAACTCACTGCACCAACACAGGTGACAGTCCCCTTAGCCGTTTGTAGTCACAAGCGAAACCAAAAGAGACTGACTGAAGTTTTTATCATTTGAGATCGGAAAAAAAAAGAGAGAAAGAAAGAAAATAGTCAGAAAAGGAAGAAAGACATACCAGATCAAGGAAGAAAAGAGTGGGAAAAGAGCGTGAAGACATACAAAATCAGACACAGAAGAAAAAAGGAGAGAACAATGACAAAAAGAGAATCAGACCTACACAAGAGGGAAAGAGACAGGCAGACAAGGGGATAGAGACAGGCAGACAAGGGGATACAGCCATCTGTTTTTTTGGGAAAAGGGCAACAAGCTGTATCTTTAGTGAAACAGACAGACAGACAGACAGATTGGCTTAGAGACTGTAACAGATAGAGATATTGATGAAGACAGTATTCACAGGTGCGCACACACACACACACACACACACACACACACACACACACACACACACAGGTTATAACAGATCAAAGACAGTTAAACTTTAGTAACAGAGAACAGCACAGTGAAAAAGAGAAAGAATTTTTTTAAAAGAAAGACTGAAAAAGAGAGTTTGAGAAAGAGACAGAAGGAAAGTGAGGCCATCTCATTCTCTCTGGAGGCAAAAGACAATGGAGAAAGGAAGAAGGAAAGTACATCGCAAAAGATACAAGAACGGAAAAAATTCACCGCGAAAGCAACCGGTCTTTTCAACATCTTTACTGTCTTCTACAAACACGAATAAAATGGCGCATATGGCTACAGTACGACACGACAATTCACACGGTGGACAATATCAAACTATGTGCTGAGAAATAACGACTAGGGCTAAATCTTTGGAAGGGGTAAAACACTTGAGAAATGTATGTACAAGAAATTACCAGACTTAAACACTGCTGGAGGAAAATCCACCTGCATTTACATGCAGCCTAAGGAAATGAAATGACAAGTGCAGACTTGGCACCTATTTGCAAATTCGCTGGTAAAAACCTAACACAGTACCAGGTATGTATGGAGACCAAAAAAAAAGTTTCCTCCTAAATTATACAACACAACAGCAATATTCACCACCAAAGCCTGCAACTACATTTTAGATAAATTTTACTAACAGTTTTATTTTTCTTAAAGGCACAGAATGTACAGTAGCTAAGGTAAAGAGTAAAACTGAGGAAGTAAAAAAAAAAACCAAAAAAAAGAGAGAGAGAGAAGAAAAAAAGAAAAGAGACCAAAAGAAAACAAAACTTCTCCACTAGTCAAGGGTCACGAATGTCTGTCTGTCACCCATTCTCAAGAGTCAAGAGAAACATTGTATATCTAATAGACAGAAAAAAGCAGAACAAATTCAGATGAAAATGGAGTAGTTGTAAATGACAGATAGCATTTCATATATAAATATTCCTCCTACCTGCATGCATGCATGTTTCACACTCATCAAGTGTGTTTCAGCCAATACAGATCTGAGAAGCTCGAGACAAAAGTCGGAATAGAATCTCTCACATTTTGTTCACAACAAGGGTGGGTGTCCTAAAATCACTGAAAGAGAAAAAGGTGGTAGAAAGGCTGAAAACAGCTATAAAAGAATTATTAAAGTTCACAAAATATTCTGTCCAAGAAACTAGCTATGATGTTATTCTTGTTGTTTGCAACGAAAAGTGTATGTATATGAACAGCATGTATGTATGTACCTAATCAATGTAAACATATAAAAGTTTTGTGTGTCTGTGTGTGTGTGTGCACATGCATGTCTGTGTCAGTGTGTTTGTTGCACATGCCCATTTGCAAATAATTAATGATGCATGTGTGTGCAAGTATACATGTCTGCCTATGTATATGTATATAATATACACATCTGCACCCATATCTTCATTTACATTAAGTAGACAAGCAATCAGAGTCATGAGCTAATAACAAATAGTCAAAAAAATTGCACTTAGCACTGACAAAGAGTAACAGTTGAGTTATATAATTAAGTATGTCAGAAACAGGTAAAGAGAACATCACCGCTAGCATAAGCTCACAAAACATTCAATACAACATGAAATACAAAAGACCTTGGCTATAAAAAAGCTAGCAGATGATGAGATCTGTACACAATGTGAGTTTGGCATATATACAAGCTTTTGAGTCAAACAGAACCGGAATGGGACATGGTGTGGACTATGTTGGTATTGTTCTCATTGCAGCACGAAGTTCAATCATTCATTGATGTAGCTTGAAGCTTGATCAGTTATCACTGTTGCAGCTTAAAACTTGATTGACTGCTTAGGGCCATACATCTGAACTGGCAGAGAAAATCAGACCTAGCAACATCCTAATTTGGAGTGGAAACAATGTGTTTCCAGCTGAGTTCACAAGCTCTATATTACATTATGCAAGCAACAAGGCAGTTATGTTGTTGTTGCTGTTGTTGTTGTTGTTGCACATTCCCCAGCTTAACACTCTGGGGATCACACACAATATGCACTCTTGACTCGTTTGTCTCACATGGGAATCACTAAAACTATGATATCAAAAATACACTATGGGTGGGGAATTTGAAGACTTTGTCATTATTCTTGTCAAAACCCACAGACATGCAGCCATTACAGGCTTACGTGTTATCCTTTTTCTTGCCCAAACCCATGGATATACACCTGGTATGAGCTTTCACTATAAATCTTTCGTGAGGTGATAGAAAAAACAACCACCACCTAATGAATCAAAACTGGGAAACAATGCTTCAAAAACACCATGCATCTCAAACTGTGCTCAGAGGAGGCCTAATGAACAATGCATACTCATACTATGGGGGCCAATATTAGAGTAAAAAATAAAGTACCCTCTTTTCAGCTGCTTAGCAAGTTGTTGATGTTCAAAATACACGTGAAATCAGAATGGATCTGGAGCTGAAAAGTATGGGGGGAAAACACAAAAGAGATGACAAAAAGAAATATCAAAACAGAGGAAGAAAGAAACCAAAGATATAAAATTTGATTTAGGAGACAGAGAGACACAGAGAGAGACACACACACACACAGAGGCAGAGAGAGACAGAGACAGAGAGAGAAAATAAAATGACAAGCAAGGATATTTCATCAGATCCTGTTATCAGGAGATAACACTATGCAGTAGTTCACTTCAAAATCATTGTTACAAGTGCTTGCATGAGACAACTGGAAGACAACTTAGTGTGAGTGAGTGAGTGCGAGTGTGTGTGTGCATGTGGTGTGTGTGCGCACACGTACATGCCCACAATATAGTTAATAACAATGTTAACTTTTTGATACCCTTGTCTCCAAACTGAATGATGTCCTTCAGATTTTTTTTTCACAGGCAAATAAGAGTTTAAACACACGTTCTATCTCATGTTCAAAATTTCTGAAATGAAGGTTTCAAGATTTCTTTTAAAACTTATGACCAGTATGCTCAAAAAAGCATAACAAAGTTCATTCTTTGGTCTTCAAGTCATCAATTTTAAATATTGAAATTTAAAGTTCTTGGTCAAATGTTCAATTTTGAGCATCCAAACTGACATCTGATCACAATAATCAAGATTCAAATAAAACTTAAATCTGATGAACACATAACACTTAACTTACCTTTGGGTTGACAGGTTAGCACAAAAGCATATTTCAATTATTTATGTTGAACTTTTACAAATAACAGTTGGATGATTTTACTTTGTTGGTTTCTTTGTTGTTGTTGTTTTTGTGGGGAGCAGGATTTTTGTCTTCTCTTATTTTGAGGGGGGTGGGGGGGTGTTGTTGATTGGGGGTGGTTGTTTGCAAACCTCCCCCCCCCCCCAAAAAAAAAAAAAAAATGCTTTGAGTTTGTTTTTTTCCTTTCATTTTTGATTTAAAACCTGTAGTATCCTCTGAATTGTTCTTCATAACCAATGAAAAATATCAATATATACTGACAGATAATCATCATTTTTTTTCCTGGGATGGCAGGCAATGGATCAGATGTCACATGGATGGACATACAGACTCAAAGTTAACAGCTTTCTATTTCTTTCTCAATCAGGACACAAGTAACTAATTACCATGGTTTCAATGTCTCTGATGATGATATTGCCTGTCATTTACACATATATAATAATATATCAGCTGCAAATGTAGCCTTTGAACAGCCTACCTGGCTCAGAGAAAGTGAGTATCTGTACACAGGTGCATGTTAAAATACCTCCCCCCCCCCTTTTTTTTTTTTCAATTCAGACATTCTGACCTATTCATTCAGCCGAAAGCTAATATTCAGAGACATGGCAGCATGCAAAACATTACTGTACCAGTATATAACTAACTCACGCCACAGAAGTGAAGACTACAGACACACACACAACCTGAACCACAAACCACCTGACTCACTACATCAACTATGTTTAAAAAGATCTCCACTGAGGCGCCATATTAAACAAGTCCAGGAAATAATGCCACGTTTAACATTTTTCAGTATGAACTTCACAACAGGTAGGAGGTCTCTTGAGAGCACACAACAACCCACCCCCCACCCCCAACATTTTTCTTTCTCAAAAGCTCAAGTTCTTTTCCAACACAATTCACAGCTTCCAAAATATGCACACAATAAATATAAAATGAAACCCTTACCATCTACCGAAATTATCAATGAATCTCCAGGTTTGCCACAATATTCACTGATGAAGAACACTTGCCAAACAGTAAAAAGCGCATACAATGATACATACATACATAATTTCATAGTTTGATACAAACTAATACTGACAGCTGTCACAACACTTCTACAGTATAAAGCATCCAAAGTCAGCAAAAAGCAAACTATGTACAGGCTAGGAAACTGCACTGACCATAACATTAATTAACAAAGTCTCTGTGTGACACCAACAACACTGACCACCATTTCATTTCATAACAAGTTCTGCATTGATTCAGACTACATCTTTCCTTTCCTCCTGTTTAAAATTTCACTTTCTCAGTCAGGAGCTACCAATACCAATCAACACCAAGCCTGAGCATGAAACAAACATCATCCAAATTCTTCACAATGGCAAGAAATCATATGAATACAAAGGTGGCATACTATTATACAAAGTGTATCTCCAAGAAACATAGAAAAGTTGATGTGCCTGTATAACTCAGCTGTAAAGGCTGAGAAGCTTCTAATGCTTCCAATGAATAACACAAACTTTAGGTGATCAGCTTTTTAAAAAAAAAATCCACTCAAAAAATGGGCTGTGAATCTAAAATAATACCTTGACTCACACAAAACTAATATGATTTTGTTCTTTTTCTGGCTCATATTCAAAACAGGTATGACCCTCTGCTAGCAAGTGATTACAAAAAGCCTACAGAAAACACACAGACCCTGACAGATTGTACAGCCGAAGTTGGTCACTGTCCAAATGATCTTCACAATAGGAAAACTTGAAGTGAAAGAAAAAAAGACCTGCAAAGATAATTCTATAAAACTCAATATAAATTATAAGTACTGTGACCTGATTTGTCATGAAGCCAGGTTCCATTTCCATGATTTGCTCATGTCAATAAACTCCACACCTCTAAATTCATTCCTGTCTTTGAATTTCCTGGACACTGGGCAGATATTGACAGATACTGAGATAGATATTAACACACACACACACACACACACACACACACACACACACACACACACACATAGAGGTCAGAACATTGCGCTGGCAATTTGATGACCTGGGTTTGAGTCCGGTCGAGGAGATTTTTCTCCTGGAGTTAACATCAGTGCTGGCTCCACTCCCCCTAAAGGTCCTTCGGATGAGACTTTAAACCGAGGCCCCGTGTGTGAACGCACACAGAACATCTTGCGCACACATTAAATCCTGTTCTGCTTTTCGTAAGAGTAAGCCATCATGTGCCGGTGGGAACAGACGACATTTACAAAAATATATACACATGGGGACTGGATGTAAAAAAGCACAAGAGTGCTTATTCCATTATCCTCAATATAAAAGAATAAATCAAAAGAATAAATCAAATCAAACACACACACACACACACACACACACACACACACACACACACACACACACACTAATGGGGAGGGGGGGAAGGGAGGCTCTCAGACTGACTTAACTGTTAGCTGTGGTCACTAATTCACTAACTGTATAACTCCCAATTTAAAAAGGATAACATACGGGGGGTACAAAAATGTCATCACCTTTGCCAAATTTGTTGACTTCCACTTGGTTCAGTTGGCGTACAAATAGAAGAAAAACTCTGCATTTAACACATCATTAGTACAAATATAAATTCTGGCTTACAAAAAGGGACCCCCAAACAAATCAGAGAGACAGTTCCCACCAAAAGCAATAAGAATCTAAAAACTCACCTAACAGCCCTGGGCAAAAGCACAGTATAAACTTCAAGCAAAAGAGCTCTGACCGTTTCATCATACGTCAGCAAGCACACACTCTTAGAATGTACATGAGACAAACTTCTTTCAGAATTGCTCTACTGTATGTTTCCATCCCATGCTTGCTTGCTTGCAATTCGCATCAAGGTAAACTGTAATATATCTCATTTCTACTGAAATTCATATTTTGTTTGTTGTCAATATTTAAAACGGTGGGTTGTGTATATATAACCCTCTTCAAAGTGAAACTGTATCTTATAACTGTTGATATCTAAAACATTTCTTTGCACAATGTGATAAAAAAAAAAAAATCATAAGAATTACCAGTGTCCACTACAGATAACAGCAGTAGATCAAAAAGCTTCCACAGCTGAGTGTTGATGGTGGTGGTAATGGGGAAAAAATGGGGGAGGGTAGAGACGGGAAGGGAGGTGGGGGAGAGTGGGAAGAATCTCAGGAAATGGTTTAAGTCAGAGGAGCAGATTCTGAGATTGTTCATGATTAAAAAGAAAAGTCTGGCATTACAAAAGTTGCAGAAAATTCTACTACTTATATGACTCACAACACTAAATTACCGTTTTCAAACACTGATCAAATCTATGTCATGGATCAGTGTTCACTCCATCAAGTGACAAGGATTACAGAGAAAAAGTTATCTTCGTCACTGACAAAGCCACCATAGACCCCATTCACAAGAAATCATCCAAATCAGTTCATCAAAGACAAAGTAGAAAAAAGAGAGAAGAAAACGGCGAGCCATACAACATCTACTCACTGCTGTAGTAGTCTGCTGGCTTCAAACTTTCCCCCCAGTAATACTCAGTTCCCCTCTCCTTCACCATTTGCACGTGACCTGTACTTCTACAGTTTCCATTGTCATCTTTTTAAATAACCATATAAAACCTGTAAAGTGACCATCAACAACCCCCTCCCCCCAAAAAAACCCAACAAAAATCCCCACATTATTAAGAAAAAAACCCTCACACAGAAAGTTACAACAGTCTAAATCTTTCTTTTCTATGACCACAGGGCAGAGCTGAGTTGGCAAGCATACAGGTGAATTACATTAAACATAATTTGAAATGTAATGACACATTTACAATCAAGAATTTTGAGATTCCTCATATACAAAGTAACCGTTGCTCGCCTGTCAACTTGTCATACACTACACTCTCTCTAAAACCAAACAGTAGTTAATGCAGCTGCGAGCTCTGGTCACCCCTATCTCTCCAAAACAAGATGAAGTCACAAAGTTCAACAAGATATGGTAGTACTACACAACATGTCTTTATCATCTGGGGTGATCAATGTGAAAGGAGTGAACACACCTGGATAAGAATGACATTATACACAAAATTGTACAAACAAATACCAACAGTTTCTTTGATTAGTTATTCTGCACATGTCTTTACAGCCTTTCAAACCAACATCCATGAATCTCCTGGCTTATGTTGTTTGTGTTCCCCAGCTTCACATCCCAGGGGTCACCCAAAACAAAGTATGGTATACACTAGACTGTATGTACCGCTCTTTTCAAGTACCTCACCTTACACTATAGGCAGCTATACTCCGGTTAGGGAGGATTTTTTCTCCATTGATGAAGACTGCAGATTGTTATGCTAAAAGCTCATCATAACTGAAGACAATCTCATTGTAACATTTCAAACATAAAAACATTTCTAACTTCTATACATGCAGGCCTCCGCATTTTGCTTACGTTGATTAATAACTGACAATCACAATAGCTTTTGCTGTTTTGGCTGTTTTGCTTTGTTTTGTTTTGCTGTTCTGTTAACGATACTTTTTCTTGCATCATAATGCATACTTTGCCTCTAGAGACTAGTGAGCCAACAATACCCTTATGTTAATGATACTCTTATGTTAATGATACCCTTATGTTACGGATACCAGTAGTTGGTTACCATTTGCTTTTGCTATCAGAACTGCATAATGCTTTGTATAAAAAAATTGACCTGCAACGCATTTAGATAAATTTAAACTCAAGGACACATTTTACTCACTCTATCCATTTAAATCAATAAAAACAGTTTTGATGAGTCTGTTAACAAATCAAATCATGTACACATGAGCTACCAATTATGCGTTGTATACTGTCTAAACTGAAAAGAAGACCAAAAGCTGACCTTTCAAGCCTGATTCTCAAGATTTGAAAATGACAACTTTCCAGCGTCTCTTCACTAGTTAGGAAGAGCGCCAACTGAAGGTGCTAGTTTCCGTTCAAACGGGCAACACCTTTCACTTTATGATAAAACAACTAAAGCAATCCATAAATGAAGATATTATCCAAATGTATGCTGCCATTGTACAGGGTTTGGGGTTAAAATGTTAAAAAAAAAATAAAATGGTACAAGTATTTTTCTCACCATAACTAATATTAAACATGAGCTTGTTACTACCCATAATATGATATTAAATATTTCACATCACTAAATATTTCCCATCCATGGATATATTCTTGATGAACTCTCTACACACACATGGAATATAGCAATGCCTCTCAGTAACCTTACAGTCTATCAACCATCACTGTAAATGTGTTTTACAATTACATACATGCTCCTTACTCATGTTAAATCATGTCATACAATTTATGTACAAGACCAGAACATCCACAAAAATCACCACTGGAGGGGTGTCCTGGACACGTTGCTTGGGCTAGGGATGCTACCATCGAATAGCTCAAACCATTCTAGCTTTCAAAAAGTTCTTTCTTGGGCCAAATTTAAAACTAATGACAATATGCCCATAAGGCATTACATACAGATGATCCAAACTGATGATGATATGCCCGTGGTTTAACCCTCATGATCAAGCACTGTGAGGGGAGGTACCCTAATAATAACTGGGTCCAGATCTACCGTAATAGTCATAGTCGCGAGGCAAACGGTCGGCTTCATAGGGGTCTGATGCGTAGCTCTGAGGCTGATAGCGACGATCTTCAATCCTGGAGCCGGGCCTCTCCATTTCGTAGCGGCCTGGATAGAGAGGGTCCATGTCCTCCAGCCGGTCCCGGCGGGAAAACTCCTCTTCTCTCCGCCAGTCCGACTGTCTTCTTTCCCAAGGGTCTAAAGGATCGGAGTAGCGACCCAGCGGCTCGTCCCGTCCATAGGGCCTGTCCAGACCCTCAAAGGCAGAGCCCCCTGGTCTGCTATAGCTGTAGGGATCCCGTGCCAGAGGGTCTCTCTCTGGATCTCCATATCGGGAGGGTTCTTGTGGAACGGGGCCTAAAACCCCTGTGCCCCTGTCCATTGGCCCATACCTCATGCTGTCTGGATCCCCCATGCTTTCCCGTGCACTGCCCCTCCCTGAGAACCCACCTCCCATGGGGCCTCCACTCATGCCTCTGGGCCCTTCTCCCATGTAGTCCATCCTTTCTTCCCCGGGGACAGAGCCCAGAACTCCAGGCCTGTCTCTGGGCCCTCCCCCCCTCGGCCCAGCGTCGTATCCCATTCCTCTTGGTGCAGGATCTGGCCCACAATTGCCCATCATTCCTGACCCGCCCATCGGTCCTCTGGAATCTTCTCGGTAACTGTTCATTGGTCCACGAGGTCCATTCCCCATCATCCCTGGGTCACCCTTCGCGCCGTCTCCACCTCTGCCCATGGCCCCTCTAGGGCCTGACCCCATGATTCCATCACTGCCCATGGGACGATCTCCCGGCCTTCTGTCCATCAGGCCTCGTGGCCCAGGCCCCATAGTCCTTCTCCACCCATGGGATGATGATCTCTGGGCCCTCTATCCATTGTATCTCGGGGCCCAGGTCCCATCAGCCCATCCCCTCCTCCTGGGCGATCCCCAGGCCCTCTGTCCATGAGGCCTCGTGGCCCAGGCCCCATCAGTCCTTCTCCACTCATGGGGGGATCTCCTGGTCCCCTGTCCATCAGGCTTCGGGGTCCTGGTCCCATGCGGCCTTCACCCCCCATAGGGCGGTCCCCAGGCCCTCTCTCCATTGGACCTCGAGGTCCCGGCCCCATGAGTCCCTCACCTCCCCCTGGACGATCTCTGGGTCCTCTGTCCATGGGCCCTCGTGGCCCAGGTCCCATCATCCCATCTGCTGGACCTCCTCGAACACTTGGTCCGTCCCGTCCTTCTCTCATCATGTGCTCTCTCTCCATGGGCCCATTTCCAGCTCTTCCTCTCCCCATGGACCCTCTGGGCCCCGGCCCCATCAGTCCATCCCCGCCCTCAGGTCCCCCTCTTCCCATTGGGCCCCGCCCTCCAGGCCCCATGAAGGCATCCCCACCTCCTCGGCGATCGTCAGGTCCTCCTCTTCCCATGAACCCTTGAGGTCCAGGTCCCATCAGACCATCCCCTCCCCGGGGATGATCGTCGGGTCCCCCTCTGCCCATGGGCCCTCTTGGCCCAGGACCCATTGGCCCCCCAGGTCCTGGTCCCATCAACCCATGACCCCCTGGACGATTGTCTGGTCTTCCTCGCCCCATAGGGCCTCTTGGCTCAGGCCCCATGCTGTCAGGGCCTCCACGAAATGGACCCCTGGGGCCATCAGGGCCACCTCCTGGACCCCGGTGGTCCCCCATCCCTGAGTTTGGTCCACCTGGTCTGGGTGGGCGGACCCCGTTCATGGGTGGCTGAGATCGAGGTCCTCTGGGCCCGTCAGGCCCCATGTTGGGACCATCGCTGCCTGGCCGCTCTCCCAGCAGCCCCGGCTTGTTCATGGCGCCCCCTGCAAACATGTCATCGCCACCCATGGGCATGTTTCTAGGCCCTCCTTGGAACCCCCCTCCCCCTGGACCCTGGTTCTGGAAAGGACCCCCCCCAAAGGAACGTCAGGCCGCTCACCCAGAAGGCCGGGCATGTCGCGGGGGTCGTGGTTGGGGTTGTCGTGCTTCATGTGCTTGATGATCTGCTCTCGCTCTCGCTGCAGCTCTTCTTGGGCGTTGGTGATGATGTTGTACAACTGTCGGGGCGGCGGTCCTTCCATTCGTGGACTCCCAGCAGGAGGAACTCTGTCGTAGGGGCGTGGGCTGGCTGTGTCGTAGGGTCGGGGGCCAGCTGTGTCGTAGGGTCGGGGGCCGGAGCTGTTGTACTCCGGAGTTCCCAGACGCCGCTGCCATACAGGGATGCGTGGCCTCAACATTTTGTCAGTCACAGCTGTCTTCAAAAACCCAATGCAGTTTACAGCCAAAACAATATCCAAATCTGAAACAGAACCCCAAAAAAAATCATTTTTTGAATCAACATTAGAAAACAGAAGTAAAAAACTCATTTTTAAAATCAACATTAAAAAGAAACAGAACGAAAAAAAAAAAATTCAATCAACATTTAAAAAAAAAAAATTTTTCAATCAACATTAAATTTTAATTAAAAAAACAGAACAAAAAAAGTTGTTTTTTTCTATCAACATTCACTAGATATTCGAGAAAAACAAGTACCAAGAAGGGGGGGGGGGGGGGGGTGAATTACGTATGAGAATTTTTCAAATGACAGGAACAGGAATACAGACATGCAACGACTATGAGTATGAAACTGACTTACTCAGAGATCTTTCTGAACTAGATAGAACATGCTACAAGATTTTGTCAAACAGAAAATTGATGCTATCTATGACTGTATGAGTTTGATGTGTCCTCAAATCATGAAATCCTTGCACAATATGGCATGCAAATCATGACACGCTCACTTCAATGCTAAGTCACTTCTAAACAAAACATGTATACTCATACTGACATCCATACAGCATCATAGACTGAGTCTTTTCAAGACTCAAGGAACTTCAATAATAAATCTACTTACACTTTTTACAGTCACAGGCAATACTAACAAAGGCACATACTTCAATTACTTGGCTACCATCTCCTTTGAGTTACCTCATTCACACTTTGTGTATTTACTCAATTTAGGACACACCAGCCACAAAAATAAAAATGCACTCAGTGAAAAGAAGGTTGGATTTTTTCGGATACAATGTTTTTTTTTAATCAGTATAACAGAACAGAATAAGTAAGTCACAAGTAAAAAGACCACAAAATTGCCATTTTTCAGCGGTGAGGACAGTATTTGCCAGGGGCTACCACTACCTGTAAATTATGATTCTGACCGCTTTTGTGCTAACCAAAAAATCCCATTGCATGTGACCTTGATTTGGCCAGTTTGAAGAGTCATCGGATGATCCCAATCCCTTGATCAGTTGATGATGAAGTTGATTCCAGCTCTAGCAAATCATGGAAGAGACTACTCAAATTTAAGACACTGCAAATCCTTTGTACAAGAAGATGTGTATAGTTCATGAACATAAATCATCAAATCAATAAATGACTTCATGGTCACTACTATGGAGAATTCTGTCCATGGTTCCATGTTCTCAAAAGGTCAGATGTTACTTAAATTTGAGAAAAAAGGCCCCAAATAACTTTATTCTCCTTCAACCAATGATAAGGTTCATAATCATAGTTCCTACTCAGAAAAAGAAACTAAATCTACAAGCTTTTCACACTTTTTTAAGACCCACTCCCAGTGCATGTGTAACTGTAAGTACATGCATATATGGCGTGAACGTTGTGTGTGTGTGTGTGTGTGTGTGTGTGTGTGTGTGTGTGTGTGTGTGTGTGTGTGTGTGCGCGCGCGCACGTGCACGCATGCGTGCGTGAGTGTGTGTGTGCATGTATGTATGTGTGTGTTTACATGTCACTGTGTGTGTGTAATGACTACTGTGCAAGTGTGTGTTCTTTCACTTTCCAGTAAAATCCACTCAAAGATGATTATGACAGTACAGTGACAAACACTGACAGCAGAATACTGAATAGTCTTCTTTAGTTATCATGTGAAAACAAAATAGAAATAAGTTCATGGACACCTATCTCTTCAATGTGTTCATATTTTCCTTGGCAATATTCTAACAACTCTTGAAAATCTTCAATATTAAAAAAAAAAACTCACACAAATGAATGAATGGTTTTATTGAGGGAAACATAGAGAATTAGCACACATCAAGTGGTTGTTTTATTTTTTACATCCAAACTCCAACGATCCAGCCTTCAATCAAGCAAAATCCAGAATAAAAAAAGGCAAACAAAGAAATTATAGAACCTATGTCATTCTCAGTATCTGTTAGTGTATGAGAATTATTATCAATATTGGCTATATCAGTATATGAGTTATTGAGTATATCACTTATCAGCTCCATAATAAATTTAGTGAAAAGAAAATGCTTTGG
>CM060324.1:1542332-1552332 GCA_030674155.1 Stramonita haemastoma
TGTTTTCTATTCTCTCTGGGATGTCAATGGTTCGCCAACAAGATTCCCTGATACAGATTTCTTCTTGATACATTTGTACATTTGATTTTGCCTGTATCACTGAGGCATTTGGCCAGAACGTGCAGTCGGACGTTTTTATTAGTTTTTAAGTTTTCTCCACCCCCATCCCCACCCCCTTTCCACGTAAATTTACACGCCAAAGAAGATGATCAGGTTGTTTTGCTGTGCTTGCCAAAAAAACACAAAAAAACAGCTATTTTCTTTCTGACATGTTTAGATATTAAGAAATCAAACATGTACGTGTTTATATGTAATAGAACATTACTGAATACAATGGAAAATGCCTGATTTCTTTGTGAATATATTACACCTGGGGGTTCTTCGCTCCCTAACGTTGTTGCTGCTGACAATGGAATTGCTATGCTGGGGGTATGTTTAGCTGACTGTAGTGTTTCACTGGATCATGTTCATGTAATACTCTGTAGAGACAGCTATACAGCAACCTAAGGAAGATTTGCAACCCCGCAAACCAAGCTGTGCGGCCCACGAGGGGAGCTGGAAAGGACATGTCATTATTTTCCCGGGACACAGCTGATGGCACAAAACAGAGGAGGAAGGTCCCCAGGCTGGTATGCTGGAGATGAGATGTGGCCTGAAGCATGGAGCGAGGAGCCCCGTGGATGCTAGAGGAGAAGAAGAAATAGAAATGGGGACCTTGCCTTCCTTTGGATGTTGAAATATGGGAACTGTTTGCCTTCCTTTGGATGTTGAAATATGGTGAACTGTTTGCCTTCCTTTGGATGTTGAAATATGGTGAACTGTTTGCCTTCCTTTGGATGTTGAAATATGGTGAACTGTTTGCCTTCCTTTGGATGTTGAAATATGGGGAACTGATTGCCTTCCTTTGGATGTTGAAATAATATATGGTGAACCGCTTGCCTTCCTTTGGATGTTGAAATATGGGGAACTGATTGTCTTTAAACAAATAGTTTTTGTTGTCAGGCGATCTTTGCTTTGTTGCTGTTGATTATACCTGGTGGAACATACTGAATCAGTTCAATCCCTTGTTGAATTGTCATATCAGTACGTCACTTTACATATTTGATACTACTCAAAAAAATAGTCATAGACATGTTTCCATGAGATGAACAGATAATCATGGTCAGTTTACAAGGAAATTATATATATGGAGACTATGAAATTAAACTATTTGAATGTATTTTATATGATTGATGACACAATCAGTGTGCCTTTAGACCTGTGTTGATGTTGGGGTTTTGTGTTAGTTTTGACATTAGGCAAATATATATCCCATCACAATATACAAGCCAGCCTAACGCATTTAGACTTTGTTTCCCAGGCTATGGATTTGTTTGCATTCCTTTGTCACAGCTGTATTTTGCAGTGTTCTTATCAGTAATCATTGACTTTATCAGCAACCCTCTTCATGCATGGGTCAACTGCTTCTTTATCAAGAAATCTTTTCAGAGCAGAGTTCAGAGCTAGCTCTCTCTCTCTCTCTCTCTCTCTCTCTCTCTCTCTCTCTCTCTCTCTCTCTCTCTCTCTCTCTCTCTCTCTCTCTCTCTCTCTCTCTCTCTCTCTTCCATGACAAATTCTTTGGTTATTTAAAAATTTCTTCTTCTTTTTTTTTTATTGAAAATACAAAGCACTAGAAGCAAAGCTACAATACCAGGCTCTCCATTGATGAAGTGCTCCAGTAACCACAGGCATTGTTACACAGTCTACATCACTTGATCTGCTGTCTAATACAAGCACATTCAAATTTAAAGGCAGATGGTGAGACCTTTACATTAACGGTGTCTTATTTTGTAAGAAAAAATGAACAAAAAATATTTATTTTATAAAAACCACCAGAAATAAAATAAAATGTTGAAAATGAGAGAGATCGAATCAAATCAAATTCTTTTATTTCGAGGATAATGAATAAGCTCTCATGTTGTTGTTCTTTTACATCCAGTCCCCGCCCTAATCAGGGATTACATCAATTTAAGAAATACCTCCAGCTAACAACAATAATAAACCAAACAACAAGGCCAAAACAATAACACAGTAATAAACAGACGACAAGATGTAAGGACAGAAAATATAATAGAATAACAAAGGCACAATATAGTGAACTAAGATTAATAGTAAACAATCAAATGATCTTTATAATAGAAAAAAAATTACAAAGTGAAAGTAAAAAATATATAATAAGTAAGTAGTAATTAAAACGAAAACAAACAAACAAAAGTAGTAAATAAAACATAACAAGTTAGCTACTGGGTACATTATCCAACCATCATCTGTCAATAAAATTAGTCATAGGCCTACAGTTCATAATATTTTGCTAACAGGGGAAAAAAACAACAATCAAATAAAATAGAAAACTCCACCTTAATCAAAGAGAGAGAGAGAGAGAGAGAGAGAGAGAGAGAGAGAGAGAGAGAGAGAGAGGAGAGAGAGAGAGAGAGAGAGAGAGAGAGAGAGAGAGAGAGAGAGAGCAAACCCTATGGCATTACATTGAGCTCCTTTTTTATTCTTTTATTTGGAGCATAATGGAATAAGCACTTATGTGCTTTTTTACATTCAGTCCCCGCCCTTAGGGCTACAGCATGATATGATAATAAAATGAACCAAAACAGACGCACCGTAATAATAAAATAAGCCAATACCCACATATCCATACAAAAAAGCAAGCAAACAAACAATATTGAAAAACAACAACAACAATAGCAATTCAAAGTTGTTGTTTTTTAAATTGAGAGACAGACAGACAGACAGACAGACGACAGACAGACAAGCAGACAGGCATACAGACAGATAGACAGGCAGACAGACAGACAGACAAAGACAATTCAAAGTTGTTTTTTAAAGAGAGACACAGACAGACAGACAGACAGAGAGACAGAGAGAGGGTGGAAGGAGGGAGAGAACATCAGTTATCATTGTATCAATTTTAAAGCAAAGTTGAAACAAAAGTTGTCACACTTCAAAACACAGTGGACCTCTTCTTCACCTTGTTCTTTACACAATGGACACAAAATATCAGTGGTACAAGTACGTTTAAAAGCGATAAGCATGTTTCTTCACTTCTGAAATACCAAACCAAAATTTAGTTGTAGTTACTTTTAAATGTCTATCCAAACTTAAGGAAAGATACTTTTTCACATCATGGGTAGAGCTGCAGATCCTGTATATGTCAAATCTGTCACTTGATTGAATGTGACTTTCCTAATTTTGCCATCTACAGTCAATTAAGCGTTGGCGAAACATCTGTATAAATATTTTTTCTTCTGCTACCCATTGAGACATCCATACATTTCCAAACCCAAACGCACACAGACATATTCGTATGAATGAAACCCATTAATTTTGATTTTACCCTTTGTGTCTAAATCAAACAACATGTTATATACTTTTCGCGGAAATCTTTCACAATTCATCTCAGATATGATACCTATTACATTCTCCATAAACTAAATCTCTTGGAGTTCTCATGTCAACACCTAAAAACCTTCTGTGACCAAATAAATGAACAGACTCACGCTGTGTAACTGCTTTTTTGTCCATACCCCACAATTCGGAGCCATATTGAACTCTAGGTTGCATTTGAGAATAACAAATTTTCAGAAATAGGTCCAGAGAGTTGTTATTCAATGTATACAGTTTCCTCATTATACAGAACAACACATGCTTTGCTTCGCTACAGAGGTCTTTGCATGCAGCAACAAAGCTCAAACGAGAAGAGAGAATAATTCCTAGATATCTATAGGCATTCACAACAGACACGAGGCACCGGCATATACCCATCTTTCTCTGGCTGCCAAAAACCTACCTTTTCTAAATACAACAATATAACTGTTGTTGTTGTTTTTTTTTTAAAAATTTAATAATAAAATAAAAAATAAAATTCCCTAGCTGCCAAAACCCCCACCTTTTCTAAATACAACAATATTACTGTTGGTAAAGTTAACCTTTCAGAGTAATTTATCAGCTGCACTGTGTATGCTGTTAAGCTGAGCGTGTAAACCAACAAATGTCTCTGAAAACAAAAATGTATATATCATCAGCCAACAACAAGATGAATAATTCAAGAGAGAGAGAGAGAGAGAGAGAGAGAGAGAGAGAGAGAGAGAGAGAGAGAGAGAGAGAGAGAGAGAGAGAGAGAGAGAATTGGTAACCTTAAAATTCAAAATCGCGACAACTACAAACAGCAACATTTACAAAATCAGTTCTATATTGCCTCTAACTATAATCCGTGTCATTTAAAATCGTGCCTCGCTTCTTCTCTACAAATAACCAAACGCTTGAAAAAGACATTTTTAAAAAATGGAATAAGCATAAGCCCCCATTTCTATTAAGGTGGGACTTGGGGGCTCAAACTGATCAAAACTTGTTTCAAGTCAATGAGAAAAACTTTTTCCAGGAGTTGTAAGTGTATCAACTGCATAACATAAAAACACCTGACGGTGTACTTTCACGCAGCGTTGCCATAGTAACAACCCAATAATTATGGCCGCCAAAACATACTTTTTAATCTATTATAACTTCATAAGTAATCGTTTAAAAAATGGGTTTTTCCATGAACATAATGTTATTCTAGTTCTTTATGACTTAGGGCAATTTAAATATATGTATATATTTTTGGTCGAAAATTTCTAATCATACCCTGTATAAATATGCCCGCAAAATTGAAACAAGACAAAGTGATGATAATAATAATAATGTTAATAACGATAATATAATATATAGGATTTTTATAGCGCTGAATCTTGTAGAGCACACAAATCAAAGAGTGATCACATCAAAATTTCAAAACTAATCTGCCCAGAAAAAAATACTTTAGGCCATTGTATAGAGTAGGCCTACTACTATGTAAAGTTTGAAGTTTAAAAAACAAACACATTTAGAGATATTGGAATTAAAACATGACACAATATTGTGAAAACACGAAACAGAAAACGCAAAAACAAAAAAATGATGTGAAAAGGCAAAAATTACATTACACTACACAATCAAAATTATCCCTATATGAAGTTTGCCTAAAGCATGCATTACACTACACAATCGAAACTATCAGCACACAATCAAAACTATCTACATATTAAGCCTGTATAAAGGTAACAACTTTTGGAGGGGGGTGGGTTTTTTTTTCCAGTGTTGTAGCTTCAGGCCAAAATGACGTCATCACAGGTGAAAACATGACGCAGCAACGTGTTCTGGTCAGGGGCAGCCATCCTCAGGATCTGCTGCGTGGCTCTGGCATCTCCCATGGCCTCGTGAGCGTCCTGCAGCCGTGCCCCTGTGTAGTGCCGGTACAGCGTCTCCAGCCTGTGGCTCTGCAGCCCGGGGGCGATCTCCCTGAAGAGGGGCAGGGTGTCCAGGAACCGGTACACGTGGGGCGGGGGGAAAAACTGCTCCTCGAAGACTGCAAATTCCCTCAGGAGTTTCTCCCAGCAAAGTGAGGAAAGTCAGAGCTGCGTGATGTTGGAGCCAGTACACCGGGGTTTCTCTGGCCGAAAGTGCGGCAAGCCTTCACGTTGCTGTGATGGGAGCGCAAGAACGGGGTTTTCCCTGTGGAACTCCTGGCCTGCTCGGTGCACGGATGCCTGTGATGTGCTCTTGAGCCTGCACACAATAGATTGGGTGATTGGCAGCACGTGTGCTGAACCCCGCCCTGCCCAGGTCAGATTTGGGTGATGTGCAGTTTACTGTGAGAACCATGCACACAATTAGATTGGGTGATGTGGCAGTTCGTGAGAACATGCACAAGTCATTTGGTATGTCATTTCTGTGAGAACCATGCACACAGTTAGATTTGGGTGATGTGTCAGTTTACTGTGAGAACCATGCACACAGTTAGCCTTGGGTGATGTGGCAGTTTACTGTGAGAACCATGCACACAGTTAGATTTGGGTGATGTGGCAGTTTACTGTGAGAACCATGCACACAGTTAGATTTGGGTGATGTGGCAGTTTACTGTGAGAACCATGCACACAGTTAGATTTGGGTGATGTGGCAGTTTACTGTGAGAACCATGCACACAGTCAGATTTGGGTGATGTGGCAGTTTACTGTGAGAACCATGCACACAGTCAGATTTGGGTGATGTGGCAGTTTACTGTGAGAACCATGCAACAGTTAGATTGTGATGTAGAGTTTCGTAGAACTATGATTAGATAGATAGATAGATAGATAGATAGATAGATAGATAGATAGATAGATAGATAGATAGATAGATAGATAGAGGTGGGTGGGTGGGTGGGTGGTGGGTGGATGGATGGATGGATGGATGAGGATGGATACATAGATATATAGATGCATAGATAGCATACAGTACAACCCTGTCAAGTAGTCTCAAAACAGATGCGATTCCATAGCAGCATCGTTGTTACATCACCATCATCACCATTGATCATTATGCCCCAAAAAATGTTGTCTCTGACTGAGCAGCCCTGTTTGCTCTGGTTTCATGGCGACCTCAGGTTTGGTTTGCCCACACCCTGTTGATGTGTCAGAGCCTTTGGGGTGGAGAGTAGCGGGGAAAGGGCGTTGGAGTGGTGGGGGTGGCCACCTGGGGTGGACAGCTCAATGAGTCTGGCTCCGCCACTGAGCTGATAATTAGTGTTGCTGGTAGGAGGCTTGGTGTGTGGTGTTAGCTCAGAACAGGCACCACTCAACACCACAGTGACCTTCCAGCAATGCAGGGCGCCTCTGGCTGGTGGCCCTATGGCGGCCTGATATCGATGGCTTCCTTTGGACTTCCGACCCGGAGAATGCGATATAACGAATCTGGGTATGGCTGTGGTGGAGAGATTGGAATGAGTGGCGTGGGAACAACATGACAGGAACTTCACAGACGATGAGGCAGCAGAAACAACAACAACAACAGCCAAATACAAAATCAAAACTAACAAAAACAAAAACCCCTCTCCGCCCAAAATCACAAAGAAAAAGAAACACGGCATGAATGATAACACCCAACATTCATACTATCATCACACCAACATTCATACTATCAATACACCAACATTAATACTATCATCACACCAACATTACTACTATCATCACACCAACATTCATACTATCATCACACCAACATTACTACTATCATCACACCAACATTCATCGTATCATCACACCAACATTCATCGTATCATCACACCAACATTCATAGCATCATCACACCAACATTCATAGCATCATCACACCAACATTCATAGCATCATCACACCAACATTCATAGTATCATCACACCAACATTCATAGCATCATCACACCAACATTCATAGCATCATCACACCAACATTCATAGTATCATCACACCAACATTCATAGCATCATCACACCAACACTAATACTATCATCACACCAACATCCATAGTATCATCACACCAACACTAATACTATCATCACACCAACATTCATAGCATCATCACACCAACATTTCAACTAACGACAACAACAACACAGCAGCAGCAAAAGCAGTAACCCCAGCGGCAACAATAGCAACACTACCAACAAACAATAGCAACACTACCAACAAACAATAGCAACAACCACAACACTATTATACCACATGTGGAAACAAAACTGGGTGTGCTGTACCTAGCCCCGTGGTTTCGAAGTCGAAAAAGACAAACCGATAGCCCGGAATGCGGACTGGGGAGGGGGGCAGAGGTGGTCCCGGGCCTGGCTTGTCTCCCTTCGCTGCAGCCATGATGGTGGTCTAGAACGGGAAGAGTTGTGCTGTGAGGCCTATCTCATAGTCTGCCATAAAGTAATTAATCAGACTGACGGTCAGACAGTCAGACAACGAGAAAGGCAGAAAGACAGACAGACAGACAGACAGACAACGAGAAAGGCAGAAAGAAGTACATAGAGACAAAGAGAAAGGCAGAAAGACAGGCAGACAGACAGGTAAGCTGTTTGACTCACAACCACACACACACACACACACACACACACACACACACACACACACACACACACACACACACACACACACACACACACACACACACACACACACACACACAAACAGACAGACAGACAAACAGACAGACAGATAGATAGACAGACAGACAGTCAGTCAGACGGACAGACAATGAGAAAGGCAGAAAGAAAGACAGATAGACACAGAGAGACAGACAGACAGACATATAGACAGACAGACAGACAGACAGAGACACAGAGAGAGACACAGAGACACAGAGAGAGACAGACAAAGAGAAAGGCAGAAAGACAGACAGACAGACAGGCAAGCTATTTGACTCTGAGAGAGAAACACAGACAGACAGACAGACAGAAAGACAGACAGGTGGATAGATAGGAAGAGAGACAGTCAGATAGATAGATAGATAGATAGATAGATAGATAGATAGATAGATAGATAGATAGATAGATAGATAGATAGATAGATAGATAGATAGATAGATAGATAGATAGACAACACAACTATCCTAGCGCTTACAAAAGTTGTTTTCCTCTCGTAATTGTGATCGTTATGCATTATTTTCCACTATTGTCATTGTTACCCAGCTGTTTCTCTCTAATGCAGTCACTACACACTTGATGTCCAGCACGGTTGGCGAGGTATAATAGCCCAGTCTGTGACCACAGCAACAGGCGAGGTATAATAGCCCAGTGTGTGACCACAGCAACAGGCGAGGTATAATAGCCCAGTGTGTGACCACAGCAACAGGTGTCTTCTTCTTTGTCTTGGAATGCTCAGACGACAGCCAGTGCTGTCTGTATCAGGAGTGAGCATGCGGTGCGCTGTGGTAAGTGCCTGACAGGTCAGGCCCAGGTTTCTCAGGCCGGACTGTCGTGAAGGCAGGTTCGAATCTCCTCCGCGCCGAGCCGACTGCCAGCAGCAGTGTTTGCCCTCTCCCAATGCTGTTCATCAACATCAGCCTACACAGACATGTCTGCCCGCCTCTGCTCACGCTGTCAAAGAGCACACACAGGGGACGGGATAGCCTAGTGGTCAGAACACTTGGTGGTTTGAGTTGGTGTTTATACTTATTCCCTTTTACCGGGCTGGATGAAAAAAGTCATTGTACTTAATCTATTACCCTCTGTAAATAAAATTTCGTATTCGTATTTCGTATTCGTATTCGTACATTGCGCTCGCAATCTGACAACCTAGGTTCGAATCCCGTTCCATGCCTAGTAGGGTGTTTGAAGTCTTATAAGCGTTCTTATAAAAATAATGATCTCCAAAAAATGGATAAGTAATAATTCTTTATTTGGGCCTGTTCCGATGACAGTTCAGAAACCATGTAGTAAGCCTATTATTGATTTATTTATTTATTGATTGATTGATTTATTGATTGATTTATTTTATTGAATATTTTATATCGAGGATAACGGAATAAGCAGTTATGTGCTTTTGATGATAATGATGATGATAATGATGGTGATCTTCTCTTCCAATGTTTACAGATAAGCATTTACTTACTTTTTTCTGTTTTGTCCTTACGTAGTTCATGTACTTACTGTTGTATCACAAGGATTTGACGCTTCGTTGTCAAGTTTTGAACAGGGTTTGTGACTCAGCTATCAATTTTTTCCGCTGTGCTAGTTTTTATATGGCTAGAATGCACCCCGGTGAGTGAGTGACGTAGTTACTAAGAACTAGTAGGGAAAAACTATCTTTATCACTGACGCATATCCTCAGGCACACAATAAACACTCAAGACAGCATTTGTTTGGATATGTGCTCGCGCTGTGTGTGTGGTGTGTGTGTGTGTGTGTGTGTGTGTGTGTGTGTGTGTGTGTGTGTGTGTGTTGTGTGTGTGTGTGTGTGTGTCTGTCTGTCTGTCTGTCTGTCTGTCTGTCTGTCTGTCTGTCTGTCTGTCTGTGTCTCTGTGCCTGTGTGTGTGTGTGTGTGTGTGTGTGTGTGTGTGTGTGTGTGTGTGTGTGTGTGTGTGTGTGTGTGTTCTTCAGTTTAACGTCTATTCACATTAAGTGATTTTAGACCAAAAAAAAAAAAA